>WHYT01018004.1:1420717-1473624 GCA_009806455.1 Tetrax tetrax | reverse complement strand
GTTTTTTGTTTTGTTTTTTTTTTTTTTTTGTTCCTTTTTTTTTCCTTTTCTTTTTTTTTTCTTCTTCTCCTGGTCTGTGTTCCCTTGTTTGGGAGGGGGGAGGTCTTCTGTCAATAAAGTAGATGACTGGTGATTCTGCCATAAAAGTAGAAATCCCTGCCCCAAACAGATAGAATTTAATGGCTGAGAAGTTAATATTAAAGATAATAACAATAATTCTTAAAAATACTTTTATTTAGCAGCTTTCTCTTCAACATTAGTGGAACACATTTTTCAGCTTTCCCTGGTAGAATGCCTCTGCCATGTCATGGTTGCAATCATATATTTTCTTATATAGGGTGATGCAATGCAAGAACAAAAGGAAATGTGGAATCTTTTTGTATTGAACAACATATCCACCTGTATTTATCTTGTAAAAGTACTTGTGAAAATTGCATTACAAGGAACCGATTATGGAGAAAGTTGAACTAATCTACAGGAATAAGACATGTTTACTATCATCAGTGAAGGAGAATGTGGAAATATATAGTGTTAATGCTTTTCATAATATTATGAAAAACTTTTGACCAGTTGTTTATTAGAATGTGCAGCTTTTCTTCAAAGAATACCTGTTACAGGTGATGATAGGTTCAACTGTGTTTTGGTTGAAACCAAGTGACAATTACATTTGTATTCTTTGATTTTATGTAAGATTTTAAAGAGCACATTGTAACCCTCAAGTAATATCTGTACATCACTTTATTCAGGATGTACATAAGTGTGTATAACTACAAGAATATTGTTCTAATGTGGGATTCAAATAAATAGAAAAATATGAAGCAGATCAGAGAATGCAAGATGTAATTTTCACCACAGTAGTCACATATGCTTAGAACAGCATACACTGAATACTTAAGATACCTGGTTTAACAGGTAAGCAGAACATTTAAGTTCATTCCATCATCACAGCAGATTTGCTACTGTAGTTAAAAAAACAAACAAACAAAACAAAACAAAAAAACAATTAAAGAAACCACACCAGGAAGTCACCTGTTTTATTTCTCCTTAATGAAACTCTAGAAGCTAACAGTAGTCATGTAAAAGTGTTATCAGGAGTTTGTGTAGCATTGTTTCATCAATGTTGTACTAATATTGATATACACTTCAAAATGTAGTATTTTAGGAATCCTTAAATTAGTGCTTCTGTGAATAGTTTGGTTTATATTCTTTCATATTCTTTTGTTTCACTGTATAAACTTAATTGCATATTTTGTACTAAAAAAACAAACAAACAAACAAAACCCAAAAACAAACAAACAAACAAAAACAAAAAAAAACCCCTGAGGCAGTTTAGCCCATAAAAGAGAGAAATGCCCTAATTTGTTTGACTTCTGGACAATATCTCCAGTAGTTGAGACTATTATTTAGCCTTGGAGTATATTTAGATGCATCGTTAAAAGTAAATTGAAGTTCTAACTTTGACTTAGATGAGGAATGAATCCTTTCATCCATAGGGTGCAAAGTAATGAAAAAAGACTAGACTAGTCTGTATTTAGGAAGGAATGTGTGAAAAAGGAAGAAATGCAACGTTTCAAAGTGAAGAAATGGTCTTGTCTCTATGGAGCTACTCTGAAAAATTTTGAACAGTGCTGACTGGCTGACTTGAGTAAATACTTGTGATGTCACCAGAAAGGATGTTAATATCTCGTATTTTATGTTAGTGGATATAACTAATTACAGTCAGATTTGGCTAGCAAGATGATCAGCAAAGTTTGGATCATGCAATCTCCTGCCATACCTGTAAATTGTTGAATAGTACTTCTAATAGATTTCTCTGTTTTCTCCTGTGCAGCACACTGAGATTTTTTTTGACTGAAATTGCTTTAGAGTACTGTAATAACGAGCAAGTGGAAGCTAAAGTCTGTAGCAGTAAAGATAATGTTTCTCATAAATAACTGTTTGAAGTGGAAAGCACACTGTTTAATCTGTTCTCTGTATTAAAATGTTCTAATACGAAACAATTACAGAATTAAAACATAAATTTTAAAATAAGTTTTGATAAGGAGGAAAAAGGTCGTCCATGATTATAATTGCTGCAGTCTCCTTAAATGATTAACATGGCCACTTTGCTACTTGACTAAACTGAAAGTAAAATATCAAGCCAACTGCCATGTGCATTCAAGGGAAGACATTAGAAAGTAATCCAGGTTTCTTAGAAAGCTAATTGCTTTCTACTGCAGAATGTTAAGGGATCTCCGCCTTATGATAGTCCTAAATATATTCTGTTTTCCAATATGTGTACTGAGAGTCATTTAAAACGTGTTGGGAGTCTTGCAGAAAGAGCCATGTGCGGAGCAGATTGATGTGGGAGACTGCTAAATGATAAATAATTAATGTGTCTTAAATAATCAATGCCAATTTAACCTCCTTCACCTTCCTTTGTTTGCAAAGCCTTCTTTTATTGAAAGATCAAGGAATAATTTCATCCATGTTGATCAGGTTACTAAAATGGACCGGAAGATTAATAGATGCAGTCAACTGGCATTGAGACTGATTACAAGATCATGTTAAGTGATACAAGGCTGGTAAAGGCTTCTAGCTAAATAGGTGGTCCAAAGAATCATACAGGCATCACACAAACACTCTGCAGCACGTGCCGTTGCTAATGAGCTTTCATTAAAATGTGTCTCGAAAGCAGGATTAAACAATCACAGTAGAGTCCTCTGTTTCTGTGACTAAAAGCAGCTCAGCACAGCACCACTTTGTCCATCTTTAAGTCTTTGGATGAAAAGAATCTGTACTTAATTTGATTCTACACAGAGTAGAAATTCCTAAGAGCTGACATGATTTCTACAATGTCTTTTCCGTGTTTGCCTTGTGCTGGCACAGGTTGCTCTGCTTGAGGAGGTTTCATGTCTCAGAACTGCTTTTTTGTTTGTTCTTTGTCTTTCACACTGTGAGTAAAGCTGATGTAAACCGGTTTTGGACTGGTCCTTAACTCTGTCCCCATTTAATGAGGACCTTTTCCAGTTTAGTGCTCCTTACGTTTTGCATTATGCTTCTAGAGTCTCGGACAACACACTCGTGTGGTATTGCTCCCAATCTGCTTACTGCTTGATTCGCATAACTACAAACAAAAATTACATTTCCTTGGTGATCACTGGCATTGTGTTTACAACAGTGCTGGGTGATATGCAAGTAGGCTCTGACTCTGAAAACCAGTACTATCATGTAATATTAAAATTAATAGGTATCCACAGTAATACATTTCCAGGGTGTTTGTTTTGAAGCTTGCTGTACCTTACTTTGGACAGCATGCCTCCATTTCCCTCTTAAAATCTGAGCATTGCTTTCTGCAGAGTCTCTGTGTTTAACCAGGAGGGAGTGGAAGATGTGGAGGTGGATGCTCTAACCATTCCCCTCCATGTTCCTCCTATGCTCCTCATCCTCCCTGGCAGCCAGCCAGCATGGTTTATGGATGCTACCAGGGACCTGTTGTGTGGTGTCCTAGGAAGGCAGGTGAACAGAATACTCAAGTGCTTGAACCTCTTGAACTTTCCAGTTTAATCTGAATGTGTTCCTGCCCACAGTATTACGTAGTTTGTTACAGTGTGAAATGAGTTGCATTTTGCCACCTAAACCAGAAAATACATCCTGCTTCTGCCCCCACCTTGGAAACTTATGTCTACCTGCTATTGTATATTAGTACTAGATTATTTTTCTCCATTTATTTCTTATTCTTCCTCTGAGTTTGTTTTCTAACATATACCATGAAATAATGCAAACTCATGCACAATATACCTTTCTCTAATGCAAAAATATTTTTATAAAATAACTACCTTTAGAAATAAAAAAAAAAAAATAACCATTTCAGTCTTTGTTTTCCTTGTACTTCTGTGTACCTGTTTATATCTGGATATCCAATTTGTTCTTGGCATGCTAATTGCTTTCCTGCAAGTTCCTCTAGCAATTGTTTTCTCTTCTTCTCATGTCCAATTATCTTTTTTTAGTATTCAATTTCAAAATACCACTTCAAAATCTGCTTGTGTTTTAGGATGTCCTACTTGTACAAATTCTGCTAAACTTTTAATCTATTAATAGTGAAATGTTATACTGAAACTATTTTGGTTTTAATGATTGCCTCTCACCAACCCCTACCAAACATATTGCCCCACCATCAGACCCCTAGTTACTTGCTGTTTGAATTCCATTTAGCCAAAGTCATGAACGTGAATGAGTTGTTACACATAGTACTTGCTCACTAGAAGGATAAACAGTTCAAGTTAGCAGTGCTGAACTTGCCAGAGGATGCTTGCTTGTGCTGAGCGTTTGGTGTCTGTGGGGCTGTACAGAAACTGATAAGGTTTTCACATAAACAAACTTCAAAATAACTGGGTTCTGGGACAGAAACTGAGACTTGACATGTGCAAAAAGAAAAAAAAAAAAAAAAAAAAAACCCAGGTTTCCACTGATCGCTTTAATTCTGTGACTGATTATCAACAGGTATTAAGCATTTAATTTTGCCATCGCTAGGAATAAGTAACAGTAAAATTTACATTC
The DNA here is from genome assembly GCA_009806455.1 of Tetrax tetrax. Lineage (NCBI taxonomy): Eukaryota > Metazoa > Chordata > Aves > Otidiformes > Otididae > Tetrax > Tetrax tetrax. The sequence goes on along the minus strand of WHYT01018004.1, from coordinate 1,469,085 downwards.
TGTAGTGGTGCTCAATTAATATGAATGATTTTCAGTTTTGATTTGTGGAATGCAAGTTTGCTTCTGGCTGCTTGTATAAATAAACTGTGTGCTGTTTAAATATTTGTAGTAGTATGTGGCTTGATGACATAATAGCTAAGTTTCCATATAAACTAGAACTTAATAGAACACAGTAGTTTCTATCTTTTTAAAATATTGGTTTTTTCCTGTAATATACTCTGCAATAATAATGCAGTGTTTTTCTTGCCTATTAGGTTTTCAATCTTTCTACTTATTCTACATTTTTCTGTCATGAACTTCTGTCTTTGCATCTGTGGTTATGCTGTTACTATCTTGCTTTTAAAGTGCAATAAAATATGAGGTACTTAGAAATGTTAACCAGACTTGCTGTTGCTAACTCTTGCTTAGATGTCTTAGGGTGGGGAAGAGAAGGGGAAGAAGGAAAGGAGGATATTTAGTTATTACTACATACTCATCCTAGAAACATATGCATATTTTTTAAGGTAGTGCTTTTCCCGCTTTTTCTACTTTTTTCTACTGTCTTATCCTTAGAGTTCTCCAGAAGTTTACTCTTTCACCTAAGCATGTCCGTATAGACATCTTGTATTATTTCTTATTTTTACGTGAATTTCTGTGTAGTACTTATAAGTGAGTATGATTTAACAAAATGTTACTGCAGTAGTATATTTTCAGCATGTTACTGTTACATTGTTTCTGTCATAAAAAAATGTTACCAGGCAGTTCATGACATCTTGAAGTATTAAGTGAGCAGTGATCCCTAGAATTGGTAACATATTTTTACTACATCCATTCTGACCTGTTATGCTAAGGATAGAAAGAAGTAGGAGACTGACAAACAAGACCCTTCAATAGTTTTTATTTGGTTGAAATTAGAAAACCATCATTGTCCTACTCTATTATACCTTGCTGACTCGGTCCATGTATTACGCTGAATTGTAGCAGCATCTGATTCGTAAGGCCAGAGAATGGCTTGGGAATATTGTAGCAGCATTGAAATATTTTGAATTTGTTCACGCGAATCAACTGAGAACTTAGTAAAGAGCATTCAATAACAATAAGAAATCCTCAAACATAATGACGTTTTGCAGTATGCTTTGAGTATATTTTCTTAAAAATGACAAAAGCTTGTATTCACCTTGAAGAAAAGATCAACAAGCAGAATTCAGAAATGAGGCATGGGTCGCCACTGTATTGTAAAGTAATGTGTATGGGTTTTGTCATATTAATACATTTAGAATGAATGCTTTTAATGCAGAATGATCTACTTACGCAGTTTTATAATAATGTGGAAATGTTTTCATGTTGTGTGCACGCTGCATGTAGATTCTCTATATTAGCATAAGCTAGCTCATTCTGGTGACCTTTTTCCTGTACAAGATGGCATCTGTTGTACGTAACTGTTTTCTAACTAGAACTGTCATGCACGAGCTAACAAATCATGTTTCTGGTTTTGTATACGTTGTCACTTAATTCCTTTCTACATTGATCAGTGTGAAAGAAGCATTATTATTACATGCTACTTGCATGACTGCCTACAGCAGAAATGATCATTTTTCATTTAACTTTGTGTTACCATCAAACCATGCATCTTTAAGATTTCATTTCATTTCTTTTTTCTTTTCTTTCTTTCTTTTTTTTTTTTTTAAGGCCCTGTGGAATTCCTCATGTTCTGAAGGCTTAGTTTACAAACCTATCACCATCTCATTCGTTCCATCATTATTAAATTAAAAAACAACGTCTGGACACTCTGCACTTATGGATTTAATTAAATACTGCTGTATATGAAATGATCTGCAAGTTACCATTACTGTCAGAATTGTACTACTTAACACTATATTTGTATTATCAACAGTCAAACATCACTTTTTGAGGAGTATTATCTTTATTATTAAATATATCTATGACTTAATTATTAGTAAACTATCACGAAGTTATCTGAAATAAAACTCCATTATTCTTACCGTTTTGTGCACTTAGTCATCTGTTGGTGATTTGCTACAAGTAAGAAAATCCTTCGGTGATACTTGTCTATGAGACTTAAAAAAATATGTCTTCAAGATCTGGAAACCAAAGGAAACTATAAAGTTTTTAAAACTCGTTTTTTCTGTCTTCCAGTTATAATACGCTTGCACCAGTTGTTGAATATAGGGTCAGCATGTTTCAGTATGTGGTTTATTTGATGAATGTTCATAAAGATGTATGTAAATTTTATGTGTGATTCAAGAGATATTGCTGCAGGGGATTTGGTAAGCCATTAAAAGGTCAGAATTTACCCAACTTTATCCCAGGAAATAGGAGAGCTATCCTAAAAACTCTAATTTTTGTAATCCATTAGAATCGTAGCTTTATTGTACCTTTTTTTTTTTTTTCTTCTTATTTTCTGAGTACTTCAGCTTCTAAGACATATTGTTAAGACAGCACCAATGTGAGCAAAGTAAATACTGTGTTTGCTGGATGTACTGGAGTGGATAGCTGCTGTTGTCCAAAGGAGGGGGTGGGGAAAAAAGGCAATTCCTGGTTTATGGTTTTATTGAGCAAGAAATCGGAAGCAAGCTGGAGAGTTCATCACAAACTCTGTCACCAGTATTAGTTGCTTCAGTGTTCCCTTACCGGGAATTGGCTTCATTCACCCAAGGATGAATTTTTCTCTACGTTGTACAGCCGCCTTTATCAGGTAAGAAAAAAAAGTGCTTGTGCCAGTAGTATTCAGAAACCTTTCCTACTAATACCTTTTGTTACTAGCAAGAGACTATACTTTAATCTTCTTACATTTCAGTCAGTCCTCATAGTATATAATAAGAACAGTTATCCAACAGGAGCAGCTGCTTGGCACCTGTGGCTTTAATTTCAAGCAGAGGATGTACTACTCATTTAAAAATAACATTTCACCAGTTACTCTTAAATGGATCTGAACTGAAAATAAAAGCAATCAACTAAATATTCATGCATGTCTTCAAAGTGAGTGAACCTTCTTCATGGGTGATAATTGCATTATGTTGGCGGATTCTGTACCACTTAACGTGGTGTAATTGTTTATCAGTCTTGTAACAGCTTTTCTTTTATTTGTAACAGCCATCTTCAGCATCCTCCCTTGCCCTTTCAATCAGGATTCCTGAAACTTTTTCGTGTATAATCGCATAGTTCTTGCTGTATTTGTTGGAAGTATCTTGAAAAACTAATTAAGTAGTAAGTTCTGTCATACTTGCTTTTTTTTTTTATCACCATCTTTGTTACAGTAGTATTTTCAGTCCTTGTGGGATGTTGTTATCTGGAAGAGGATAGAGAGAACGTTTATCGTTGTGATACTTGGGCACAGAGATCTGTATTTTGCTTAAAGAAATACGTATTGGGAATGAAGAGGGTTCTGAAAAAACTGGGTAAGTCAGTGAAAGAAGAAGAATGGAAGAAGAAAAAAGTTTTCAGTATTCTGATTAGAAGAAAACTAGTTTCACTTCCTAAATAAACAAGCTTTTTACCTGTTCGTCCTAAATCTGTGAAAGAACACTGAAGATACTCAAATAGCTAGTGTATTTCTAAACCTGTTGCTTGATAGAAGTGTTGCTAGCAGCTGTCATTTCAGTGCAAAACTGAACATGGCCGTTTGGGAGTAAAGAGCGTAAGAGTTGGGATTTTAACTTCCCCAGGAAATTACCCATCATTTCCAATGCGTTATTTTGCAATGTCTTTGTACTTTTTTTTTTCTGTAACTTTACAAAACAGTATGAACCAATAAGAAATTACTCAAGTTTGGTTTTTTGCTCACATAGTATTTGTGTGGTCTGGAAAAGAAGTCATGATTGACAAGTCCTGTTCAGATCTCAAGTAGACACAATCGGTGTGGGCAAACCCCACACTTTATATGTATAGACAGGAACGTAGTCTGTTAAAGTCTTAGAAGTGAGATCAAAGATTATTTTATTAATCTCATTACAGTGATACTAGTATATCTATTTCAAACAGTCAAAAAATTAAATGTACATAAAGTTCATAGTCCTTGCCCCCTTTTTTGATGTATTACTCACTCTTGCGCAGCCTCTCTTCGTCTGAATGAAGGTCAATGGCTTCAGGTCAGTCGTGGGAGCAGTAGCACTACAGTAAATCTGGTATCACAACTCCTTCGCCCAGGAGTCCAGTGTTACCAATGATGATTTCTTCTTCCTTATTCTGGAATCCAGTTGAGATCTCTCTGATACATTTGTTAACATGTTGTACACCTTACTCTTTAGCATTGATTTCAAGTTCACGTGCTTTCTGTGTTATCCATACAACTGGTTTTACCTTGCTCTGAAGGCTTTTTTTCTTGTTTGGTTGGGATTGGTTTTGTTTTTTGTCTGTTTTTTGGTTGGGGGGGGGGGGGTTGTTTGTTTTTTTTTTGGTGGTGGTGGTGGTTTTTTGGTTGTGTTTTGGTTTTGTTTTTTTTTTTTTTTTTTTTTTTCTTTAATGGTGAGTATCTGGCCATTGCTGAGTTCAGTCCTGGGGCCTATGGTGTCATCCAGTGCCTGTGATTATTTGGGCTCCTCGTTATTGGAAGATGATTCTTCACAGAGTAAGTGCTTGTTACTTCTATCTGTAAGATATGAATATAGAGCTGACAAAGCCACCCCTGTACCCCACCCCTGCTACCAAAACCTAACCATGTAAGCCCAATACAAGGTGTTACACCACACAGCTGTGAAAAGCTGCACAGCAGCTAGTGCAAAAAAGGTAACAGCAACTTTGTCACAAGATAACTCCCTTAAGAGCTAAAGCAAATGTCCAGGCAGGCCAGACAAAACCAAATCTTGATGCACATGTTGTTAGCTTGATTCAGAGCCTGTGTCTTATTACAAGCAATGGCAACACTGGGATACAGTGGGTAAAACAGTATTGGCAGAATGCTTTATTTTCACTCTGTGCATTGACATTTAACAAGTGCAGAGGTTTGTTACTCTAACTAGCACATATTGTTCTTTCTTCATTTGATGCTTTGCACTTGATATCAGATCACCTAAGTTTGCTTTCTGCAGTTTCCTCTGGGGACTTCTGAATGTTTAAATGCAATGCTATTGGATACAGCATAGGAGGGGGAAAAAGCAGAAATTGAGTCACTGGATTTAAAACTAACACAAGTGCAAAAATATTACAGCTAGAGCAAATATTTTGTGGTAAATGTTGAGAGAATGAGAAGGAACAAGAGTGATTAGAGTTATAAACAGACAGAGGCACAGACAAGTCTCAAAAACCTTGGGGTAGGAGAGAGACAGGAAGGTTACATGCTACTTGAATTGAGATTTTTTTTTTTTTTTTTTTCATTTGTCAGTGTTGGGTTTTTTTAACCTTAATCTTCTGAAACAATTTCAATATGGAAACATGCAGAACAGTGTGAATACTGGCATATAAATTATGCTACTGCACCTCACTATGCATTTGGTCCAATAAAGCATTCCTGTAGCTTACAAAGTTTACAACAGGTCCCTGAAGTAGTTTGAAACATGATCATTGAGAGTGTGGGCATAGGTACTGTGTGCATGCTGGAAGGGTTGGAAATTTTGTTATTCTTGAACAGTTAGATCATAGGCTTGTCTTCTGGAGCTGAATTTACCCAGTGTTAACGAGTGTTTTTTAGGTATATGTACAAAATTTGGTCATTTAGATTATAGTTTAAACTGTTCGGTATGCTTTAGAGATTTATATAGGTGTATAAATTGAAAGAGCTTAAGAGGAAAAAGTTAGCACAAAATATGACCTATGTTACACCAATAATAGAAACAGAAAGTGCCATTTCTGTACCTATTAGTAGTACTTTCTCAATGAAAGTGCAGTGAGAAACATATGCAGGCTGTGTATTCTGTGTTCATTTCAATACAGTACTTTTTAGTATTCATTTATGCATTTTTAGTAATTGAAGTTTCTACAAAATATTAATATTAATGGTAAAACAGCAAGAAGGAACATGAAGAGAAAGGATTATAAATGAGATTTGGGGAGTAGTGGCATGTTTCTTTTGTAGTGTACAAAAAGGCAGTAAGTGAGAACAGAATCTACTGGATACCAGCAATAAAAGGAAAACAGTTCTTTTTGGCTACTAGGACATGCACTAAAAAAAAAAAATTGTAAGGATATATTTTTGTGTGTGCATGTATTAAATCATGCTGAAGCTGAAAGTGCATTAATTAGATACCATATTACAACTTTATAGTCAGTACCAACTTTATTACTTTCAGGGAGATATTTATTCATCTAAAAACATCCAGGAAAAAACTTGGTGGTGCTGTTGATGTTAACTGTCATGATGAAATTAAGTGATAGCTTTGTATTTGATATTAAAATAGAGGAGGTTTATCTATATGGTGTAATGACACATACATTGTATTGAATATTTGGAGAAAAATGCCAACACCTTCACTGACATAATATTGTATTTTAAGCGAAGAATTAAGAAAGCACAACTGCATCAGAGGAATAGATGATAGAAGCAGTAGGATCTTCATACCTTAAATATGTGAAACAATTTTAAGTAACAAGTATTAAAAAGTATCCATGTCAATATATTTGTGCATCTGTGTACATCTATATTTCATTTTTCAGCTTGTTAAATGTTTGAGGAGAAAAGACTAATGCAGAGACAAATCTACTACAGGAGTCCTCTCAGGTTATGAATAAGTTCTTCAAAGAGAACCCCAAAGAAGTGGCCACATTTCAGATATTACAGAAACAAAACATGAAGAAAGACAGGTTTTACTGGTTAGAGGGGAAGTTTGTGAAAGGACCAATTCTGTGGTCCTATCTGGCTCCAGTGGAGTAATCTTTTAAGATTCTGTATGTTTTGCAAGCATCCAGGTACCTTGAAAAAACTCAGGTAATTGCAGAACATGAATAAAAATTCTGAGATGAACAATTGGGTCTTCAGACATTGTCATGTACCTACTCATACTCCCAGTGTTGCAAGTTTTAAAGGAAATCCAAGAATATGGTAACTGGACAGAAGTAAGCATGTTGTTTCTATGTGAGAAGTTTCTTAAATTGCAAAACTAAATATAAGATAAGCTGAAACCACAGATAATGTTATTCATGGAACTCTTTGGACGTGATGAAAGCACTGCAGTGAACATGAGGCAGGGCTATGAAGTTAAGTAGCATTTGTTCTTTCCTGCTTCTAATTGCAGTCTGGAACTGAGGAACTGACTGTACTCCAGGAGGTGCTCCAGCATGGGCTCTCCGTGGGCCACAGTCCCTTCAAGGCATATCCACCTGTTCTGGTGCGATGGTCTCCACAGGCTGCAGTATGGCTGTCTGCTCCAGTGCCTGGAGCACCTCCTCTCCCTTCTTCTTCATGACCTTTCTCAGGGGCTAAAAAAACAGGAACTTTTTTTTTTTTTTTTTTTTTTTTTCTTCTCTCCCTCCTTCATTCCTCTGCTCTCTGGTATTTTGCCCTTTCTTAAATATATTTTCACAGAGGTGCCACCAGCTTTACTAATGACTCACCATGTCATTTGTAGGGCCACTGCAACAGTGGGTCCATTGTGGAGCTGCCTGGGAAGCCTCTGTCCCGCATGTGGCAGCTGCTGATCTCTTCTCACAGAAGCCACCACGCAGCCTTCCTGCTGCTGATACCTTGCCACATAAACCCATTGCAAAAGCAGAAAAACCCCCAGGTGTAACCCAACAGTTGACCTGAATGAGATGAATGTTAATAATCTTGAAATTGTTTTTCATCTTAGGGAAATGCTTCCCTGATCTTACAGATCTGTTAATATGTGAGGTATGAGCATTATAAAATGGTTGATTAGATATCTGAATGTAGGTATTGAGCAAATTCAGAAACCAGTGAAACTTAGCATAAATTCTGTTCCAAAATACCTGGATACAGTAGGACTGGTGGTGTTAATGACAACTACTGTGCATTCATCCTTGGAGTGAGAGAGACAACGTTGTCAGAATTTTCACTGGTGCATCAGGACTAGAGACCTTTTTTTTTTGCTGCAGGAGGTGGGCATTGCATTGAGTGTGTCAGACAGATGGTCCAAGACTCAGAAAGAAGAGTTTTACAAATAACATTGCTCCTATTTAATTACATTCTCAGAACAATGAGCCTTCATGAATTACACAAAAAATTGGAGTTTTGCTTGCAAGCTGGCCTGAAAAATAAGAATTGTTTGGGATAGTGTGTTAATTGGATTTTTAATTATTTTTTGGTAGTATGGAGTTAAGAATAATTGTTTGAATTAGAGGTCGTTTGAGTGTAGCTGAGACTGCATTCAATTCATTTGAGAGAGGATGATATTCAATGTCAGCGAAAAGGCCTAATTTAAAAACATATGGAAACCAGTATTCACTCCATGTTCTGTTGGATACAGTCTTATGTTGTCATTCAAAATAATCTGGCAATCAAATTCTGTATAAATAGGGCCAAATTAAAGATAGCATATTTTTAAGAAGGTAATTCTGTCCTTGCATTGGGAGTGGATTAGTGTTGCATTTAGTATTATTACTATTCTGGAAAATCTTTGACCAAGTGGTGTGCCACATCTTTATTAGCAGTGCTCTATATGAGGTGGTTCTTCATCACGTTTTCCGTTAAATCCATACAACACTTGAGACTATGCAAGCTTAATATCAAACAAATAGGAATTGAACAGCAGGTAGAGTTTACCTTTCAAATTTGGGTTGCAAGTTCTGTGGTAGCCATTTCATAGGAGCGTTTGTCAAACGTGGGCAATTCAATCCGTGGGAATAAACTACTTGGTAAAATCATAATAATAATAATAATCTCTTCAGAAATGTGAGTAAAATATGTGTATGTACATTGCTTATACTTGCTCTTATATTGCTAGAGAAGTAAGTTTTCAAATATTTTTAAAACAGTTCAGGTATGAAATCAACAATAGTAACTTAAGTAGCAAAACCTTTAAAAATTTCCTTGTTATGGAACTCCTAGATGTGATTTGTGATCTGACTTATAAAGTAATATGGACAAGTGTGAAAGGAAAAAAAAAAAAAAAAAAAAAAAAAGAACAAAACTAGAGAGAATAAGGAAAAAACCAAAACATTTATGAACCCATTAGAGTGCACCAACATCCACCCAGTATTTTCTTTACTTTTTAATATTTCCCTTTGCAATAAATATCTAGGGAGATCAATAGATCTATCTTCAGAAGGTCTTAGTAGCTCAATACTCTTTCCTAATATTGACCAGTAGTAGAGAGAAAGTAAATGGAAAAAAAAGAGGGTGGAGTAATGTTACCGGTAAACTTCCCAGTTTTACCAAAGGAGGTTAGGGATATTCTTAATCCGAAGACTGATAATTGCTGATAGACTTGTTTTTGAGTTTATTCCCCTTGTTATTCTCTATCCCAACAACATCCTTAAAGGAATATATTCTAATTTGAGTTTAGTTTGATTATTCTCCTTTATTATATTAGTTTAATATACTTCTCAGGATCTACAGTGATGATAAAACTAATATCCAGTGTTCAGTATTTTTTAATTGGTCTTTTTCAGTAGTCAGGAAGGATGGGGACAGGCTGTTCAGTAGGGCCTGTTGTGATAGGACAAGGGGTAATGGGTTTAAATTAGAAGGAGGGAGGTTTAGATTAGATATTAGGAAAAAATTTTTCACAATGAGAGTTGTAGAGCACTGGAACAGGTTGCCCAGAGAGGTGGTGGATGCCCCATCCCTGGAAACGTTCAAGGCCAGGCTGGATGGGGCTCTGAGCAACCTGATCTAGTCAGGGATATCCCTGCTTCTTGCAGGGGGGTTGGACTAGATGACCTTTGAAGGTCCCTTCCAACTCTAGCCATTCTATGATTCTATGATTCTATGATTAAAGTTATTTCAGCATGTTTATGCTGAGAAACAGATTAGGTGGATGTTATAGATATGGGGCATCTGTTGCTAAAAGAAGCTGCCAAATGCTTGAATCTAAGAGCTTTTTATACTCTCTTAAGCAAGAAAGGAAGAAATTAGTTGGCTGACTCCATTCCTAAACCCCAGGTTTTTCTGTCTTCCTGTCTCAAATCTCTTGTTGCCATGTCTGCAAATTTCTCTTGCTGTTGGGAATATTTGCAAACTGTTAGTGGTAGGGCTTTTGTTCTAGCTCATTGTTTTCCCCTGCTGTTGCTCCTTTGCTTATTTCCTTTTATCTAGCTGCATTGTTTTTATTCTCTTTCCACATAACAGTCCCATTTGGTTCATCCCCTGCTTTCGTTCTTTTCTATAAAACATTTTTATCACCCATAAAGCATGCTTCTAAAACTTCAACAACCCGAAACCAGAAAGTCACAGTTTTTTTTTTAACTTCTATTTCTCCTTAGTCTTTTTCTTATTTTTAGGCAGAAGGAAAGCGTAAAAAATACATTTAAGGCAAACTACCCATACAGAATAATTCTCAGGGACTAGGAAGTGATATTCTTCCTATAATTCAGAATGCTAGCTGCTATGTTCGAAATCTATGAAAAGAAAATAACGTCATTTTCAATTTTGTGGATGTTATGGTATTTTATATATTTTTTTAATGTCCGTAAAATTATATTGGTTTATTCGGTTTTTTATCAAGCAAGAAATTATTGTAAAACTTATTTACCCGCCCTTCAGATTTCTTTAACTATTTGTAACAGATTTTGATTGGCAAATATCAAGAGAGCATTACTGTATGCTGTCAACTTGGACTGCATAGAGAATAGCTATTTTCAGCTGACCATACGGATGTACAATGTAATTTAAATACTTTAAAATTCTTTTGGGTTTCTACAGAAAACTTTTTTTTTTTTACACTGCCAGAAGGCTTATTTTGTGCTAGTGTTTTGCAGTGCCTTATATTCCATGATGTAATGGATTTTCAGTAGGTTGTGCCAAACACAATTGGCTAAACACAGAATGCTTGTTGTATGTTTATCATGTCACAGAATGGTGGATGATCTTAGCACAGTAAATCTAAGGGTGCGGAGAGAGCAGTGACATGATACATCTCTTCTTCATACTGCTAGTCTCTGCACTTCAATATAGATCTCATTGTTCTTATTTTTGTTGCACACAAATCCCCATAAAATTCTTAAACCTGACTTTTAAAACGCTGTGTGAGTTACTTAATGTTATAGTAAAGATAGGAGAACTTAGTATTTCCAAAATACTGGACAGCTTTCATTCTGCTGAAGACACTTAGTTCAGGTTTGTTTCTATCCTGCATTGTTCTGACTATTGCTTCTCCTTGCCCTTTGCTTGTAAGTAATGAATGTAATGTGCTGCTTTACTTCTGATAAATTTAATTAATCTGTGATCAGTACCAGTATTTCTGCATAAGCGTAGAAACATATTCAAAGACTTGAGGCCATGTGCTCATAAAATACTCAACTTGTTCTTGAATTAATTTGAGTAGATTATTGCAGAACCAAATAAAAATCTTATTAAATTTAGCATACCCATTGGAGATTTTTACATGGCAAGATTTCACCTCCTTTTTGCAGAAGCCTTTTTAAAGGCCAGGTTAAAGAAGTCATGAAACTATGCTGTTGTCTAGAGAATTCTTGCCCAGGGGAAGCACGCTGCTCTTTCAGATTTTCTTAGCCATCAGACTAAGAGAAAACTTCTAGAGAAGTATTTACAATGTGCTGCTCAATATCTGTAGCCAGGGGAAGCTCTGATTTGATTGAAGAACAAAGCAGCGTGGACAGCCTGATTCAACTTCCATGTTCAATTTGGGATGCCAGAACATTGCAATGAAGTATCCCGAGGCGTTAGGCTGAGTCACTCAAAATCTCTTCTGTGTTTTCTTAGCATTTGAGTTTTCTTTTGCACGTAGTAAATTTTAGGGTTTTTCCTTTTTGCTAAACACATTGCTGAGACTCATTAACTACAATTACAAGAGTAATGTGACATGTTACTCTATAACTGATAGTTGTATAAGTTTGCTCCGCTGTCTGTATATGTAAGAGATCATGTTTCAAATAACTAGTGAAAAAACCTCTCATAGCACACGACAGTTATTCGCTCTTAAATGTCTCCCAAGACTGGGTCAGTTCTTACAGGTTAACAATACGTTATTTCTGAAAAAGGTCTACAGGACCTATAGGAAATTTTCTTTTAGAAGGGGCGAGGGTGGATGCATTGGGGAGAGGAAAAGGAATGAAGTCCGTACAAGGTATTTAGTAGAATGTTATTTTTTTTTCATATTTTTATTTTATCTGTCCTTGAAATGTTCTCTGAAAGCTTTCAATGCTTTCACTGCATGTTCTTGTAAACTTGCCTCATTGATCAATTACAATGTTCTAATCCCCTAGTCTCTGTTCCTTCCTGTATTTTTTTTCTTTAGTTCCAAGACTTTTTCTTTGTCAGCACTTTGGTTTCCATGCTACTTCTGTGCTCGTTTGTGAACAGTAGTCTTCCCCATCTGCAGTTTTCATTCTTGCTTTAAATCTTTCCTTGGAATGTATGATTTTGGTTTTCTGTGTAGTCATATGGACAGTGCAGAACCAATACCTTGGAGTGCAAGTTTGTCTGGAGGTACCAGTGAAACTAAGAGGGAAAACTTTTGGGTGTAGAACAGAATTTCCAATTGTAAAAGAAAATATTGGATAATTTTTACGAACTTGTTTTATCTTATTCAACTTCTATATCAGTTACCACAAAATGGGTTGTATGCCCACCTTAGGAAAATAAACTAGATCAAGGATTGCAGTTCCACGTAACTTATTAGGAGAACACCTAATGTGCTAAATTTTTTAGCACATCGGTCCAAATACAGAGAAGTACTTAAGTACCAGTTGCAGTCAATGTCCTCCAGAAACCTAAGTCCTTAGACTTTTTATTTATTTTTTTTTTTTGTCTCGCCGAGTGTATTCTTCAGGGTCTTGTTATTGTTGTGTTACTGTCTCAGCTGCGGATATCCTGAATGTGTATTGAATAAGCATGTTAGTGTTACTTGATGCAAGTAAGGTTTAACTTGTGCATAGGCACTTCAGAAATAGCAATAATGCTCTTTAAATACCTTGACACTTTCTCCTACTATTTGCTATCATTTTTCATCTACTTTGTCTTTAGAAGCCAACATCTGGCTTACTTAGTCAACATCTGTAGGAACAGTTTCGGCTATGTTTGGCAACTAGATGATCCATATGACACACTCTCAAATTATAACCTTTACAATAGAGATATCTGGAGGCAATGTTTTAAATCAGTGTTGTGTTGCTCCTCACAGTATAGGGAAAAACTCTGCCAGTTAGCCCAGTTTTTGGTAACTGTGTAACCGCCATGGAATTTCAGTGACCCAGATCATAATAGACAAAAAAAAAAAGTTACCCATGGTAACTGCTTTAAATTCAATGCTGCCTTTCCAAAGTAATTGATCAAATGATACATGATTATAAGAAGCAATGCATTGATGTTGGATAGGTATGCTGACACCCTCCTAATTTCAAAGGAAGCTACATTTTCTGAAGGCAGGAATTGGCCAGTAGCAACTCCCATCTTTGCAGGTTGATCGATAGACATGCTTGAAACCTTTTTTTTTTTTTTTTCAGTCTATTTATGATGCCTTTAGTTAGGCAAAGTTGGCAAACCAATTAATGATTGAACATGATTATACTATCTACAAGAGGATTGCAATTTCATCACTAGTCATAAATAGAAATAAAAATCCAGATCACAGCAGACGAAGTCACAGGACTTCTAAGTCTAATATAACACTAATGCAAAGTATCCAAAGTGCTTTTTTACATATGTTTTAATAACATTACCTTTTGAAAATGGTTAATTTACTTGCCGCAACAACTACGAACTTCAGTAACTCAACATCTTACTGTGCTTTTGCTTGTTTCAGCAAAAAAAAAAAAAAAAATGTTAGTTTGAGCAGTGTAGTACGCTTCCACCAGTGAGCTCTAAGGTTGTGCTAAATGCATGTTTATGGTCCAGGGCCGCCTTTTATCAAAGCATAAGTCACCATCTTGAACAGTATCTTCAAAAATAATTAAGCTGGATTCTAAAACCAATCAACACTGACATTTGTTGGTGACCAGGGTCAGATCAGTACACAAATCCTTATCTTTGCTGAACATTTTGCAGGCACATGGAACTTACTAGAAGACACTTAATATGCTAAATTTTGTAGCATATCAGTCCAAATACACAGAAGTGCTTAAGTACCAGCTGTAGTTTGTGACTTGAATCAAGGTAAGTGTTGGAATTTTATGTGTCTTTGTAATGTAAATGACCCAGGCACAATGTTTTGTGCAAATAGGAGGAGCTGGTAGGTTTTGAGAAATAAATTATTATTGTAAAGCTTTGGGAGTGTTTTTGGTGTTTTAGTTTGATTTGTGTTTTATAGAGCCCTTTTTCATTAGTGCATCTCCACTTTTCCACCATTGTATTCTCGATTAGCATAATGAAGGTTTCCCAGTGTGAACCTTTTGTACGTGAAATGCACCAAAAACTTCATTTTGTACTAATGAGTGTTAATTGCTGTGTTGCTTTTTATGAATGCATGAAATTTTTATGTCCTAGAAGTAAGGACTTTCCACTCTATCTACCTGGAAGAAGTTTCACCGTTGCTAGAACAGAAATCTGCTTTGCCTTTAAAAGGTGCAGATAGACTGCAGTGAAAGGTATGAGATGGGATCTATCCATTCATTTTGTTTTATAATGGGATCTGAGATTCAATATATTGTTATTTTATTTGTATGGCATTTTTTGCATAGTCCTTATGAACACATATATCAAGACTGAAGTAGAAGCTATTTAAAAGTTATGATAACTAGGAGGAGAGCAATTGCTTGTTGTTTACTTGATTTAGACTTCCAAATTAAAAAATTATGTAAAAATTATGCATTGTTCCCCTACCATGCAGTTTAAAGGCTGCATTCTCTATCAGTTTCTATCAAAAAAATTTGGGATGAGGTAGACAGGTAGTATTTCTTCTTATTATTACTGTTATTCCTTGCACTGTTACTGGAGAGAGCAGGGAACTGCTCATTCGGAACTTGGAAGATTTTATTACCTTTGCAAAATGAATCTGCGTCTTTCTACCTGCAAAGTGCTTGATTAAAACATTAGAATTTTTAGCATAGTACAGTATACAGTACAATTTATTGGTGCTGTTTTATCAGAAAGCAGTTTTCTGCCACTGTTTGGCTTTGTATGACCTTTGTGGTGTAATTATGTGCTGATCACATCCATTTCTGTAATGAAACTGTGCGTTACATAGAAGGCCAGAGTGCGAATGTTCAGGTATTTATTACTTCTGAGACAGAAAGAAGTAATTTGTCTTCCATTGTCTCCTGTTTTTGCATACCAAACTGGAGTCCTGATCTGTGCAGTCAGTCACACTCCACCTGGGTGTTCTGGTCCATCATAAGTGACGTGCATTGTAGTGTCTTTTGCCATGGGCAGGATCTATGCTTTTATGTATTTTCTTTCACTATGAGAGTTTCTGAAATGATACTGAAGTGTATAGTTTCTTTTGTTGAGAAATAAAAAAATGATGCTGACTTGATTTAGTTTATTACTTGAGCAACTGTGATTCATAGTTAATCTCCGCTTGGTTATGCTATTACAAACACTAATTCTGTTTGCAAAGACAAATTATGATTAATGCATATCTTTAAATTTTACACCTAATTACACAGAATATAATCTCTAAATTTGTATAAATAGAAGTTATAATTTTGAACATTGTAGATAATAAGCAATTTTCTGAATTTACATTTGCATGTGCTAATTAAGGACTGCTTCATTGTATTTACATTTGCAAACAGGTTTTGTTCTCATTACTCAACTTAGTGCTCTATGAACAGAGGAAAATAGCATGCCATTTTTGACACAAGTCCAAAAATATACATCTTAAACCTGATTTTGAATCTAGATTAATCTTTTAGTGAATTGAACTTGTTAGTGGCATTTTATTTAACAATTTTGTTTTACATAAAAGGGAGGAAAACTCTGGATCCCTCCCGCCTTTTACTGTTTTGATGAATACCTCCTTTTTATTCTTGGGAAGCTAAAGCCTCATACAGTAATAAATTTGATTGTGGTGTGATGTGCAAGTAATGCGTGGGTCAGTAAGCAGTATAAGAAATTTCTTATGCTAACAGTAATAGTAAATATATTAAGATTTTTACTGAAATACTTTTTTGTATTGTTCTTACCTACAAGCAGAATTTAAAATCTGGGCTATCTAAAATTCTGAAAGAAAAGAAAAATTCCTGGAGGATTTAATTTTAGTTCTGCTTTCAGAGGTGGATAAAGTAGTACATATGCATACTGTGATGAAATATGTGATTTGTATCATGTTAATTTAAGTAAAGTATTACTTTTCAAACATAAGTGAAAAATAAAATTTAACAGGTCTTATTTTTATAACTGGTCTATTACAAACTACCTATTTCTAAATTAAAGTAAAACTCATAGCTGAAACCCAATTATTATCTTTTATTTAAATTCATTCACTGCTTTCAAAGAATTTTACCTTTCTTGAGTTTCCTAGCATGAGTCAAAATGTTAATTATAAACATTTACTAACAATATTTACAAAATACTTATATTTCAACCATCTCATAAAGTAATGGCCCTTTAACAGTTATTGATGATTATATGCTGCTTAGTTAAATATTTGTTGTTTTGTTTGACGTACTTGCTATTGTAATTAAAAAAACCCACAAACCTAATTATGGTTGGGGAAGACTTGCAAAAACGTTTGATCTCTGAAATTTTAAAAACTCTTATTATAGTTATAATTGCTACAATACTAGTGTGAGTTTTAAATTTAAATAAACAGAGGATTCCAGAGCTCACAAGATCTTTACACTGTTGCCAGCATTAACACTGGACTTCATAGTGGTATGTAATGCAGGTCAGTAATGTAACATTTTTTTTTTTTTTTTCCTCTGGTCACATAATTCATTTATGTAGTGGCTAAATTGTCTGTACTAAATACGTGGAAAGCTGTAGCACAGACTAATGAACAGTTAAATTTATAGAAACTCACTGAAATAGCTCAGTAAGCCTAATATAAAAGGTTATTCAAATGAGCTCGTGAAAACCTTAGTTGTAAAGATGTGATAAGTCTCCAGTGTTGTTTTTCCCTGGACCGTTCTGTCTCCTGGTCTGTGAAGTTCAACTTTAGGGCTGATGCTGAAGGGCCTGTAGTTATACTTGGCAATACGTTAAAAACAGCGAACTTTATCATTTTCCAGGTTATAATGTATTTTACGGTCTGCTGAATCAAAAATTAACATCTATTTTAATGAACAGGTTTGGTTCTGTAGGTTTGATTTTTCATGACTATAGTAACTATTTACACGTATGTTATTTTGATTTATTTAGTAATTGTTTGAAAAAACGTCTCCAGGGGACGCTCTTGAGATGCTTACACACGAGGGTGTGTCTTTAGATGTTAAACAAATATAATAGGTATTGTGGGGCTGGGGGGGGGAAGTTGAATGGAAAAGAGCAAAAGCAAAACCTGTTTTACTTACCGAGGCTTACCTGATATTTACAGGTCTGATTTCTTGGTAGTGCTTCATCCATCTGTGACTGTTGAGACACTGTCACATTTTTGTATGCACCTTTTTTAAAAAATTGTGATCTAATGCCTTTTTGGAGCCAGAAGAGGACAAAGATTCTGTATGTAACAACAAAGCATCATTAAGATTGAAGTAGCAAGACAAGGTTGTCTCAAATTATTTAATCAAGTGGTTGGTTTTTGTTTGCATTCGTTTTGGAAAACTTGAAACCAGTCCTCTACTTGTAAGTTTTCATTATTAGTTACATTTTTTTAACCTTCTGTAGACTGTTTCTTTCCTCATTTAAGTTCTGAAATCAAACCCTTTGCCTTAATCTTGTATTAATTTTCCAGATCCACAAAAAGCATGTTAATTGAAATCCACTTCTTGTGATACTGCTGCATCACTGAAATTTCTGCAGTTTTCTGTGCAGTTGCCTACCTCACATAACATGTATCACTTCCTCAAAGTCATAGCTTAAAAAGAGATGGATCATATTCACAAATGCAAATTTCATTTTTAAATACTCACAATTGTTACTCTAAAATTTGTGGGGTTTTATCTATTTAATTATTTTTGGGGAAAAAAAGTCTTTAAAATCAAAACACATTGTATGATAAATAGAACAAACTTTCCTTCACTGGGGTTCACATTAGTTAAATTACAATTATTCAGTAGCTCCCTATTTCTCTGTTATTTTTTTTAAACTGAAAATATGTAGTTTATGCATTCTTGTTCTTAAAATAACGTCACTACTTAACTTCAAGGACTGTCCACAAGATGTGATACAATGGTAGTGTAATAAATGTTTGCCAGGGACTTACAAGAGCCAGAAGCAATCATTGCTAAAGCAGTTCGAGTCTCACTGTGTGTCATCATTTAAGGTATTATATTATGCTGTCATAATTACCTAAATGTCACATTTAAATGTTTCATCTTTTTCAAGGCCTTAAGAAAGCAGAGACTCTTGCTGAAATTTCAGATAAGTCAGCCTGATTGCATGTACCAGACAAATTTCAGTAAGAAGTCCACTGTAGTTTGTGTATACGTATATACACACGAGTGAATGAGAAATAGATCAGCAAGACACCCAGAATAATCCTCCTTTTCCTTTTGACAATGGTAAGGCCTCCTGAGATGGCTGCTGTGTTTTGGGGATTGCATTTTAAGGCCAGAGATTAATCACTTTATGAAAGTTCAAAAGAAGCAGAAGGGGATGAGCGGAAGTATAGAAACCATCTCTTGTTCAGAGAATTTGCTGGAACCTGGACAGCTTAAAGAAAAGAAACCATGGTAGAAACTGTTAAATGTGGGTGTCTAAGCTAAGAGTTTCCACAAAAAAACCTGTTTCTGTATCAATCTTTTTGCAGCTTGGGTGCTGCATGTAAGCAATGGGTAAGTGGAGACAGTTAAAACTAAGTAGGAAGGAGAAAAATGTCAATAATTCTTTATTAATAGGAACCTGAGAAACAAGATTTATAAGCAAAAGCAGCTTTCAGTGATCCAGAGCTGAGGTTACCTGAGAAGGATTACGCCTGGGCTTCAGTTCTGTCACAGAGTAGACATGTGTCCTCCTACTGCCCCTTTCAGTGATGCTGAATTGCTCCCTTGTAATGTGGACCTACATCTTAAGTCTGCAAGAAGTAAACAATTTTCTGCTGACTGTCTCAGTTCTGGAGCTATTTCATGCCATGAAATAGCATGAAATATGGTTTAAAGGACTGTATCATGGAAGTCAGAATGGTAGGTGATTACAGGGAAGCCTAACTCCTCCCTGAAGATGTGATTCACTCCAGCTAAGCCTGTCACTGGCACTGTTATAGAATTTGCACCAGCTCTCACCAGACAACCTGGTGAGCCAGGAAGGTATTCACTTCTCTGTCATGCTAGTCACCCCTGGCCGAGCTCCTGACCTGACTCTCTGGGGTGTTAGAGACGTGCCAGTGCTGGTAAGAAGGGAGCAGCAGGAGACCCAAAAGACCATTGTTGCAGGCTGTAGCTGGCTGGTGTATCACTTCAGGTCTCCATGAAAGCAAAGGGCTTAAGAATGACATAGTCCTTGTTTGTGTGGCTTTTCTGTTTTCCTCACAGTGAACAGTAATTTTCAGGTGTCTGAGTAGTCCATTCTTGGAGAGCTCACCAAAGCAGTAACCTACAATGCAATTGCTACTGCTTGTATAAGAGTGGGTAGGGCTGCAGGGCAAAATTGTGGAGCCCAAACTGACCCACTTCAGGTGCTGTGGGTCTTGCAGGTGTAAAGAACTGAACTCAAGCTTAACCTGATATTCTGTTGATCCAAGAAGTTTTTACATGCGAGGTCAGAAGAGTCACAACCCTGACTTGAGAATTCATAGGGATAAGTGGAAACCAGTTTAAATTTTAAATGTGGTGCAAATAGCCTGAGTTCAGGCCATGGGAAGAGTATGTGCATGCTCAGGTTTGTCCGTGGGTGGGTATATATTCTTGCCAGCCTTTGTAATGTTTTAAATCCTTGAGTAATCAATCTCAAAGTTCCACATAGTGTAGTTAGTTGATAAATTTGCTTTTTTAAATAAATGGTAGCAAAAGTACTAAATTTGTTAATTGTGTTTTCAACCAGGTCATTAAAAATAGTACAGCTACCATATGTACCATAGTGCCAAAACCCTGAAGGTATTGAAAGGGAAGGCTTAAAGACGTAGTTTTATGTTTGCTAAGAAAACTCAATGCTATTAATGTAAGGCTGGCAAGAGATAAATATATATTCATCAACACTTCATTTAGACAAATCTATCTTAATGTTTTCAGAAGCACTCATCCTTAAATATATTCCCCAAACTCAACTGAAGTGTCTTTTGTGCTCTATCCTTAATCGAGTATCCTCCAAACCGCCAAGTATAGGACTAAGAAGATATTTACATAGTATATTAGCTCCAAATGTTTATTTCTTTCTTTTTATGACAGGTATTCAGTCAACTGCTACTAGATCTTACAGGATTACTTGAATATTTTTCTTTGTTAAGTGTAGAGGAAGGAAAGGGAGAGAAGTAACTGATAAGGGTGTAATGGCACTACACTTACAGCACTCCAACAGCAAGATGCTACTGAAGTGGTTTCTGCTTTCCATGTAGCATTGAATGCAGTGATCATGGAGCCACAGTGTGAGTCAGTTGACATGATTGGGGCTCCACCTGCACAAACTTCTCCTGCAGCATCCTGATCTCTAGAGCTGGCATAAAGGGAGGAAAGGGTAGGGATGCAGGAACCCACTGACTTCTCTTTCAGTGCAGCTTGCCCCTGCAGCAGTTAGTTGTGGCAAAAGAAAAAGCTATACCTTGAGCTGTGAGAGGGAAAACATGGGCTGAAGCAAGCTGACACTCAGCTTCCCAACACAGTTTGTGAGTGGTAGCACAGACAGGTACTCCATGGGCAGAGTTAAGAGCCAGTGTTGCTCACTGGCACAATGGGAAAGAAGCTTTTCACTTGAGTCAGATTTTTTTTTTTAATTTTTTTTTTTTTTTTCTGCTAAATGGTCATAAGCAGAATACTCTCGTATATGACAGGTCTTGGAGAAACGTTCTGGTATACTCAATGCCTGGAGAACGTGTCTCATGCTAATACAGACCTTCCTCGATAGGGAGTACTGGAAGTGTGGTCCTAGAGAGCCATGCTGCAAATGTGTCACTGAGGGATGCAACTAGTGACACACTAGCAGTTGACAGCCCGCATTCTTGATGATGTAGTCAATGATGTAAATACCTTAAGAATTATTCCCTTTCTGTTATGGGCAGCTGTTGAAGGTAAGGGATGGTGACATGATAATTCTTTCTGAGAAATGCAAACATTAAAAGTTCTTCTCTGAATAGTGTGGTGCTTATAAAACAATCCTTACACTCCACCAGGAAAAAAAAAAAAAGAGCATGCAGAGTATTATTTGTGGTAAAGAAGAATAAATACAGAAGATAAAGTATCAGAAAGAGGAAAAACTTTCATAGGGATACTGCAATTGAAGTTCAGTCTTATCAAGAGCATTTCTCTTCATCTGAAAATGATATAGAAATCAAAGTCAGCATATACCAACAGAAATAGTCCATGCTTGGGTTGTAGGTACTATTACCAAAGCACAACGTATATGAAAATTTTTGGTTTACAATTTGCGCAGAATTACCACTCAAATTCATAGCTTTTGGAAAAAATACAGATGTAGTTCTACATGTTAATTAGGTACTTGTTGAAGATAGAAAGTCGTATTGTATTGTACAACCCTTGAAGGGAGCAATTTATTGATGATCTCTTAATATTGGTATTTTTTTCTTTTTCAGTGTCATTGCCATCCTATGCTGTCTATGCAGCTGTAATGTCACTCAGTGTTATGAGGATTTTTCTGGAATTACTGCTTTACCTTTCTATATTAGCTTTTTTTTTCACCACAGCATGATTTAGCAGTGAGGTTTCTAAATTAATTATCAGAAAACCTATTTTCTAACCTCATGCTTCCACTGATGTTCTGTATGAGCTCACCTTTCTAATTTTTCCTTTCTGTACCTTGGTTTCCTTATTTGCCATTTATTGAAGTGCTTTGAATTCTCTGAATGTCAAGAATTAGTCTTTATTAGGAAACTGTACCAGCTTTCTTTGTTAATATTTGCATAAAATATTTAAAGTTGTGATGCTGCATTATTGGTTTATACTGATTTAGTAATGGTAACAAGTGTGATGGCTTTGTGTCAGCATTTCAAAGTAAACTGGAATGTTTGTAATATAAAAGCTATTGGCTAATCAGATTGTTATTAACAGTTTTTAAATAGATAATTTTAAAACCCTTATCTGTCTTTACTTAGCTTGAAAAGTAATACAGTGAGATTCTTAGTGGATCATAAATTGGCATAGTTTAAATGCCTCTTAATTTTATATGCTGCTATTATTAAACCGTGAAATGAGTCTGCTCAGAAGTTGGTCTGCTGTTTAGTGTTCGGCACTGGACTGTACCTGAGACTACCACTGTTGTCTGTTAAGATTGTCTGTAGCATACTCATACTGTGGGAAGAGAGAATTATTGAATTTTGTAATTAATATATTGTATAAATGACTTAATATAGTTGCTCCTGTGCTGGATTGTTTGAACAAATTGAAACTTTTCTCAAAACGAAACCAATAAAACTGTCAGTTCTGAAAAGGACAATATTTTCAACAATCCAGGAATGGAAGGATCAAGATTATTCTTTTTGTTTTTTCTGTTTCAACTGGCGCATTTGTCAGATTCACATACTGTAACCTAAGCAGTTTTTGAGGGGTGACTTCTTGTTGCTGTTGGGTTTTTGGTTTTGTTTGTTTGTTTTTTGGGAGAGGAAGGTTATGGTACTACATTTTTAGTATTTTGCAATCTACTTTGGTATTTTCTGCCTTATAGGCAAAATAATTATTTTCTAATAAACCTGGAGGATTTTAATCCAAAAGTACGTTCTATGGTGCTGAGATCAGGTCGTTTGAATACTGATTTTTTGAGACAGAATTAATCTATTATAACAGAAAAATCAGAGTAAGTATCGAAAGATAGAACTTATTTTGATTAAGATTACTACCTATATGGTTCTGGATGCTTGATGTTTAAAACTTTTTGTTGATGAATATGCTGTCTCATAGGAAAACAAAAACCTACAAATTTTTCTCTAGTAAGAGCAGTGCATGTGCATAAATTTTACATCATTTCCCAGAAGCTCCGTAGATGTCTGGGACACCCATCCCTTGATTTAATATGAATCACAGTTACAAGCACACGTGTAGAGAAGTTGCGTTTGTCCATGGGGTTATTTTGCTGAAGGTGCAATGGACCATGGCATGAAACTGTAATGCAGCTCGTTCCGCTTTAACATGTTGTGATACGGTTAACTTCTACTGCAGTCAACGCTATTTTGATTAATGCATCACAAAATACAGGCCAGCTGGACAGCAACCTACCCCATAAGCGCTATGATGTTTCCAAGTTCATCATTCTTGGTGTGTAATGTGTCTCATTTTCCCTGTGGGCTGCCATAGCCTACTATTCCATAGCAAGGTCGAGCTTCACCAGACTTGAATGAAAAAGTGAAATAAAACTAAAAAAAGACAGAGTTGTCTTGTAACCAGTGAGTCCTACTGTATTTTGTTATGGATAATTGGTCAATTGGCTGACACTTTTGCATTCTGCTCTTCTGTTGGATTTGATTTAAAGGTGTGCCACTTGCTTTCTGTAGCATATCAACAAAATACCCCAGCATGTTACTTCAGTACTTTCTGATTACAAACAGACACGTTTTAGGGTTACTTTGTAAAGATTTCAGACCGCTAAGTTTAATTTTGCAAGCTGTTTTGTTGCGGTATTTTGCGTTTCTTTTTCCTCTGCAAACACTCTCAACTCAGATCACACCTTGCTTGACTAGTTCATGCTACTTTTACTACCGTAAAAAAGTAAGCACTGTAAAACCTAAACCCTGCACTTACATCTTATTGCCTGCTCTCTTTCAAGAAGATATTATGTAGGGAATGGTAGAGGATTTGATCCCAAGGAAGGTGTGATTTATTATTATGAGAAAGAAAATTATTTATGTATGTATATTTAAAAAAATATTTTGTTGTATCTTGATGTAACAGCCGATTTAGGGAGAAGTCTAGCGTTTGCTTGAAATACTATCCCAAAAAGTGTCTTGTTTCATTAGAACAAGTGGTGACTTCAAAATTGACCTCTGCAACAGCATTATTTGGCATAAAGAAAATGCAGAATGCTGTTGAAGGCAGCAACCTCCTATTTCTCTTTCTTCACTTGTCTTCATAATTTGCTGTTGCCTTTGCAAGGTACTCTGCTTCTTCAGATCCCATGGTGGAGAACACACGCTACACTGTGAAAACAAGCCTGCAACCTGCAAGCAAACTATTTTGCTAGGGCAGCAGATTGTTTAAATTGTGAGATGTGTTGAATTGTAAGATAACGGGTATTACCTTACTAAATATCCCCTATTGACGGTGCTAGACATGGTGATACCCAAAACCAACTTGGGCTGTTTGACATGTCTTGTCTCTCTCCTGCTGTAATCAGTACTGGACAATTGATAAGTACCGTACCAGGTAGTCCTTTGAGTGTCTGATCAAGTCTGGGTTTTCAATTTTAACTTAATTCCTGAAATTGTATTTAGTGATGCAAAAAAAGAGGTTTTTTAAAAAGCATTGACATCTTCTGTCAGTGTCTATCAAAAGTTTAATTCTGTTATTAAAAGATTTGAGAAAAGTAATGTGCCAACATGAGTGCAAGCTTCAATAAATAACTCATTTCTATATCAAACCTTTACAGAAGTATTAATTCTTATAAAGTGTTTTCAGTTATTTTCTGTGGTGATTTTCAGTGTTACCAGGAAAATGGTAACACTGAAAATCAGCACAGAAATGGCTGAAAATACAGACAGAAATGTGATTTTGTGGTTAATGATTTGGAAGAGATAAGACAAAATAGTAGCAGGTAACTATGTATTGACAATGTAAAATTTATTTTCTAGAAAAAAATGATATATTTCATGACTATCTTCAAGTTTTTACATCTAAAAATGCACTCTAAATTTTTGCCAGGATACTGCATCATTAATGTTTAATAGAGAAATAAATCTAGGTATCATCAGCATAACAATGCTATAATCTTTGGATTGGGTAATGTGCCTCGTGGGTGGGCATGAATGGCAAGTGAGATGGGATAAAATATGCAGCTTTATGTAAAGCACTGTGGGGGACTGGTGGAGATCTGACTGCTGTTCCTGAGACGGAGGATAGTAATGGCCTGTAAAATCAGAGTTGCACCATAAAAGAGACAGCAATATGAACATAAAATAAAAGAAAGCATTTTTTATTTCTGGCTTTAAAAAAAAAAAGCTACAGTGAAACCTTACTATAAACAAACAACAACCTAGAATTACTTTCTATGCTACTGCAATTTGTTTACTTAAGTTCAGTAACTTGTATTCTGTAAAGAACAAAACCAAACGTTTAACTGGTTGACTATATGAAAAGATAGCAATTTTAATTCATGCTTGTTGGTATTAGGTTTGCAGATTGTATGGAGATATATAGAGAGCCTGTCTGTGTATCAGAGTAGTTCACTTCATTTTCAGAAAGAAATACCACTGGAATCCAAATCGATAGGGCGGCATGAGCAGCAGCAGGGCTTTTGTTGAAGCTTCATTAGCTGATGATACCAATACAAATTTCTGGTGATGATAGGAATTTGAGGGCTAACTACTGATGTATGCTGCCTATTTTTAGTTTGGCTGCACACTGTGAGTATTGAGATACCACAGAGACTGATAATTACAAGACAGTGATAACAAGTAAAGTAGAGGTGAGCTAGAGCAGCCGATGTTTTTTCTAAACTTTTTTTTCCTTTAAGCAGCCTGTGTAATACTACCAAATTTTGTAGGGAGACTTTTCAATATATTCCATGCTATAAACCAAGGAAAAGTCTCTGCTATAAAGCATCACCCTACTTTTCAGGTTTTGGGATTGTGTTTGTGGATTTAGCTGGTTTTAATATTTAGGAGATGGGGTGGTTAGCTATCCGTCCCATTTTCAGTCTTAAATCTTCCACTGCATTGTTAATTCTACTTTGCATTTGTATAGAAACATAAATCTAATGCCTTTTACGTATGAAGTTGAGCTTATCTCCCTCAGAGGTGCTAAGCAGCATTTTTTTCATTTTCATTTTGGTAGTTTTTATCAACTTAGGCCCACTTCTTTTCATCTGTCTGGCACTTAACTATCTTCCCACATATTGCATCTTTTGCAGATTTAATTAATGGCTCATCCAGCTGCTACTGCAGTAGGCTTTTCATCTACACTAGATGGAATTCTGTTATGATCAGTTTTACTTGTGATTTACCACTGGCTGTGATTCATCTAGTGATGCTTTCAAGCCAAGCTAGTTTAATTTTGTTGTTAAACTTCCTGATATGATTTACCAGTCACATTTTATTACTTGTTAAATGTTATAAAATACCTCGAGTCAAAAGCATGAGTAGTTCCAGAGATTTTTACATATTTTCAAGTGATTTGTGAAAATTAAACCTTTTACAAGCATCCAGTTAGAAAACAATTAAGAAAAATCTGTTTTTGAAGACAGAAGTCTTCAAACAAAGTCTAAGGTCCAGTGACCCTGAACCACTGTCTTAGGAGTGTTCAAAGTATGTATCCCAATTTATCCCTTTTAAATGTACTATGAATAAAAGCAGTGTTGTCCTCTATATTAAATAGAATTGTAGTACTGGAGAAAGAAGAGTTTCTTGACTGTGTCTATGAAGGCTTTATGTATTTATAAATTATATTTACATTTATATACTTTTTAAGCTTTTCGTGGTTGTCATTAATGCCAAAGTTTCAAGTAATGGGAAGACTTAATGGCCTAATTGGTTTATTTTTACTTTGATATATAAAGAGATTAAATAAAATTAATTAATGTAATAGACAAGTGGACTTTTGTTTGGCCATCTGTAAAATTTTCAAGTCTATTTTTGCTGTCTTAACACTAATAACTCAGGTATTTACCTAAGAAATACAGGAAGATTAAGAACCTCACTCAAATGCCTATTTTCTCTGTAAGTGTTGTTCCTTGCTGCAGCCTAACTAATAAAGTTCCTGGAATTTCCTGGGGGTTTTGTCCTCTGAATTAAACAAATCTGAGTTATTAAAACAAATAGGTCTCATTTATCCTACATCTACCGTAGATCCTCTTATTTAGTTTTTATTAAAATATTTTCTCTCCTCTGCTTCTTTTAACAGCTGCAGCTTTTAAAATTTGGAATGGCAATGTTTCTCCATCTTGTAGATATATGTTAAATGTTTGTTTTTCTCCAAGGTGTTTGATTATTCAGTTACCTATGTAAGAAAACTTACATGAGTTGAGGATGTATGCATATCCTCGCTCATTAAGGTAAGCCCATAAGAAGCCTGGGGAGGTAGGAGAGATCTCTGAAAACCAGAGTCTGTAATTTAATAACATATTTAATATATTTGTAAGCTGTACTCATTTGGTATAAACATAAGTTAGATAGAAGTGCACACACACTTTGGAGTTTTGAGTTGGATTGAAGATACTAAACTGTCCATCCTAAGGCAAGAAGGGGAATTTATAGCAGAGCTAGAAATGTAGCCAAAATACTTTAAAATGTTATCCTGCTCTTAGGAGATAACCATCTTCCATCACATTTGCTTTATTTGACAATTAACCAAGATGCGCTATCAAAAGAAGATAAAAGATCTATTTTTTAAATTTTCTTTCAGACACTGCATCTTTTTACCTTTCAGTTTCATACTGTGAACAAAGTTGGAGGTGAAATGTGTAGCTTTGACCATATCGTGCTTGCAGATCTGCCGCAATACTACATTATTTAGGATTTACCAGTGAAGAAATTTCATGAATTACACATACTTTTTTAATGCGCTTATTCTTTTCAATATATTGAAAAGGTAACAGCTATTTTAACACACACTGTAGAACCACTGTGTCCTCCTGGCCTTAAAGTCCTTAAGTGTAAAGCATTGCTAGTGTGATAGTTAGGGATGACAGTACTGCAGATTTTGCATGTGACTTTTAAAAGATTCAAGTCACTTAAAACCCTGAACAACCAGCAACAAATATAGTGACTAGTCAAAATCTGAATTTTAAACTTGACTTTGTAAGAATTTAGAACTTTTTAAGTACTTCGTGAGCTAATACCTATCATAAAGTTTTAAAGGCTATTAAACAGATTTAAACTCCCCTATTTGAAGTGAGAAACCATGTTTTTGCACACCATTAGTTGGAAGGTATGTGTAATAAAAAAAATACAATTTATTGGGCAATAATGATGAAAGTAGAAGATACTTATTTTAATTTCCTGAAAAAAAAAAAAAGTATTCAAGTGTGTGTGTGGCTTGTAGCTGGAGCCCAGTTCATATGAACCTGATCAAGGTCCCTTCCCAGTGCTGTTGATGTTTCTACAATTTCCTTGCTCTGTCGTTTCCTTGAGGAGGGGTGGCCTAGGTTTGTCACCATGCTGTTCCCACAAAAGCCAATGTAGATGAAGGGCTGGTTGCAATTCTTGGCATCACCTTCTAGTGGACTAGAAGCATCCTGTGATACTGAGTTACAGAGCAGTCTTTTAGTACAGTGCATCTGGCATCCAAACAGCTCACTCTCTTATAATAAATAACTATAATTGCATGTCCACACGGTCCTTTTAATGTACTGTGAAATATGCTGGCAGTGGTGTCTCAAGCATAAGAACTAAGAAGCATAAGAACTAAGGAAGTGGCATTCCTTAGTCATGTCTTTATTTCATTATGTTTTCTCCCATTTCATTAATAGTTTTCAAAGGAAAAAAAAAAAAAAAAACACAGAATAAAGTACGAGGTAATCACTGGAGAAGGGTTTGAAATTAACAGAAAGGTTTTTTGTTTTGCTGGAGGGAAAAAGTGGTGCTTCTTTAATATTTGCTTTTGAGCTACAGATTGTTTAGCAACTACAAAATAGCTTACAAAAAAATTACCACACACAAGCGCTCCTTATAGAGTGTATCATTTATTTCTTTATTTATTTAAATACTTCTTGCTGCAGAAACCACATTTGACAGTGTAAATAGTATAAAATCTTTTTTGTTTGTTTTTATTCTCCGTGCATGTAAATAGTTCCCTGATTACTTATATCTGTGCAGAAAATGAAGGTGGAAAGCTTCAGTCCCGGTGAATGTAAAGTGCATTGTCTCCCAAAAGATCTGAAAATGATGTTATTAGTTCTGGAAAGATAGAGTTTGGTCTAGGAGGAACACTTTTGAAGTATCGCGGCAAATAATTTAAGCATCTAAGAATTTTTTAATACCCATTATTAATGTGCTAGAAACAATTATTGGCTTAAGCAACAGGAAGATGATAAAGATCCAGACACAACAGTATCTCAGGGCCAGGCTTACTTTACAGTTATTTTAGAATAGAAAAAAATTGAAATGCAATATTTTTGAAAGCAGGGAGACTTAATTATTTGACTTGTGTGCTGTGCAACTAATGGAATAATCAGAATATTAGTGTGTTTTGCAGGAAGACTGAGCATTTTTCTGCATAACTACTTCTAATTTTGAATTTATTGATGAATGGGATTAAAATAACTATGTCTACTTTCCACACAATTTCTCCAGGTTCTTGGGGAGGGTTTTTTGTGGGTTTTTTTGTTTGTTTGTTTGGATTTTTTCAGATCATGTAGTGCTAGCAGATGAACCCACTGTCAAGTGCTCCTTTTTACCCTACTATACATACCGCAGTGTTTTACAATGTAAAAGCAGACAGTGGGATATAACTCTGTGTTGCTCTGTTAGAGACAGCAGTGTGGTGCTTCCTCTGCTGGGTAATGCTCCACTGCTGGCTGCAAGGGAAAAGGACAAGGACAGAAGAGTGTGGAGAACCATAAAGCTGTCCCTCACTTCAACAGATATGAAGGAAGTTTATTGTTTTGTTTTGTTTTTTAATTATTATATGAGACTTTCCAATTTCATTTTTTTTTTTTTATCCTGTCATCCCATAGTGTCAGCTTGTTTCTGTTGAGGGGGGGTGTGGGTGTACATGCGCACTTGTGCCTGTGTGTGCATCCATCCTGTTGGGAGAGCGGGAAGGTATATCTTCAAGAAATTTTTTTCCATAAGCACATGATTATTCCATGTATCACAAATACCGTGTGTTTGTAAATGACTGCATCACCCAAAGTTTAAAGTTATATTCAGGAGGTAAATTAGGCAATTACTTCAGACCTGTTTTGAAGTAAATTGGCATGTTCTAGTTGTGAGCTAGCAATCATTATTTTTATTCTTGAAGATGTATTACAACATGGAAATAAAAATAAACCTCAGTCTTGAAGAGGGAGTACATCACAGGCAAGCACTTGTCAACCTTGTTCTGCTTGAACATGGCAGTGTAAATTGCTGTGTGAACATGATTCTTTGCAAACAGCATTGTACTTTTGCGTCTTCTTTATCCCCATTTGAGGACTAAAGCCTCAAATTTATATACATGACAGGTGTAATCTTATTAACTGAGTATTTTCTCTTTATTAAACAATGCTGTATCAGTGTGATGGATTCCATGGTACATTGTTGGTTTGAGGTGGTGCTTTACACATCTAAGTGAAGGAAGGTGTGAAAAACAGAGGTGTCTGTTCTCAGAGGTTTGTAGCCAGGGTACTACAATTCAGAAAAGCGTTAAAGTAGTAGTTTCAGTGACTTGATGAATCATCTTTTACTAATCCTACTGTTAAGTAAGGCAAATTTGAGGATATATTTAAGTAGAGAAACAATTTGATAAGTTTATTTGAGTTTTTGTATTTTCCCTTCAAGTAGAAGATTTAAAAAAAAAAAAAATCTTTTTTTTTCAGTATTTTTAAGATTTTTATTTATTTATTTATAAATTCTAATAGTTTATAGGCCTGGGGGAGGTAACTTTGTAAGAGGTGTCTCCATAGAAGGGATTTCCAAAATGAAGAGTTAGATGAAAGGACATTTGTGAATATGAAACAGACAAACATTTTTACAGATGGGTAAATAGTGGTAAAGTAAATTACTCATCGTAGATCAATGACAGATGAAGAGAGTTCTTTTATTTCTAATAAGTTCTTATTTCTAGCCTCCACATCGTGTGATGTTTTCTGCTTCTCATCCTATAATCAAAAGTCTTTCATATACATGTAATGAAAGCTTAATGAAAGTTATGTACTTTTCATTTAATCTGATGGAGAAATCAGAATTCTTTAGAAAATGAATATTTATTATAAATTACTAATGAGGTTGGCAGTGAGTCAGATGATGAGTTAGAGAACACAATCCTTACTGAGAGGTTTTATTAAAAAGTGTGAAAAAGATATTTATCTATCTGTGAAACAAAGGCTGTGTAACTAGAGTAACTTCAACCCTTGCTTTGATTTCCTTTGGTAACATAAACTTAAAATTTTCATGAATTATTGTAGATAGCGTGACTAAATGTTTTCTAACTATGTTCTTTTTTTCTCTTCAGAAAAAAAAAAAAAGTTATTGTGCCAAGCTAAATAATGATTGTGGCGTATGTCAGAAATAGTTTGAAATTTAAAAATAATTTTTTTGGCCCTTTTTTTCAGAGTCTAACAGTACAAAAGAGGATAATCCCATCTGTGTTACTCAATTTTCATAAGTGCAGATAAATCTCTTGTCAGATGATGAATCTGAAATTCAGGAACCATGGCTATTTTTAAAGTAGAATACTGCCCTCTATTTTTTTTTTACCCTATCTCTTTTTTGTTTTAAATTAAAATGCTGCTATAATATAACCAAACACCATCTCTTGTACCAATGTCCCACAGGAAATTTTGTTAATTTAAAATAGCATTGGTGTGAAGCAATTCAGAAGAATGCTGTATTAACATTTAAATGTTAGTCAAAGCAGCCTGCTAAATATTGATATGTATGTGTGAGAGAGAAGTTTACTAACTTCCTTTTCGAAATGCATGTGCAGTTGTCAATTTTAAGAAATCTCCTTTTTTTCTCTCAACTAAGTGAGGTGTCACTTATTGCTGGAGTTATATATTACGTAGACATTTTTGACCTTGTCTTCAGATTCTGGGAAAAAAAAAATTATATAAATGGACCTCATACTAATTCTTTAAATGTTTTGTTTCAAGGGATATCTGCTTTAGCAAAGGATTGCTGGAGCTGCATAGCTGAGGCATCATTTGTGGGATCTCATGGTATCATTGAAGCTTTTATTCTGTTTAGAGCCGCAACATGTTCTCTTATAAAGTTGGTGACAGTATTGAATTTTACAGTGGCTTCATGCGAGAGGAACGGACCCCAGTAAGGTCTTGAGGCTAAAGCACACGAACGCTGCAGTGAGTCAGGAATACACAAGTATTCCTGAAAGTCTTCGTTCTCTGAATGGATGGTGTTTTGTTTAAGTGCTTATGTAGTAAAAATAAGTGGAGTAGTTCACTGTACAATTAATCTCAGCACTTTTCACTGTTAAGGTCCCTGTACTCTCTATCAATTTTTACTTAATGTTCTTGTGGCTTCTGTGTCCAGAGCTCCCTAGAATCACTGAGGAATTAACTTGGGATGGAACCTGCGGAGGTCACCTGGTTGTTGGTGACTTACAGAATCCAGCAGAACTGGAAAGCTGGTTACTGCTGCTCTACCCAGGCAGGTTGCTTGTCAATTGCCGTAAACTTAGCTTTCTGACTTCTTATGTGGAGTTTTCTGCACAGGTGAACTGTACTATTCTCTCAGGTTAGGATGAATCTTTGTATTGTTTAATGTATTTTTAATTTGTTTACTTACACTTACTAAACACCAGATAAATGATCCACATCAATAATCATAAATAATCGATAGTCCTATTAAAGAGGACTTTAAAGCTATTTTCTGGTTTTGCTTCGTATCAAACACCTATGTTTTCAGTTCTCAGAAATACCTTACTCAAAATAGTATGTACTTTCCCAACTTTTGAGTCCTATTTTTACATTGAGTGACTTAAGCAAATTTGCCTATAATTTTGTAATCTGGATGAGTATTTGCATGTGTTGTGTTCAATTGTTGGTTTGCCTGAGCAGAAAGGGACATAGTCCAAGAATAACAAGAAGATACAGGAGAGCGTTCTAAGGCTTCTATTTCCATTTCTTTTTTTTACTAAGCCAGCTAGCTGTGTTTCTGCAATGGCTTTGAAGATATGTGTCTCTAATTCTCAAATGATTAAACTGCTGCTGGTATCATTGTTTAAGTGGTCCAAAGTTGGGCTGTAAGAAACAAGTAGGAGAACAAATGGATATAGCAATTATAGATCTGACTATCAGCATTTCATTTTGCTGGCTGTTACTTTGATACTTTTAGAAATGCTGCCATCTCTTTATTTTCTTCATGGTATTTTATGAAGGTTGCTATCTAAGAAAAATAGCTGGTTTTTTCCTATGTATAAGATTATTTTTATTTTGTGCAAAGCTTGTAAAGAAAGGGGACACTAAAAGTGCTTTGGTGTTTTAAATTCCTAAGACACATAGCATGAGAGTATTTAAAGTGTGAATCATTCTCTAAAAAATAAAATACTGTCCATTTACTGTTGTTTGTTTTCTTTTTACAACTGGAGTCAGAATCCACAGTACTTGTTCTTTCTTTAGACAAATTAAGTGAGTTAAGTGATTTAATGATACTTTCTCATTAATGAAAGATTTATTTTTAATAACAAATTAAAAAAAACTGTATAAGGGTGTTATCTAGTATTTTTCTCAGACCTAGTGCACTTAAAAGATGACAGCTTTCTGTTACTAGCCAACGATAGAGGTGATCTAGTGCAAATGTCAGAAACGTGTAAGCTGCTGCTGTTGATTCCAGTGAGCAGCTCTTGCAAAGATGAGGAGTAGGAGAATAGAGAGAGAGAGAGAGAGAGAGAGAGAGTAAAATTCCAAACTTAAGACTCCAAGAAATTTTAAAAAAATAAAATGTACTGTCAAACACTTCAGTGTCTCTTATTTATGGTAGCCTAAATTCTGAAGAATTTCTCTTGTTTTCTGTGACCAGGAAAGTCTTGTATGTTTTTAAGATAAAAAAAGAATTTGGTTGGATTTTTTTTGAGGAAAAGTTGTAAGTAGGAATATGTTCTCAAGTAGTTTTTGCAAACTTTGTAAAAATAAAAATTGAGAGGTGTAAGAGATGCATCTTTTTCAAGAGTTGCAAGCACCTGACCTGATAGAATATTTTTTTCTGTTGCCTTTGTTATTGGTTGAAAATCCATAATAGTTTAATAGTGGGGCAATAATGGCCAGGCGTTTTTATAAAATCATGAGCAGTAGACTTTTGCAAAGCTCTTGCAGAGGAAGGTGGCTAGAATTGAAGAGTTCTCATGTTGTTATACAAGAAGTCCCTAGGTATGGAGGGTGCTGTGGGCTGCAATACATTGGTTTGACATGACAGCTACCAGGTGTTCCATTTCCATTTCTTTTCATGGAAAAAAAAAAAAAAAAGTCTGTGGGTCTGTCACAAATGAGGCAGAACTGATGTTATTCACATAAAATTTCGGTTTAGAAAAGTAAATCCCAGCTGCTGTGTAGCTAAGGGTTAGATAATTTGTTTTACTATAGAGGAAATATAACATAGGTGGAAAATGTGGGATTTTTTTTTTTTAAATAAGAGTATGTTACATCTGCTCACTAACAACATAGAAATTCAGCTAAGTTTCTGAAAGTAAAGAGATTCTGTTAATTTGAAAAGAAGCCGCTTAGAATGTACTTCATATAAAAATACAGTATGTTCATGAAATAGATGTCTAATACAATATGATAAGTATTTAAGATGTGGATTTCTTTTCTGAGTCAACCTTTTCTGAGTGCTTCCTAGAACAAGTAAATAATTTAACATTTCTTTTGTTCTCTAATTTTACTGCAAATGTACAGGCAGAGTTTTTTCTTGTCTCTTAATAAGGTTTGTACATAGAGAAGCCATATCATATATTGGTTTTTATTTTTTAAATGTTTACCACAGAATGAATACTAAAATATAACCAATTGTTGAATGTCTCATTATAGTACAATGTCAATCTCGTATGCATATTCCTAGCTGTATTGTATTTTATTTTTCTTGCATGTGGGAGAGGAAAAAATGAATTACCTTCTCTGAAACTAGACTTGGTATATTAGCATCTTGTTTTAAAATTACCTACTTTATGCAAACTGTGTAGTATAGTTCTAGAATCTGTTTAATGGTGTGCATTATTTCCTCTTCTGGAAACCATGCACACCTACACAGATACTTCTCATAAAATTGTTTCTTAGGTGATAAGGTTGTGATTATAAAACTTCCTTGAGGCTTTTTGCCTTTTGACTTTCAGCTGCATAAATTGCGGGTTGTTTTCTGTTCTGGACTTTGATTTTAGCATGCCAGCTAGGCTGCTTTGTTTCTGCTGGAGGAATTCTGAAATGCTACTGCACGCTGCCGCAGCTTCCCTCCACCCTCCTCCTATAGGCCAGCACATACAGTGAATTTTCTGTGGTTCCAGCTTCTAAAATGGTTCTCCTGAGTGCTTCAAGTTCTTGGATTACTGTATTTTAAAGGGAGCATCATTCTCCTTTAGTTTACACCATTCCATGCTGCTGTGATTTCAGTAAATTTGGTGAAGGCCTACCAGCCCATGGTTGTTATATCATAAGGTATCAAGCTACTGTGGGGTTTTTTAAGGTTTTTTTTACATAATGTAGTATTATAATAGTTTATGATGCAGAAGTCTTGGCATTTTCAGTTAATTGCTAGGTTATGAGACTGGGATGCATGTGAGACAAAACGCGCTGGTAACAATTGCATGTGTAAATTGCCCCTTCGGGTATTTGTGATCTCTGGAAGAACACAGTACGTGCCTATGGAACTCTACTTGTGTTGTCCCTTTGAATAATTTTTTTTTTTTTTTCTTCCCCTCCCTCCTGTGTGGTGCAGAATGTACCTGAACCAAACTCTCCCAGCACTTGTAACTAAGCAAGTGTCATCTTGCTGACAACATGACAAAAATTAACCCTGGCGCATCAGATTCTTTAGCAGAGAAATATTTGTCGTAGTAGACAGCTTCATTTTAAGACTGTGCAAATGGCTGCATGAATATGATTGTTTGCATAAAACCTTCGCACAGAGCTGATGCAGCAACCTGAGTAACTCTCATCTTGATTAAAAGCACAATAGTTTTTCTCTTGGAGCCTGCCATCTCTGAAGGAAGATAAAATCATAACTCTATGGCCTGATCTGTTGCTTCGTTCACTGAAAAGCAATAAATAACACATCAAGATGAGCAATTTGCTATCAGAATAAGAGTTGCTTAAAATCTTAATTTTTTGTTGTTGCTTTTTATTACTGATGTGGGCCTGAAGAGTTACCTAGCTGCTTCTATGACTTTTTTTGTTGTGCTTTGTAACAGTGATGATATAAATGGACATGAAGCTAATAAAGCTGTTGTAGAGTCGTACTGGGGATGACAGTCCTGCAGGCCTGGCAGGGTAGCGATGGCAGTGTGTAATTATCAGGAGACTCCTCCCTGCACCAGTGAGCTTGCTGGCTTTGCTAGGGCTAAGAAGCAGGAGCCAGCTTGTTCACAGCCATTGTCACCACTTCTCGGAAACTTCTGAAGACAAGCAAGCAATGGTCTCCTGTCATCCTTGTATTCTGATTTTCATGGACTCACACTATGTTTTCACCATGAGCAACTGGCAGTGTACTTCCTCTTGGTTGTTGGTAATTATCTGACTCCAACGAGAATTTTAAGACAGGATGCTGGTTAGAATTATGATCCCCTAATATATTTTTATTTAAATTTATTACAATAATTACCATGTGATTAATAAAATATGTTAGTGTGTTCATTTAAATCGCTGCTCTGCTATCACAACGTGGTAGTTAAACACAGTAAATACTTCTAATTAGTTAGTAATTAAATAACATGCATTAATTTTTATATATCACCCATAGGACATTTAATTAATATAGTTGGCTGTAAGCTGCTATGAAATATATGGGATGGGTTAAATTATTTAATTATCATAGTTCAGGTGTTTTGTAGGAAGGACTATGACCAACTATTGCAAGCCGGCAAAATCCTCCTCCACTATACTTGGTCTATATTAAAAGTATCCTAGAACAGGCTCTCCTAAAATTACTGTTTGTAAAATCACTTAGAAGAATTGTAAAATATTGAAAATAAAATGGTGTCTGAAGTTGAACATCTCCAAATCAGCAGCTTGAAGCTGTTCTCAGACTTCTTGCATCATAAGAAATAGTCACCCTTTCACTACTTCCCAGCCCCAAACATCAAGGTGGAATATAGTCATTGCCTAAACTTATCTAAAGATAAGTTAAACATCTAATTTTTAATACTTAAAATACCTTTTCTGTACTTTTTAAAAAAAAATTTTAAAAAAATATTTTTTTAAAAAAAATTTATGGTTCTGTACAGTATCTGACTCTGTGTGAAATAGCAAATAGTTGGGAGTATAAGAAGCTATAGGTAATGGACTTAGCAAGGATGAGTTTGTCATGGGTAGATTGCCATCTGTTGATAATGCAGCAGCCAACAGTTTATACTGAAGAACTTTTCTATTGCACCATCATTATTTTCTGTGTGTTTCTGTCTCTTCTCCCCTCCCCCAACCCCCAGGCATAGGCTAGTTTGTATTTAATTACGTGTGTAATTTAAAAGAAATTGTTTATCAAATTTCATAGAACTTTTAGGTCCAGAAGGATCACGTTAAAGGAGGGATGCTGGAGTTTCTTTTCCGGTGCGTTGTTTTTCTCTAGAGACTTGAGATTTGTTGTATTAAGAGAAAAACTTTAAAGTAACTGTATTAGTATCATAGTAGTGTCAGGATCACATGCTTATTTCCAGAGTTTGTTCCTGTACCTCGATGGTCACAACAGGCATAGGAGTTTGGGGAAGTTTTTTTATGGGTGTGGTTGATTTCTTTTTTTTTTTTTTTTTTAATAATATTAGATCATTATGGTGAAGTTATAGGTAATTGGGAGTACTGTTAGCGTTGGTAAAACCCTTGCGTCTTGTACCCCAACTGGACTAAGAAGCTAGTGGAATATGTAACAGCTGTTTAGTTTCAAAAGAAAAAAAATTGTGCTCCCTATTCCAGAAAAGGTCTGGTGCTTTTGGTTCTGGTGCGCTGAGTTTGGCATATCACAGAATTCATCTTAGGTTTTATGTATTAAGTGAATTTTGATGTTATACAAACACAGGCAGGAAAGCTGGAAGATGATAGGCAGTGTTCTGGCCAACAGAAACAGTTTATCTAAACTGTAAACAGCACTAGCAGGAACCAGTAAGTCCACTTCCAGCTGCTGGCAGTTACTGCATTTAGATGTACCAGAGAGATGGAAGGGCAGAGGCACAACTCAGAAGCTGAGGCATCAAACCACTGATTTACACTTGACAAGCATCAGGCAAGAGTCTCTTTTGACCATTTGTCCTTTCACCTTTTCCATTATCTTCCACATAAACCAGAAAAATTAGGACAGCTGGTTGCTGTGAGAATCCCCAGTTACCAGTTTCCAGCTTGGTGATATATCAAAGAAATTTCCATCTCGCTATCTATGATTTTTTCATAAGCAAGTATTTTAAGATTATTTGTAAAAGGCAAATATTGACACAAAAGAAAAGGAAAAAAGAAAAAGGAGTAGCTGGTGTCTGTAGATATTCTGATGCTTATACCTTCTGCAGATGAGAAGGGGAGTAAAAATAGTGCTGAGAGCAGAGAAAGGAATTAGTTTTGAATTACTTAAAAAAAAAAAAAAGTAATTGGCTGGGGACAGCCAGGCGTGGAAGGAAGCTGTCAGCATGCTGAGTGTCAATTGTATGGGAGAGGAATATCTTCCAAGAGTCTCTTATACTCAGCATGACGCTGGGTGCAGCTCTACAGTTGAAATAGATGTTACTAGGCAAACAAGGGAAGAATCAGTGCTGAAGAACATCCCCCAGCTTCTGGCATCATTTATAGGCAGATCTCTAGCATCTTACGACCCTTTAATCCATCTGCAGACTGTTAGTGGCTGAGTCTGGCCACCAGTCCCACAGGTAATGTCTAAGACGTAAGGTCATCTAGTGGATTGTCTGCTTTTGTCATCCCCAGTCCTCTCTGGTTTTTGTGTTTGACATTGAGATACCCTGAGTTCAGTGGCTGCTGTCAGTACAGACAGCTTTCTTCAGAACTAGGAAACTAAGATATGGGTATGAGATCTTGCCTCCAGCAGTGCCATCAGGAAAATTCCTGTTAATTTTTAGAATAGCTATGTTTCTTCAGGGACATAAATGAGTGCTGAGAATATTCATTCAAAACCCCAAACAAACAAAAATCCCGTAGATCTGGTTATGGGAAAGTCTTATAGTCATTTTATTTTTTTTTTTTTAAGCAAGTAAGTGTTTTTAAAGATATTTTTATAAAATGTTTCTCTATGTTACAATTTTTCCAGAATGATCTGTGAAAATACTACTGTGGAGATGTACAAAATTATTTACAGAGAAAATTACTTTCTTCTCCCTCCAAATTATCTTTTGTTTACTGCCAATTTTAATTGCTGAGATTAATTGTTTTTTTTTCTTTGTTGACTTAAATCTGAAAGGTGGTTTTTCTCTTCTGTCACTTTTAATTTGAATATAAAGGTATATAGAGGTACAAACTTAGCTGACAAAGTTTTCTTCAGCTGTTTCCAAGTAGGACACATTGCAGAAGTGTGGGTTGTTGAGGGAGGTTTTTTTTTGTTATGGTTTTCCATATTACATTCTTCCTACAATCTCCGCCTATCTTAGCAAGAACTAATTATTTGAAGGATTAAAGACTGCTACTGCCACATGGTCTCACAGTTAGTGACTGGGTATAGAAATGAAACAGAACACTAAACCTGGAGGATTCACCTGGCCTCCTTAGCAAGTCAGGTCAGTTCCCACAGTGTTGAATAACAGTTAAAGGAATTTAAGTTTGAAGGTGGCTATTTAGAGGTCAAACTGCAAAACAAGTTTCAAC
This sequence comes from Tetrax tetrax, assembly GCA_009806455.1. NCBI lineage: Eukaryota > Metazoa > Chordata > Aves > Otidiformes > Otididae > Tetrax > Tetrax tetrax. The sequence continues at coordinate 1,429,073 of WHYT01018004.1, read as the reverse complement.
ATCTAAGTGCCATATCTTAGCATAGAAAATGAAAGAGCATAATGCAGAAAAGGAAAAGCAGAGCAGAAGTATTAGTACATGGGATGATGTTTACAAGTTTTCATTAGCATATACAAGATGCTGATTTATTCCTTAAGAGATATTTTAGTTGTTAATAGTTGTTTGTTTTAGTTTCCCTAGGGCCATGATGGTAAGGTCCTGTGCGTGCATGCTTAACTTCATACCTATCAGAAGGGCTCCAAGATTAGAACTTTCCACTTCTGTAAACATGTAATATGTATGTTGTTGCATTAAACACAAGGGGTCATTTACATTTATACATCAGCATAATGAATGCAAGTGTCTCCTGTTTTAGAATAATGGGATCACAGAATGGTTAGAGTTGGAAGGGAGCAAGGAGCAGGCCATCTTCAACTAGATCAGGTTGCTCAGAGCCTTGTCCAACCTGGCCTTGAATGTTTGCAGGTATGGGGCATCTACCACCTCTCTGGACAACCTGCTTCAGTGTTCCAGCACCCTCACTGTAAAGAATTTTCTTGCATCTAGTCTAAATCTACCTCTCTATTTTGAAACCGTTACCCCTTGTCCTATTGCAACAGGCCCTGCTAAAGAGTTTCTCCCCGTCTTTCTTGTAGGCCCCCTTTAGGTAATGGAAGGCTGCTGTAAGTATTGTCCACTTTCACAAGTAATCATTTTTAACTATATAGTTTTCTGTGATAGATATTTTCTATCAGACTGAAGTCATCTTGGCTGATGTTTGTCTGTGCACCTGCGTTGCTCTATTCCTGTATCTCTGTTTCAGAAAACAAATGAAGTTATTTTAAAACTTGCTGTTACAACCCATAATACTATTGATGCACATCCTACTGCTTTTGAAAACAGAGGTTTGAAGTCTGATGTTACTGTTTACTGCATCAAATGTAGTTTAGTGGACAGTATAGATGGCTTACGATTCCAGAAAGCTTCTCACTTCTGTCGTGTATTGCATTGTATTAACTACAGTAGGCAAGACACTGTCAGCCCTAACCTTAACCCAAACCCTGAGTGTAGAAGAGAAGTAAGAACTTGCAAGTCAAAGGTTGCTTAAATGAAAACATGTATTTTTGGAAAAGGAACTTCCTTCCCAGGATACGTATTTTATTCAGTGAAAAATTGTACTCCTCTGATTATGTGCTAGCTCTAGGTAGGGCAACGGGAGTTGGCCCAGATGTCTTTAAAGGAAAACAGAGACAAGCAGAAATATTCCGTAATCCGTTTAATCCCAAATGGTGAATTAAGGTTTGTTTTTTTTTCCTTGCTGCTATTTCCAAAGTAGGTGCTAATAAGAATGCATCTAGATGTCCTGGTTCAGTAAGCAGATGTCAGGGCATGAGCACTCGCATCAAGTGCGTAATACATTTCTCACAGCATGATATAAGTAACAATTTAAAATCTCAACAAACATCTGGTTTCTGGGGAGATCTTCTGAAGAGGATCATAGCCTTATTCAGCAATGCTATGATAGAGCATACAGGAAGGCTATGAAAACCCTTTAATTTTTAGATTTCATACTGTGAAGGCCCTTAAGTACTGGTAGGGAACAGGACTGGAGCATTGTATCTGCTGCTTCACAAACGCAGTTCTGTATTCTGAGTGAATCATCGTGCAATTTGTACATAACTAGGAAATAGAGAGAAATCAAAACGGAACTGGATTTGTCAAAAAATTTTTAAGTAAATTGTGCTGTATGTTTTCTATTAAAAAAAAAAAAATTCCCCAAAGGTTTTGCATTTTAAATGAAAATTGGTCTGACTGGGCAGGCTATGGCAGTGATTTTAAAAGGAAGTATTAACTGTAAGTGATGATTTAATAAACCGTTAATCTATTTGCCTTGTAAATGCCTTTGGAGAAAACTAATGAACTAATTCTGGAAAAAATGACTTAGTGATGGAACATCAATGTTAAACATCAGCAGATAACTTGATCCTCTGAGGTTGTGTCTAGCTTGCAGGACGTGCACACTACCATGCCAAGATAGTCCTGGTTTGCCTGAGTGGAGAACCTTTTACAGTGAATTTGTAGCTCCCTTCCAGCCTGTGCGCCATACTCTCCTCCCATGGGAATCAGCCGTCAGACAGACGGTATGTTCCCAATCCTGTCCTCCAAGGCCACGAGTTTATACATGCTTCAGGATTGCAAGTGTATGTAACATCAGTAAAAACATAATGATCCCCAAAAAACTCCTCCCTGCTTTTCATATTGTTTAATGAGAAAGGGCACAAGAGCTTATCAGCCTGAGCAAAAGCAGCATATTTGAATCTCTCCTGATTTTGTACAGTAACTGTAATTTTTTTTATAGTCTTTAACAATGGTTGGATTTTTCACTTTTATGTATTTTTTTTTTTATACCAAGAATATGAATATAGTTATTTTAACTCTTTACATCACAAAATGGCAAGGAATACAAGGATGTTATTCCTCTTAGAAAACATCAGGCCCTGCCAGAGAAAAGACAGGTGAACAATCAGATCCACGCTAACTACAAGCAACATATATTTGTTGTATTCCTCTGTGTATTTTATTGAGAATTTCTCCTGAATTATATGTCACATAGAAGAAAGGCAGAATTCTAGCTAGTGGATGAGTTACAGGATATATGAACAAGGGAGGGAGGGAGAGATGAAGAGGAGGAGAACTCCTGCTGAAGTGAGTAGTGATGACATGGTGATTTTTGGTCGAAGGAGTAAAGGAGACCAGAGAATAATGTTCAGCGCTAAGGTTATTCTTCATGCCATAGATGTTTTAATACTTCCCAGTTGCTCCACAAATCTAATTAATGGGAATAAGTGGTTGAATTTTGATTTTAAATTACTGTAGAGAAAATCCTTCTTGCAGACAAGATTAAGAGTTCGTTACGAAATACATTCTGCATAATGTTATGCTAGTTTGAAAGTATTGGGCATAAATAAGGATAAAGGTCAATATGCGCAGAAGACAGTGACTGAAAGGACAAAGGAGATTGCCTTTGGGAGAACTTGGAAGTTCTAGTGTAGAAGATCTGTGCAAATTAAGCATCCACAGAATCTCTTTGTGGGGGAAGAAAATCTTCCAGACAGGTTATGTAGTATCTGTTATTTTGCCTGCACCTTAAGTTGAGGAAAGCTGTTTCATTGTATTGGCAAGAACTTGCAGAAACTTGGGTGTTGTTTGTGAGTTTGGGAGAGGATATTTTACTCAATAGAAAACAGTGAATAACTCTTCATTTAATACATTTAATTATTGCATCATCAGCAATCCAGTAGCATCTTTCTCTTAGATGAATTGAACCAGTTGTTTGACGCAGAATAATGCTGCAGCAGAGCTTAACACCTTTTTCTTTAGGCTTTGGATTGGTAATGATTATAAAACCAGGATCTCTGCTGAAAGATAACACCTCTAGCCATCTCAACCCTGAGATACTGGTTCAGAATTAACTCAGAGGGAAGTATACCATCTGTTGCTAAAACCTAACACTAAGACCTAACACTAAGAGCTCAAGCAATTCCTAGCTTAAAGGGAAAACCTGGACCTGAACCTAGCCAATTAAGACAAGCAGCGAGAGGGATGGAAGGAATAACTTAAAAATAGCTTCTGGTCCTTTGCTTGTGCTTGGTGCTGCCAGTAGAGACAGCGGAAAGAATTGACACTGCCGAGAAAACAAACGGCAAAGAAAGTTCTGTCAAATGCCCCGAAGTAAACAAATGGGAAAGAACAAATATTGTTTCTTTGCCATTTAATTTAGCATAACTGTACTCTACTATGTAAAGCTTCTCTAGACTCGCTTATGATGTTTAAACTGTTGCTGCTCCTGCAATGCTTTATAGTCAGGACTAATTTCTGTGCCAAAATAGTATCTTTGGATAACTAATTTACTTCAAGACTGCAAAACATAGCAAAAGAATTAAAATTTCTTGCTGATGCTTCTTTACATGAATAGCTTGTTTTATCTCTAATTTTTTAATTGAATGGTTTAGATGATCTAGAAAACAAACAAAAAAAACTTCTATTGAGCCTTCTTTTAAGTTCTGCTAAGAGGAAAAAAACAATAAAAAAACCAACAACAACAAAAGAAACAACAACAACAAAAAAAAAACCAAACCTCAAAAAAGGGCAAAATAAGTGCTGGAGGCCTAGACTGCTTGTAATGAAATACCGTGCTCCAGCTTGCTTGCCCATGCCATATTTTCAGGTATTGTAGTGATAAATCTACCGTAACTGTGGAATCTAGATAAATGCAGATCTGACCTTTTGTTTACAGGGTGTCAAGGGAAATCTTTATGAGACCACAAAAGTGTTCCAAAAGGTTTAGAAACATTATGAGATGGTAAAATGTGTCCCTTGTGGATAACTTTCACAGCAAAGCTCCGACACCATTTCTCAATGAGCAGTGCCCTTTCTGTAGAAATTTGAACACGCCATTTGGCAATGATGTTTGAGAAGCAGTTTTGGTATTACAGTTCAGGGGAAAACTGAGCTGTGCTGTTATAATTAAGTAGGATTTAAATGTTATTAAAATACTGACGTGAAAATGTTCACTGGATATACAGTTGTTGATGCTGGTACAATGCAAGATAAGCTAGAAAAGATAACATTTTTGTTTTATGAAGAAAATGAGTCTAAGTAGGCTATCTTTTATACCTCCTCTGACTTGCACTGGTTATGATTGTTTACCTAGTTATAATTAAAAGCGGGGACTTAAATCAGCTTGATTAAAAGTCTAGATTGTGTTTTGTTACATAAAATGAATCTATTGATTAAACAAATACAGAAAAATCTTCTGAGCAAGAAAGAGGACCCTTGATGCTGAATTCCAGGCAGAAAAGATTAAAGCCTGTTCTGCTGCCTGGAAGGAAGTGCCTTAAAGAGCAGAATAGCTACAGTAGGTTGGGACTCAGTTTTTTGGGGTTAAAATCTCAGTTCTGTTTTTGGCTTTGTTTTAAATATAGATAACTTCTGTAACCTGATCTGTACAAAGGTACTAATTATAGATACATTTATATATATATATATATATATATACAGAGTCATTATCTCTAACTTACTACAACTACTGCACTAAGTACGAGAGGATCAGGTTAGAGAATACTTAAGCAGACTGGACATAAACCCATGGGCCCTGATGAGATGCACTCACGAGTGCTGGGAGAGATGACTTGTCACTGTGAAACCACTCTTGGTAATCTTTGAATCATTATGGTAATTGGGAGAGGTGCCATCTGGAAAGCGGCTTGGCAGAAGAGAATCTAGGAATCCTAATGGACACCAAGTTGATTATCAGCCAGGAATGTGCCCTAGCTGCAATGAAAGCTGATGGTACTCTGAGCCACCTTAGGCAGAGTATTGACAGCAGGCTGGGGGAAAGGGGGTCTTTCCTCTCTACTCAGCACTGGTGAGGCCACGCTTGGAGTGCTGGGACCAGCTCTGAGCTCCACAGTACAAGAGACATGAACGTACTGGAGAGTGTCCAACAAAGGGCCACCCAGATGACAAAGGGACTGGAGTATCTCTCCTGTGAGGAAAGGTAAAGTGAGTTGGGACTGCTTAGCCTCGAGAAAGCTCATGGGGATCTTACCAATGTATACGAGTACCCGAAGGGAGACTGCAAAGAGGATGAAGCCATGCTTTTGTCAGTGGTGCCCAATGACAGGATGAGAAATGATGGGTGCAAACTGAAACACAAGAGGTTGCCTCTGAACATCAAGAAACACTTTTGTTCTTATAAGGGTGACCGAGCACTGGCTAAGGCTGCCCAGGGAGGCTGTGGAGTCTCCATTCTTGGAGAGATTCAAAAGCCATCTGGACACTGTTCTGGGCAGCTGTCTCTAGGTGGCTCTGCTTGATCAGAGCGGTTGGACAAGATGACCTCCAGAGGTCCCTTCCAACCTCAACCGCTCTGTGTTTCTATAATTAATACATGCATAGAAAATATGCATGTTGGATGCACCCTGGTATGTCTAATTGCTTGCACGTGGAAATATATTTCCTCTCTCAATTTTAGTAGGGAATTATATCTTAAGTTTTGTTCTGCTTCGAATAAATGTCATACATGTGCAGTCATGATAAATATTCTATTTATTTTACTATATTTTGCATGTTTCTTAAAAGCCTACTGAAGTTGACTATAGTCTTAATCCTGTTATTGTGCTATATACTTACAGTACCTACAGGTGCATATATATACACACATAGAGAATATTATTTCAGAAGTATGTATGCATGCATATGCATGAATATGTAAACACGTCTCTTGAATGTCATGATCAGTGGGAGACACTGAGATAACCCAAATAATAAAAATACCCATAAGACCCTGCATATGCAAAACCTGTTGTGTAGTTTCCAAAGCCAAGACTGCTGCCAAAAATTTTAAGGTGACACTGGTTTAGATAGCCTTTTGTATCTAAGTTTACCAACTTTGAGAAATGCTTAAATATGAATTAAATATGAATTTGTAACTATACTGGCCAATACATGAGGGACATGTTTTTATTTGTCATGTGAATTATAATGATCCCAGTTATCAGCACTTAACTATCCTTTTTCTGTGTTTGTTTTATTAATGTGCAAATTAACCTGGTACTTCATTATTAACAGAAAACAGTTCTAGTAAATACCCAAATGTTCAAACTTAGTATTGGAAGTATGCCATAACTATGACACAGTCAAGGTCACTTTAAGACCTGGCTGCAAAGAGCATCTAGGTGCCAGCTGGCTTGAAAATGAGTCATCAAGGTGGTAAGCCCATGTTTAGGTCGTCTCTGATGGAATGTTTTGTAGTGGGAGAATAATCTTGCCAGGAGTGAATAGACTGCACTTATGCCAATTCCCATTTACTTGAGGTCTTCTGGTATCTTTTCCTGTACAAAGAGACTCATTCTCGCGTATTTAACTACCTAAACAGTATTATAACTGCAGAAATACTCAATTCAGCAGTGCTGCAGCTGGATTTGTTCTGTCGTTTCGACTTGGTTCTCCTGGAACTACTGCGTGTTGCGTGCACGTGCAGCACAGTCACTTTGGCATCCCGGCTGTTCCAACAGGTTGCTACAGCAACAGGCATCTGCAGGGAGATTATCTGGCAAACAGTACTGTGCCTGTTTGCTGTGGAGCTGTGGAAACAGAAGTTAATAAACTTTTAACATTGCAAATAAGCCAGCATCTGGGGTTGATGCCTCTGTCACTTTGTAGGATCAGGCTGCCATCGTATTTTATGAAATGGGAATAAAATAAAGATTCCCCTGACACCGAAATGCTAGTGAAATTTTTTGTTGTTGTTGTTGTTGGGCTTTAAGCGTAATCACCACCTAAGTTACTTAGTATTGTTTATGAGTGTTGCTGGTTTTGCACACAACCTTATCTGTTGGTGGCCTCAGGCCATTAAATACGATGAGTTGTCGTCTGGTGACACCATCAGCCTCACTGGTATGTTTGCTGTGATTCACCAGTTTTTCTACAGTTTGGCTGTGTGAGGGGAGGGAAAAGAATAACAGATAGGACAGTAAATATCATCTCAGTGTATTGGTCTGACCCTTTGCCAATGTTGATTCATTCTTGAGCAGAACAGCTGGCGTAATGCTGTTCCCCTGTTCTGTAATGTAAGCAACATGCAGAAGGGATTGCTGCCTGCCCTCCCCTTTTTCCCAAGAAAGTGAGCTGAAGCTTGGCATTATTAATGCTATTAAAGACATTTAAGGTTTCTGTTATGTGTGACTGCATTTTTTTTAAGAACTGTGTTTGTAATAAGTGAAACTAAAATACTAACAGAATACAGAAAATCTCAGCTATACAATAGAGCTTTTCTTTGGGAATTGCATTCTGCATGCTTACATAGAAAATTACATTTTTCCACTTAGAAGGACTTAATATAGTAGTCAAAAAATTAAAAATTTTTTTTTTTTAAATTGCTGTTGTGCTGATATATTTCTCTGAAGCCAGACTTCTTCTAAACCAGTCACATGTTGCATTTATTCTCTGACTGGCTTTTTTGAGTGCATATCATAATTATTTCTTTGGTTTAAGTCCATTATTTTCCCTTTGGCTCTGTAGTTGTTTTGGGCACTAGGTATGTGCTTTTTTTAGTTCATCCATTTATTCATACTGGTGTTTCACCTTTTTAATGTTGACAGCAAAGATGCCAACTAAAAGCAAGGTTTGTTTTGTGCATACATATGTATATATTTTTAAAAAACGTTACCATTTTCAAAATAGCTGGATCTCTTCATATAACTGACACATTGAATCTTTGATATTGATTGCAGAAAGAGTTGTAGAATAAGCAACAGATAAACTCTTCTGATTTTTTTTTTTTTTTTTTTTTTTTTTTTTTCTCTTTTGGTCT
>WHYT01018004.1:1351502-1408442 GCA_009806455.1 Tetrax tetrax | reverse complement strand
TTTTTTTTTTTTTTTTTTTTTTTTTTTTTTTTTCCTCCTTGTGGTCGAGGAAAATAAAAAGGACTTCGTTTTTTAGATAAAACGGCAGGGAAAACAAGGAATATATCAGTATCTGTCATTTCATCTAGGTAATGTTTCTGTCTCCGAATTATCAGAACTGGTGTTGCTCACAGACAAGAATTATAAGTCATTGTTTATTAATGAAATATTTAAACATAAGCAAACAGCAGTTTGCAGCTTTCATCATGAAGATGTAAGTGTCACGCTTACTGGATTATAAAAGTCAGTATGTTGTGTTTTCATTTTCACACTATGACATCGTATTTTTCTTTTTTTTTTTTTAATGGGAAAAAGCATTTTAAGGAACAGAAGAAAAATCTAACACTTTAAAATTCAGTGTTCAAAAGTGTATACTTCTGAGCTGATGTAAATTCATAACACTTAAAAATATTTGGCAGAAGTTAGCATTCTTCTCTTTTCCCCCTGAATAACAAGTAGGAGCAGTTCTTTCTGCCTGCTTGCTTAAATAGGGAGCTAGCAGTGTCAGTCCAGACAGGCTGAGTAATGTATGATTTTTTATTTTTTTTTTTTTTAATTCCCTTCCCCCCTGCCACTTAGAGTTGTTTAATAAAACTCTTTTCTGAACAGGTTCCAACTACAGTTAGTTACAGTGAAAATAGTGTCTTCCTGAAAACGGGTGTTTTAAAATAACAACAAAAAAATCAGGTATTGAAGCAAAGCAGGTAAGCCATATCTAAAATATTGTCCAGGCTGAACAACTTAATTTTTTTTTTTTTTTTTCATTTCCTCTTAATGTTCACCTACTTCTCTCAAGATCTGCACAGAACTTAGAGATAGGAAAGTTTTATGTGGTAGGGTACCAAACTGGGATTTGGCATGTCTGTGTTAATGTCTCGTATTTGCCATAGGCTTCCTGTGTGGTGTTGGTCAGATGATTTAGTATTTCTGGGCTTCATTGTCTAACTAGGTCTTGTTTATTAGAATGATATGTTAATGATTTTTTTTCTTCCGTTCATTGGATATCTCGTTTATTCTCAGTAATCTGCTTTGAGATGTGATATTTTTCCTGTGAGCCGAGTGTGGCAGAATAATCATAAATTGAACCATGGTCTCTGAAATTGCACGGAAGTGGAACAGTCTGTATTATTTAATTGTTGGACATGAAGGGTTTTTTTGTTTTATTAATAAAGTACTCTGCTTTTCAAATGACTTGTGTACTATCACATGTCCTTTTTCTCCTCATCCTTTGTCCTGATCTAGTTACGGCCTTTCTTGCAATAAAGTTATGTTACCTGTACAGCTCTGTCTAGGCACTGTATCTTAATATGCAGTGTAACGTGAACCTTTCTTAGCTTACACTTAGTAGAATGTCACTGCCCTAAACAGTCACATCAATAATTTTTTATATAGGTAATTTCTGAGTTTAAATTGTTTAAAGTTTTTCTAGTTCATCGTAAAATATACTGTGAAAAATTCTGTTACCTTTATCTTTTTTTCTAGGTATCATAATAGAAATTAAAAAAAAATGTCTTCAGGTTTTCAAATATTTTTTTTCTTTTATAGTTTATTTGCTTTAAAATAGGACCCTGGAAGATCTGGGTAATATCATAGTCTGTGTTGCACAAACACAAAGCAGTTGAATTCTGTCCTAGTTTTTCTGACAGACCAGACGTCTGTGATAGATTTGGAGCAGGGAGAATGCAGGAACTGACGTTACAGCATTTCTCACTGCAGTAGGAGTGCTGTCATTAAGGTATGCACATCTTGTCTTGATTTGTTTTTTCTGATAAGTTTACCCAAGCACCTTGAGGTGAGATGGGGATGTTTCTTGTTTCTGGTGAAATAACTTCAGTATTTAGGTAAGGCCTGGTTTCTAATATGGCCTTCAGAGAAGATGGTTCAAATGACACGCAGAATCCATGTTCAAAAGAATTAATGTGTGATGATGTTGATACAGTCAAAAAGGTGTCTTCAAAGGTATTCAGAGCTTCTCTTAAATAGGGCTTTTGACATTTTCTGCTTTCTTTTTTTTTACAACTGAAATATTATTAAAATATGGACTGTCATTGTTTTGCTGGAAGATAGTTACAGAAGATAGATACAAGTTACTCTCTTATTCAAAGTGTTTCAGTAATGCAGGTCACAGTAATTCAAAACCCAGTGTACACAGCAGGCTACTACAGATGCTTCTTCTCCCTGCTCTAACTATCTTTTTTGTGCCGTTGGTAAACGGTACAACTATCTGTGGTTTGTATCTTGGCAACTAGGTAAGTGTAGCTGTACAGGTAACGTAACTTTATTGCAAGAAAGGTCATAACTAGATCAGGACAAAGGATGAGGAGAAAAAGGACATGTAAATGAAAACTACACTTCTCTGACATTTTAATTCGGTCCAGCTCTCTCAGCAAAGGAACACTCTTCACTATTTTAGGCATAAGGGAAATTACATGGTGTCATAGGGGTGACTTTTCATGATTATGGGAACAAAACATATGCAAGACTAGCACATATTTTTTATGGCACATAAAAGTCTTTTTATTGTATGGATATGATTTTTCAACGTAAAACTGGCTTGCATAGAATACCACAAGTCACTGTTTCCATTTTGAATAAAATTTCCTTTGATATTATCCATAACATCCTCATGACTGGTAATTATTTCATAGATTGATTTTTAAATTTGATTGTGAAAATCAAATTAATGGAACACCAGCTCTGAAGAAGATATGGGACTCCATTATGGGAAATTAGTAATGATTACCCTGGTATGTAGCATCAAGAAATGATATGATGACTGGGTAGATTTGCTGAAAGAAATCAGTAAGGCAAATTCCTCTGTTGTCCAGCTGGTAGGGTCCTAAGAAATCTTGTCAAGTTTAAACCTCATCAAGGAACGATCATTAGTCTGGTGTACCTTTCTGACTACATAAACTAGCTACAATTTGTAATGGTGGTAGTTGACAGTGGGGCTCACAATCCACATCCACAGAGAGTGGCATCATAGGCAGGATATCCAAAAAATTAAGTAGCTGAAGTCTTTCTGTGGGAAGTCTTGGTTCCTCATGACCTGCTGTGTAAGCAAAGTCAGTCTGTGGATTTCCTTTCAGGACACCGGCTGACTCAGTAAGTTGGCTTATAGCTTGCCATCTAGATGTGCCCCAGGTGCAAGCCTCTAGAGAGAACTTGAACTGAATGGCATATGACTCTGGCTTGACACTTGGGCCAACTCTTGCGCTGTAGAATTGTACATTTTAAATTTAGAGCTTCGATGCAGTAATTCCCTGTTACTGTGCACTGATTTACTCTAGCTCAAGCTGTAGCTGTTTCCCATGGGTGGTCATGGGTGTATTACAAAGCAACTATTACCAAAGGTTTTTAAGGTGATTGCTGGCAGTGTCAATGCAAAAAGAAGTTCTATTTGCTTGTTGGAGAAAATGGCAACAGCTGAGGTATTGGAAAATAAAAGTAGGCAGTAGTGTACTATTAGCTAGCTGTTGAATATTCCTAGAGAACCAATTGCTAGACAGCACATCGAACTTTGAACATAGCATGCTAAGTACAAATGTAAATTAAGAAGAAAATACTAGCATGTAACTTATTTTAAAAGTGGAGAATAGTACATTGATTCATTAATGTATCAATTTTAATAACGTTCAATGATGCTTTCCATGTCACTTGCATTATAACTTGTAAGTTGAAGATTTCCATATATTACCAGTCTTTTACCAGTCTTGAGTATCTGAGAGGAATGCTGTTCTTAGTCCATTATTGTACCCTCAAACGTAGTTTGTTAAAACCACATAATTTGTATCGTGGTATAACTTACCTGTGTCGTCGCCATAAAGCTGAGTGCCACATTATACTGCTGAGTGCCATCATTTTCCTCATTCCTGTGAGATACTGGTTTTGTCCTTTTACAGTCCTGCTTATATAGTCTAGAGAAAATGACTTAATATATCCTGTGCTTAAATTTGCAATCTGTATATGGGAAAATGTAAATTTATGTTCCAACTAAATGCAAGTAGCTTGTACAGAAAACATATGGATAAATGAGGAAGTAAATTCTAGTTCATTTCCTTGTTCATCTCAGCACTGTTTCTCTTATGAGCTTCATTAAATGGTGCAAACTGCATATCTAAAGAATTAGATGATGCTTTTCCAAACAGTTTGAATTAATGTTTTCCTTAAGATGCTGTAAAAATTAACAGATATTTCAGTGTCCAAATCCACAGAAGGCTTTTAAAATCTCAGCTGTGAGATGGTTTTCTTCTACTACTGCCTTTGTCAAACCTCTTTCTTCCAGCTCCCTTCACCCTAAAAACTTTCAGTGAGCTCAAGAGATTAAGTGGGTCGGTTACGAGTGAGTAAACCTGAGACAGAAACAGTTACAAACTCCAGTCTTGGAGGGGCGAAGGCTAATGTCCTGGAACTGGTGGGAGTATTCTGATAAAGCTTTTTTAAATTACTCTCTAATTATTTATATGTAAAGGAAGAGCTAGAGCAATGGAGAGAGACATGATTCTCTCCTGCTTTTTACAGTAGTCACCCACAAAGTAGGAGATCAAGGTTCAGTTATCGGTTCTAATTAATATTCATTTACATATTCTGTGAGCTCTCAGGGGAAGCTGGGACTCGCCTTGGACTATCCTGTTGCTGTGTCCCAGGGAACTGCTGTGCAACATGGGTGGCAGAAAAGCCTATGCCTGTCTCAAGGCAGTGGATCTGAAGCCGTGCTCTTACTTCCCAGGGAAATGTTGAGCCCTCAGCTGTTACCTATCTAGATGAAGCCATTTTGGCTTTTTTTTTTCTTTTGTTAAGAGGCTCTTGGCTGACAGAAAACAAACATTGGCATAATGGAAAAATTATCTCATGCTTAGCACCCTGGTGAAAAGTGTTGGTGCTTTGCTACCGCAATAGTGAGCGGGGCAGTCATGAGCGAGTTGTGGAATATCAACAGCGGACTTTAGCTAGGTGGACTATTATGTGGTTTGTACGTTGCTGGGTTCATAGAAGACCTGCAGCACATGATGTCACAATTGTTTATCAACTGGGTGGTTGGCCACGTAAGATACAGTTTTCTGAGGTGCTAGAGCCCCCAGTAGCTACTGCCTGCACAGAACAGATCAAACTTCTCTACATAGCATTTGTACATGTAAATGTGATTTTTTTTTTTTTTTTTTTAATGCAGCTTGTCAAAATATCTGAGATTTATGTAGCAGCATGTGTCAGTTTGTTCAAGCATATTTGGCCTGATGCAGAGAGTCACAATATAGGCAATTATTTACTGCCTGACACACAAATAGAGTGGCGGGGATTCACTGAGCTCTTAAGCTCATCTCTGCTAATAAGGCACCCCAAGAGTCTTTGCTACCCAGGAAGGCATCAGTCAGGTAGGGAAGGTCCATCTTCCACAGTGCTCTGGATTGTATCCTCAGGTTGCTGAGTTGCTGTATCTCACCAGCTCCATTGGCAGAGACAAATAGGGGTTTTGTTGTTTAATTTTTTTTTTTCCTTTAGGATATTTACACCTTTCATGGCAGATTAACCCCAACCAGTCCCCACTCCCTTCTCATTTGAAGGTGAAAATAGAAGGAAGGTTAGAAGACTCTGGGATCGATATAATGACAGTTTAATAGGGAAAGCAAGAGCTGTGCATACAAGCAAAGCAAAAAGAATAATTAATTCACTGCTTCCCCTCAGCAGGGAGACGTTGAGTCACTTCTGGGAATCAAGACTTCAATACTTGTAAGACTTGCTTGGGAAGACAAGCACCATAACCACAAACATCCCCCTTTACACCTTCGTTCCCTGAGTTTTTACTGATGAGCACAATCTCATATGGTATGGGATATCCCTTAGGTCAGGTGGGGTCAGCTGTTCTGGCTCTGTCCTTTCCCAACTTCTTGTGTAACCCCGGCCTACTTACTAGAAGGAGAGAGAAAGCCTTGACACTGTTCAGCAACAGCCAAAACTCTGGGTGTGTTTTCAATACTCTTGTAGTCACTAATGCAAAGCACAGCACCATATGGGGTGCCTCCACCCCAGCCAGACCCAGCACTCCTTTCATGCTGGTGTGTTTCCTCTTGAATCACAGAGCTGAAAGCAATCCCACCTCCAGGAGCCTGGCTGTAGTTTCACCCTTCCTACCTCTACAGATTTTCTCACAGGTGTGTTTCAGCCACCTGAGTCAAGGCGATACAGCTGGGCTGTATCAGAGCCAAGGTTTTTGTTACACAAGCAGTGGAGAAGCCCTTGGGGTGGGTGGGTGGGTGTGGGGAAGGAGCTTCCAGCAGGGCTAAAGAGAGATGGGATGACACAGGTTTGTGAAGTTAACCTCATTGCAAATGAAAATCTGCCACCAATTCTCTCCTAAGGTCTAAAAAAAAAATAAAATAATCAAGACAGAATTAAATCATCCCTAGTCTTAACAGCTGAGTGCTTTATTCATTATAGGACACATCAACTTTCTCTTCCCCTGGGGAAAATGCAATTGTTTACTTTTTAACATGCAGAGTTTTACTTCCTCAAAGTATATCCTTTTCAGTTCTCTAGATAGAAAATTAGTTAGTATATGGAAAAAAAAAAACTGTTTACAAGTATCCCTATGCCATTATGCAAGTATGTGAAAAAGCCTTCTCGGCTGGAATATATCAGGTATAAAGGGTGACTCTGCTGCTGGTTTTGCTCTATGGGGTCAGAAATCAATGGGCAGACTGTGAAACTCCATACATGCTTCCAGTTTTGGTTCCTAAGGCCATCTGCTGTCTTCTGCTGAAGTCCATCCAGAAAAGAGAAGAAAAAAAATGTATCTATGCAGGAGATTCTCTGAGAGATGAGCAGGAATATTATTCTCCACTCTCTTCTTTCCAGGTGGATGTAGCAGGAGTAGCCTGTGCTTTGTGTGTTTGTTGTGTGCAATAAGATGTGTTGCTTTTGTAGTGGTGTTGGATGTGTTCTCACACTCAGGCAATGCACCTTTACTTGCTCCTTAGCCCACTTTTTCTGAATATTTTTTCTTTCGTATTTTGAATTTTGAGTAAGTCAGACCAAGATATTAGTGGTTTTGTTTTTAGGCAGTGCAAGAGGGGAAAAAGAGGGTAAAATCTAAGCTACAGTTTTCAAAACAAAGTAAAGTAATAATAGAAAAGTGATATGCTAAGCACTTTTTTGGTGATTGCTAGGGAATGATTGACCATGTAATAATTTGGGTTACAGTATCCTTCACAAACTCCACAGAGTGTACAGTTTGCACATTACCACAGTGGAGACTGAGACCTGCGGTTGTCCTGAGGCACAGCATCAGTACAGCTCTGCCAGGTGAGCCAGAACAAAGTCCGCCTCTGGCAAAACCAGCGGGGAAACTGCTGAGCTTGTTTCAGCTTGGAAGTCATTCTGCATAACTTAGAGTAAACACAGAGGAATAATTTAGAGAGGAAAACTAATGCAGACACGAATAATGATAAATGAGAATCCAAAGCTTTGGTGATGCTTGACATTCAAATTTTGGTTCCTACAGACACAGAAACATCTGCATGTAGTGTATTAGGTCAGATTACACAAACTCATAGGTGATCTCCATGGCAAGCTCAGTGGTTTTTTGTTTTTTTTTTTTTCTTTTTAGTTAATTTGTAGATGTTCATTGTGAATGACTTGCAAGTGTTCAGTGGTTAATTAGAAATTTGAATTAATGAAAGATATTCTGTTGAAGAGTGTCTCATTGGTACATTACTTGCTGGTTTCATTTTTATCTTTCCCCACTCTATCTTTTTTACATCTGATTGATCTTAGTGAATTACCCTCAATGAAATTATCTCTGAATTATAAGACTGTAAGTGTGCCACTGAAGTTTTAAGTTCAAGTATCACCTCTTGTGATAAATCTCAGAAGGTATTCAAAGCTCAAGTCATTTAGCAAAGCACATACATTTTGACTAGTACCACAGAAATGTAAGGAGAGGACAGAAGCAGAAAGTTGGGAGAGGGGGAACAAGCTACAGGGAAAACCTATTAATTATTTTCATATAACTGTCATGGTTTAGCCCCACTCAGCAGCTAAAAATACCAGACAATGACTCACTCCTCCCTCACTACTTCCCTCACCCTGCAGTGGGATGGGGAGGAGAATCAGTAAAGCAAAGCAGGCAAAACTCCTGGGTTGAGATAAAAACCGTTTAAGAAAACAACAGGGGAAAGGAAAACAGAGGTGAAAAACAAACAAACAAACATGAAATACTTAAGCACATAATTGACAGTACAATAGCTCAGCTCCCTCTCAGTAGCAGGAGCCTCCCCTCAGCACAGTCCCTGCTTAATATCCTGAGCATGATGTCCCAGGGTATGGAACAGCCCTTTGGCCAATTTGAGTAAACTATCCCAGCTGCTGGCTAAGTACTAAACTATCCAGCTGTGTTCCCCAGCCACTGGTGACACCAGCTCTAGTTCCACTCCTAGCTCAGGTGAAAATTAATTCTATCCTAGCCAGAACCAGGACAATAACCAACACTCTTACTGAAGTGTTGTCATTAGGAGAATGAACTTTAGCAGCTGAGTAAGTAGGACTTTAGAAAGCTTTCTTAAGCTTTAACTGGATTTTAACCTCAGCAACTGACGCTTACAAAGCTGAAAATAACTTATTTTAATAGAGGAAGCTATTTAACATAAGATGCAGGTTCTGTAACACTTTCTGTTACATGAATTGTGGTCAAGTAGAAGTGGAACTTTAGATGGAACTTTTAAAAACCTTCAGAAAATTGAGTTTGTAGGACGTCCTATATTTACTCCCTTGTGGTAGTATTTGGAAGGCTATTTGGGGTTTCCAGGAAAAGTGATAAATGCAGGCAGATTTAATATTCTCCTGCTAAAGATAATAAAATCAGCATTTAAGTGGACATGCTTTCTTTGGAACTGATACCTTCTTCTGATGATTACTAGGTAATGAGAGAAAGCATTTTCCTGTTGTACTATTTCTAGGGGCTGCAGAAAAATGATCTGGAGTGATTTAGCAGGACATAGGGGGCTTTTGGGGTTTTTTTTTTGTGCTCTGAAAATTGTATTGTCCCATTGTAAATGAGCAGGGTTTCTTAAGTTGAAAAAAAATGCAAAATAAAAATTCTAAAATAACTCTTAAGATCACATATTTTATGGCTTACTTTATCTTTTCTCTTTTATACATGTGTGGTGGTTTAGCCCAGATCACCACACGGTTTCTCACTCACTCTCCCCCTACCCAGTGGGACAGGGGAGAGAAATTGGAAAGAAAGGAAAACTCGTGGGTTGAGATAAAAACAGTTTACTAAAATACTAAAAACTACAAAAATAACAGTATATAAGGATATTAATATATACAAAAGATACAAGATGAACAATGTACAATTTCTCACCACCCACTGTCCGAATGACCAACGCAGCCCGTCTGGAGCAGCGATCATGGAAACGACACCGAGCAGCAAGCAAAGGGGGGAGAGCAAGCCAGCAAGGGAGAGGGAACGATGCCAGCAAGCAAGGGAGAAGCAAAGGATGCCAAGGGTGCCCGAACGGATACCCGAATGGAATGGATGCCAGAACAGAATGCCCCCTCCCATGGGCAACCCTCACTTATATACTGAGCATGACGTTTATGGCATGGAATACTCTCTTTGGCCAGTTTGGATCAATTATTCTGTCTGTCTTTCACCTAGCTTCCCGCATCTGCACGTTAATGAGCCTTTAACGAGACTTGGAAAGCCAGGCGGTGTCCTTGGTCTCATTAACCACAACTCATATCATCAGAGGTTTTTTTATGAACATTCTTCACACATGAAATCCAAAACACACCAGCTACTGAGAAGAAAATTAACTCCATCCCTGCTGAAACCAGGACAATCTGTGTCTGTCTTTTGCTTAAAACTTCGTACTTTTATTTTAATATTTTGAAGAGCTTTTCAAAGAGTATTTCACAGGACAGTCAAAAGCTTCTTTCATGTAGATTATAAAAAAAACTCTGTTACTGCCTGTTATTTACCAAGACAGTTGTTAGTGGAAGCCCAAAGTTTTTGCTCATAAATTACTGTTCCAGTCCATTATTTTTAATACTCTGTTTATTTCCAGCCATGGAAATATGACTAATTCTCAGTGGTGTCTGTGCCCTGTGCCAAAGTTGAATTTCTAGCTGTATATCCTGCTATCAGAGATGGAGCAGCAGTGAATGTATGACACAATCTATACCCTACACGCTAGATGGATAACTGATTAATGAAAGCTAAAGTCAGCGTGCCCATTCTTTAATTGCTATTCATATACACACTAGGTAAGTGAATGGTAGTTTGGACATACCTACAACCTGTTACAGCTCTTCTGATATCAGTGTTAACGTAGTCTTCCTTTCGCTAATAGCACTCACATTCAGATGGATTAAGCTGGAAGTTTCCTTGGAAGCTCTGTAGATTCTGGCCTAATGATCTCCTTGAATATCACTGGAAATTTAGAATGTGAGCGCGTGATAATTCAGCCTCGCTGAAGGAATGCTTAGACTCTTTAGATCCAGATTTCAAAGCTGAGACCTACAGCCATCCACATTCAGCAGAGGAAGTAGACATATATCCGTGTGTTTCTGGGTGTGGTCCTGGGAGCTGATGAGAAGAAAAAACTTTTTTGTATTCCTTCCTGGTGAAAAATCAAAAGAAATGTTGACTGATACTTGTAATTTGAAGAGATGTTTCTCTGTATAAAAGACTTACTTGGGCAATTTGCAGAACATTTAGTGTCCTTCCAATGAGAGAAGTCACATTTTAAAAATATTTTTGTTTTAGATTATCTATTTTTAACAATTATTTTGTTCTTCATCAACTCAAGCTAAAAACAATTTTAGAAATAAAGCTGATATAAAATAACTGCTTTAGCTTCTAAATAGCTGATCCTCTATACTATAAAAGGACAATGTTGTTATTTAGAAATAAAAATGGAACTAGAACAGCTTTAAACATATATTTCAAACTGAAGGCAAGGTAGCATGTTTATTTTTTCTGGAGGAAAAAAAAAAGTCAATAGTAGTAAAAGTACAAGCTAAAGTTATCTGCATGCATCTTTCTTTACCTAATGTCACGTCTGTCATGTTTAAAGCACCGTGGTGATTTCGGAAATTCAGCAGGTTCCTGGGAGATTAAAATATAGAATAGGTAATAAAGTTTTGTGACACAACTGCTACTTTTCATGGCCATCTGTCTTTGCCCACCTTTAGTAATCCTGGTTTTATCCTGTTTAGGGTTTCAGTACATAATTATAATATATTGACATTCTGGGTGGTACCCCATCTCAAAGATAGTGTGAAAGGTCATAATATATCCACTGTCAGTGGAAGTGCCAGCAGATTTTCAGTAGTGGCTGTATGAGACAATTAAGTGGATATTTAGAAAAGGGATTACGCAAATAATCTTTATATATAAGAGCTACTGACTTGAATGATGTATAGTACTTTACGTAAACGCCGAGATTGTGGTTATATGGGTGGTCACATTACCTCTTTAGATTTCTTAAAATTTTCGTGGATAGTGACAAATATTAGTCCATTCAAACAGTGAGTATGTATTATAATTAATATGTGGTAAGTTTTTCAGTTGACAAAGCATGAATGAAAATCCTCTCTAGAGCTCTAGTGAGCGAGAGAAAAATATCTTCATCTATAAACCAGGTAACATTTGAAGGCTTGGGCTGTATTGAGCAGCGCTTGCTAGCAAGTGCTGTGGAAATGGTTGCTCTTTCATAGCTGAGGAAGACTCTTAGCTGCCAATCCTTGGAGAATTGTGCAGGGAAGATTTCAAAGATTGCACCTGTCTCTTCCACTCAGAAAATACTTTCTGTTACAGGAAGCACAAACTTTGATGAGCTGTGATAATTTAAAACAGATTTCTATCCACAGCCTTGAAAGAGGATGCTGGATCATCCAAGGTTTGCTCTTCAACACTGAAAGATAAACCAAGAGAACATA
Organism: Tetrax tetrax; assembly: GCA_009806455.1. Taxonomy (NCBI): domain Eukaryota; kingdom Metazoa; phylum Chordata; class Aves; order Otidiformes; family Otididae; genus Tetrax; species Tetrax tetrax. The sequence continues at coordinate 1,396,460 of WHYT01018004.1, read as the reverse complement.
CATTCCATCTTCACCTTCCTTCATTAGGACAGTGAGAAAATTCATTAACTACCAGTTCCTGTTCCTAAGCAGATGACACTCAATAAAGGCAATGTAAGAAATGTTTGCTCCAAAATTCTGACATTATATCATTAATCCAGTGGCAAGTTTGAAGTACTTGAGTTATTTGTCCTTCCTATAGCTCTTGGGAAATACAGACATGTTTGATGCTACCACAAAAACAATTTTTATAATCAGTTTGACAGCTAGAGCAGATGTTAATTGTATTGTCATTTTGTGGTATAGTAGAAGTTGCAGTTAGTTATATGATCTCATTCTTGATCAGTTTTTGAATAGGCGCACAGAAAATAAATTTTTATTCTTTTTCGTTGATAGGTATCAGAGCAAGATGGATGTTTTCTCTTTTTTCACAGTTTAAATAGAAATCCTATGTATTTGTGCATACATAATCTTATTAAATTTCTAATCAGATTACATCAGCTTTTTCCTCTCCTAAGCAGTCCTCAAACCGTGCTGTTTTCTATGAAACTTGCAGTTTTCCAAAAGAGAAACAATCACTTCATTTCAATTCTGAGGCCTCAGAAGCAATTCACACAGTGCTTTGAAAACGTTAGGTAGAAATATGCCATACGTATTTAGAAACTTGTTGCAAATTGAATGATTTTTTGGTTGTTCTATGATGGTAAACTGTTTTTTGTTGTTGTTAAGTACTACCTTATTTGTGGATTCCAGTAATATATCATAGAATAGAATCATAAAATATTTAGGGTTGGAAGGGACCTTGAAAGGTCATCTAGTCCAACCCCACTGCAAGGAGCAGGGACATCTCCAACCAGATCAGGTTGCTCAGAGCCCCCTCCAACCTGGCCTTGAATGTTTCCAGGGATGGGGCATCCACCACGTCTCTGGGAAACCTGTTCCAGTGTTCCACTGCCCATATTGTAAAAAGATGTTTTCCTAATATCTGCTCTAAATCTACCTCCCTCTATTTTAAAACCATTACCCCTTGTCCTATCACAACAGGCCCTACTGAACAGCCTCTCCCCATCTTTCCTGTAGGCCCCCTTGAGGTACTGGAAGACCGCTATCAGGTCTCCCTGGAGTCTCCTCTTCTCCAGGCTGAACAGCCTCAACTCTCTCAGCCTGTCCTCATAGGAGAGGTGCTCCAGCCCTCTGATCATCTTCGTGGCCCTCCTCTGGACCTTCTCCAACAGGTCCATGTCCTTCTTATGTTGGGGGCTCCAGAACTGGATGCAGTACTCCAGGTGGGGTCTTACCAGAGCGATGATCGTATTAGGGCACATTATTAGAATATGCATGTACATCCAATTTGCATGGATTACAAAGGTTAATGGCATATTATTGTGGTCAGAAATTGCATTTCAACAGCTATATTAAAAGGTTATTACAGCTTCAATTCTGGTTATGGTTGGTGGAATTCGAGTTCTTACAACCTTAACTGAATCCCATAATACTATTCTGCTGTAAATGCACCCCAGAATAATGCCTGACTGCTTATTTCACATATAGAAAACTGAGACTAAGACATGCTAACGTTTCAAAATGTAAAAAATGCATAGGTTTTGTATGTGAATACTTTCTCTACTGTTCTTTAGTTTTAATTTTGTCATTTTCAAAGCATGGATCCAACTGAGTTAATTTGCAACCGTGAGCTTTCTGTACTTTATCAAACCAAACCCTAAAAGCCTCACGTAACCCTGGAAATGCAGAATATACAGGCTAGTGGATAGCTGTGAAAACTCAGGGTGTGTTGTCTTCTCTGTTTTTAGAAAGCTGATTGTGGAAGCAGGGATCTGGTTCTATAGGTACTTTTCAGTAACTTCACTGTCTCAGTCATTTCACATCTATCCAGTTTTATATGTAGCAGGCTCAGTTTTATAGCAGGCTCATTTATTATGCAGATGTGATCATTCACTGGGCAGTACCTACCCCGGGCACTGAAAGAAACAGGAGCTGTAGGGAAAGGTCCATGGTTATCAGGTTCTGCACTGTGATACACCTCAGTGCGCTGTACATTCATGCTGTACCAAGTACCTAAAATTCAGCGTCTCCTCTCTTGATGATGTTTGACTTTTTAACGTCAGTGATTTCAGATAAACTTTTTATTTCATTGATTGAAATCCCATTTGCTTGGGATGAAGAAGTTTCATAGGTGGTTGCTGAGACTAAGGAAAGTTGGTTTTGCCCCAGAACAGGGAGGCTGGTAGTTGTAGGCTCTTTTTTTCATCTTCTCCTCAACTTTGCAGCTTCAGCCTGCATCTGATTTCGTACATCCTTATCTACTGCGTCTGCATGGGTATTCCTCCACTTTGATTCTTGCCTTGTCTCTCTGTCTGTTTTTTTCCTGGCACTCTGGATCCTGTGGCCTGTCTTCTGCGTTTCTCCTCAATTCCTTGTCTCTAAACCAAGTGCTTTTTCATTTTCCACACTGCCTGAGCATCTGTGAAATAAGAGGATAATTGGGGAGTAGAGAAGGGGGTTAGCAGCATGTTAAGAACTGCAGAAAAAACTCCAGACATCTGGTGGGAGGATTGAGTGCCAGCGAAGTCTAGCTCAACCACCTGCAACATTGTGGGCACATTTGGGGCCTGAGAAAGTAGAGTTTGTTTTGCGCATTAAAAAAAAAAATTAAGAACCTGTAGACACCAAATACTAACGTGTCTATCATGAAGCTACGTGAAGAAGGCTTTTCAGTGGCTTGTAATTTGCTCAAGTATGGATTCCTTTCTATGAGAAAGACAAAGGAGATATCCAGGAAACCAAGAGAAGGATTCTCCAACCTCCTAACTCGAAGGCACTGAATCTTTGAAGTGAAAGATTGTCCTGGTTTTGGCAGGGATGGAGTAAATTTTTCCTCTCAGTAGCTAGTATGTTTTGGATTTTGTGTGTGAAGAATGTTGATAAACACCCTGATGATATGAGCTGCTCTGAAGGGAACCAAGGACACCGTCCTGCTTTCCAAGTCTCGCTAATTTGCAGATGCAGGAACCTGGGCGAAAGACAGACAGAATAATTGACCCAGACTGGCCAAAGAGAGTATTCCTTGCCACAAACGTCATGCTCAGTATATAAGCGGGGGCAGGCCAGGGTGGGTATCTGCCTTCCTGGCATCCCTTTTTTCCTCCTTGTTTTGCTGGCATTGTTCCCTCTCCCTTGCTGGCTCCCTTTTGCTCTTTTGCTTGCCACTCGGTTTTGTTTCCGTGATCGCTGCTCGGGACGGGCTGTATCGGTCATTGGGACATTGGGTGGTGAGAAAACATATATTGTTCACTTTGTATATTTTAATATCCTTATATTCTGTTATTATTGTAGTTTTCCCTTGTTATTTTAGTAAATTATCTTTATCTCAACCCATGAGTTCTCCTTCCTTCCCAATTCTCTCCCCCATCCCACTGGGGAGGGGGAGTGAGAAACTGTGTGGTGATTCAGGCTAAACCATCACAATGATGTTGATTTTGGAGCTCTGTCGTAGAGTGTTTTGCTTTGACACCATTCTGAACCTTAGCCAACTTATTTCAACTTCACATTTTAAAAAAGTCAGCTTGAGGGATGGGAAATATCAGCCTAGGCAGTTTAAAATTTTGAAAGCGATAAGGGCTTTAAAAAAACTTTTATCTAGGGAGGTGTTCAGCAACCAGAACAATACATAGAACTGAGCTATCAGCTCAGACTATAATCTGTTTTAGCCTGTGCATTAGCATATGTTACTGAAAAGGATTTTCCCAAAGATTAGAAAATAAAAATAAAAAGCCTGTATTAAATACACAATAACTGTTTAGTTGCAGTAATTCCAGTGGAGAATTATAAAAAAATGCTTCTTGCTTTCTTTCCTAATATTATTAAGGTCTTTAGGATATTTTTGCGCAAGATAAACTAGCTTAGTGCTTAAACTAACTTAGTCTTTTTCACTGCCTGATATTTTGCTTGCAATTGAAGCTGTGCTCTGCCCTTTCCCAGCATCTTCTAAAGGAATGTATGTGATCTCATAGGTGTGGTTCTTTCTTTATTTCAGTGACAGGTCAAGAATGGTTTGAGGCCACAGGCATTCATGTGAAACCTGTAGACATCTGAATCTACCGCTCTGTTCTGACTCAGATCCTGCTGTACAAAACTCTAGTGATGTCAGTGGGAGTTAGGCATGCTCATGATGCCCCCAAATCAGACCATAATTGATGTCGGTCTGTATAGAAGGATAATTCAGTGCTTCACGCTTCTGTAGTGATGTTTCTGTGCATGGATATACTCAATCTGGCAAATGTTTAAGAAAGATAATGATAACTAGGAAAAGCAGGGATTAATTAATAAATGAAAAATCAATTCATTAAGCCTGAAGGCTATTCAGTTTTGGTGCCTAACATTGAACATCTCTATGGGCACATAGATATCAACAACAATGGTTTTGGCAGTATAACTGCTTTCTTTGACTCTTCCTAAAATTGGATGTCAGCAATACTCTCAAGTACTCAGTAAAAGGAAAATGTCAAGCATGAGAGAGAGAGGTTGCCATATAAAAGTCAGCCAGTGGAGGTTGAGTAGGGAGGCATAGTTTTCTATTTCACATATGCAACAGGAGTCTTAAAGACCATCACCCCAGAAAAGGTGAGTCATTGTCTGGCAGAACAGTAGATCCTTTTAGCCAAATGAGGTCAAAAACCTCTCCAGTGCCCATCAGGAAGGTGCATAATAGAGCACATCTTCACTCAGAGTTGCCAGTCAATAGGTGAGTGTGTTCAAAGGAAAAAAAAATGCACAATTACCCCTGCTAATTTCAGCCGTGTATGTAGTTTGTAATTCAGAGGAATATTTTCTGGCGTTACTGACATAGCATATTGACTTATTTCTTCTGCTAGTTAGGACAGTTCAGTTCCTTCACGTAGACTCCTACAGTTAGATCAGTAGTAAAGAAAACAGCTCATTATTGATCTAGTGATGAGGATATAGAAACTAAATCAAGGCACTTTGAATCAAACCTGTTGACTTTCATATATGTCTAAACTGGCAATCTAATCATTGAAGAGAAGCTTATTCTCGTTCAAATCCTTTACATTTACAAACAAGGCTGTCTCAGCTGTTAGAGCTCATTCAGGGGAAGCAGCTGAGAAAAATACTTTTTGAGAGTCCTAAACGGTCAATTAAACATACACGTTTACTTAAGCTTGATGTGTCTGTTCATTGAGTACTCTCTGTAATGGGCGTATAGTCAGAATTATCATTTCTTATTTCAGAGGGAATTGACAAGCTATGATCAAGTAGTAGATTTCATTTTCAAATCCGTGCCCTGAAATTTTCCTGTTTTTGCAACCAACTGCAAGCTTCTTTCCAAAAGTGTGCTATGTGACTATTATATTCATTGTCTCCACAGAAATAATCAGCTAACTCCTAGATGCAGAGAATTTTGTTGCAGTTCGTCTTTGGATGTTTGTTTTCCCTTAAGGAAAAAAAAAAAAAATAAATAAATAAACAAATGCATCTTTTGCTCTTATCAGACTGTGACTGATTACTATGACTCCCAGCACTTTTGCAACATTATTCTGCTGGGACCAAGTGAGGGATATGACCAGCTGCAGCCAATAATTAGGGCAAAGCAAGTTAGTGAGCAGTATACATTTGCCATACTGTATGCAAACCAGATTCACACAATATACCTGGATATTGCAAGTAAAAAAAATATGAAATGTAAATAAAAAGAAAAATACTGACAGAAAGCCATGTCCAACACTGAATGTGCATAGTGATGTGTGAAATTATATTCTATACTAAAAAGAAAAACAAAGCTGTTGTTCTTCCTCTCAGGACTGTGTGTAGCTTTAAATATATTTTACTGCATAACCATAGCCTACAGAATTCAGTGCAGGTACTGCTTAAATGTGTTCAAATAGCAGCCTAACCTGCAAGGGATTGTATCAGTCAGTTCAATGTTGGTTTTGTTGATACTCGTAGGAGTCACGTAGCACTTGTGAACATATGCCATCAAAATTTGTCCACCATGGGAGGCAGTGATTATTTGGAGATTTTTATGTGTGTGGTTTGTTGCTTTTTTTTTTTTCCTTCAGTAGTGCTTTTTATAGGATAAAAACCACTAAAATTATCTAGTGAGCTGTGTTGGCTTGTATTTGCTGGAGAGCTCTGAGAGTGTGTAGGTGAATGTGCTTTGCTTTTGCCTTTTAAATTACAAGCATTAAGCTTAATCACTTGCTCTTTCAAGTCGTTTGCAATCATCTGCTTTTTTAATATTTATGCTTGCTTTATGCGTGCTGTGGAAAGATTACTATCACTTATATAATTATATTTAAATGATATGATGGCTATGACAAATCGGAAAAGCAGCAACTTGTTTAGGGGAAGTATAAGAATGGGGGAGGTAGGTCAGACTGTCATTGTGCCATCTTTGATGAGCGATCCCTTTAATTAGTCATTAGCTGACTTTCCCAGACAGTTTCCCAGTGATGATTGTGTAAATAGCATTATAGGAGAAGGCGGTGTGTGGCAAAAAGGAAAATCTAGCCAACGGTGTCACTCAGAGCTGCTTTTAAATGGATGACTTACAGTCTTATGTCTCTTGTCAGGTTCTTCAGCCAATTTTTCTCCCCCTTGGCTAAGACTTTTTCCCTTAGCAACAAATTAGTAGGCTGTATTGTTATATGCTTATTACTTTTTGTTTGGTTTGTTTCTCAGTAAATAAAAATGTTTTCATAGCATTTGTTATGATATAAAAAATGCAAAACTTAGTATCAAAAATGAACTGTATAATTATAATCTCAGCCCCTTGACTAACTCAATTTTTCATTCAAGTGTATTGTCCTGGTCTTGAAAAATATATGCATATAGATATGTCTCCGTATACCTGCATGTAACGTCATTTTAAGAACTATGGTGGATTACAGTTCTAAGCAATGTGATCTTCAGCTTTTTAAGGAAAAAAAAAAAGGTAAAAAATTGTACACAGGGTTTGGAAGTAAGAACAGTTTCTCTGTGTCTTCATATCATCTGGGTATGCTAGTTAAATAGTCTTCCTAAAAATGTAAAGGCCTTGAACCTAAGCCCTAAAAGCAGTGTCTCTTCTTTCTGTCCCATCTTGCTATGAATACTGAATTTTTAATTGTATTCTTCAGACAAGCAAGAAATTGGGATTAACAGAGGAATTTCTTTGCCACAATTGTACTGTTGTATTCTGCAGATTTACAGATAACTGCAAACTGGCATTGGCTTTCTGCCTGTTTCATAGTGTAAACCACCCCTTCTTCCTGAAGAGCTCTGTAAATGCAGTAAAAACCCTTCACAGATTCTGAAGTCTTGATATTATTTTTTTTCTCATTTATCTCTTCCACCATTTTTTAGCAAGCTTCTGTTTTGTCTTTCCATGGATAGCAAGCTGTTCACTTGTGGGTTACCATCCTAATATCTTAAAATTAAGATCTTAAAAGATCTTAAAGATCTTTTGTTCTTTGTAGCATCACATCCCAGTAGCTCTGATAAGCGCAAGCATAGTCTTAGTGTTGATCACAGCATCATATTGTTATAATGTTTCTTAAACTTGCGTAATGTTACTCTAGCTCTCCTCCCCCGTAACCAAACTAACGTGTACCTTTGTTTGTAAGGTCCATTCTAAGCTGCACTGGTTGTACTCTGCAGCATCAATATAAAGGATAATATTTCACATTTGTGGATGTAGGTTAGGCTCTTAACACTTACATCTGGTTGGCTTCTTTGGAGGTAACAACACATACTGAAAAGCAGGGGAGAATGCTAGACGTGAGAAGCAGTTTGACTCATTCTGCCCACGTCTATGTTATGCTGTCAAAATGACTCAGATAACTTCTGCATAGCTTTTAAGATGCTCCCCCTGTCCCTGTTAGATATATCCATGCCAACAACAACAAAAATGTGCACAAGTTTCAGACTTCATGAAATTCACTTGAACTAATATGCTGGTTTATACTCGCGGATGCTTTACTTCTTCCCGCTACTACCAAAGCAAAAGCCTATTTAATGCTACAGGAACCAACAGAATTTCTTTGGAAGGAGCAGAGTTTCTCATGACACATAGTAGCTTTTCTCTGGTCTGTGCTTTGTGTCATTTTTAAAAACATTGCTGTCTAATTGGTAAGAACTTAATTCTGCACACAATATTTATCTCACAGTAGGGAATACCTCTAGTTAAATGTGGGAACCACCAGATTAAAGTGTGATAAGTTAATTTAAATAATTTCTTTTTCTTTGAAGCCCTATTAAACAGTCACTGCTTTGGCATTTTTTAAGTGGAGCTAGCATTCAAATTGGCATCTTTTTAATAATGTATTCTTCATGTAAATACTCTAATTTAGTGGGAAATAGCATCAACAAGATCTCCTACTTACACGCTTTCTCAATCTAGTACATTTTATATCAGTTTGTATACTAACTGTCTAGACTGAACTTACTAAATTAAAGCAAATATATTTGAGTTGACATTCATATTAAACTCCATAGTTGAATACAGAGGAATAATTATATACCCACGTCACTACATTTTAATTTTGTTTCTCTGTTTACATAATGACACATTACAATCCAGAATATCCTCTCTCAATAAAAACAGTCACTAATTTTTACTATTTGTTACACTGTATATGACGTAAAAGAATTACTTTCTATGAGTTGTGGGTTTTGGTGGTGGTTTTCTTTAAAAAAAATAGACTATTACGCTCTTCAATACAGTGATGTATATGTATCATGTTAAGAATATGAGATAAAAAAATAGGACAGAAATTTAAAATTCAGTTATTTTTCCCTTTTGTTGAGTCAACAGAATGTAATCATCTGATGCTGTGACTCTCTTCAGGCAAGACTAAACTGATGTGAGTCATAAAAAAAAACTCCATTCTCTTCGATCATTGATAATTTCTCACTTGCATTTGGGTATTCTTTCTCTCATCCAAAAGAAACAGGCAAATCAGATGATAACTGTTCCTCCTGTGTGGTCATATTATAAAATATTTTCAAAGGTTAATCCACAGAAAATTTTGCTTCATTTGAAGTAGAAATATTTTTATATTTAAGATCAGAAAAGAAGTTGCCATATTGATGTTAGGTACAGATAACTAACCATTAGAGTTTTATTTTAGCTATATTATAATCTACTATTTCTCTCCGCATTTATATGTAATTAGTTTATTTCCTTCATCTTCATCTGCAGGGATACTGAAATAGGTTTGTTGGTTTCAGGTTCTTCTATACAATGCTGAAGTTTTGGAGTTGTTTATTGTTGAAGATATTTAAAAGATATTTCTTTTTGAATTTTATGAACATCTCTCACAAAAACATATGAAGAGGGCTTTTGAATCATTTATGCTAATATTAAGCAATAAAAAAAATCAAATTTGGGACCAAATTTGCAGTGAGATTGTCTTGAGAAACTAGTTGTGGAAATGGTCAAATTAGCTTACGGTGTCAAAGCAAGCTCAAATTTAAATACTCTGGAATCTGAGAGTGGTGTGGAGCTTGAATAATGTGTGTGCTGAAAATTATGTCTGATGAGAGGTGATATATAGGAAAAAAGTATTATAATTGTATCGCTCCTTTTAGTGGAAGTACGACTTACACTGCAGAGAAAACACGGTCCCTGTGGCTTTGCACTGGTTTCATTAATTTGTTTACTGTCTGCATGTGTTTTGTGGCAGAAGTTTCCCATAACATTATGTTTTAGAGCCAGGTGTTTGTAAAAGGTAGAATTTTTTATCTGGCACAGCCTGAGTGAGATAATCAGTGAATAAATATTCGTCTGCATGGACACTTTTCCTACCAACAGTTTCTGTGATGGCTGCTTGTTAGTGTCTTCACTACTAACATAGACCAGTTATGTCTTCAGGCTCCCTCTCCCCTTTTCCTCTGTTTTCCTATGATGATAATAGTGTTGGGGGGTAGGGGAGGGGGCAGAATGATTAGGAGAAAATGCTGTGTGATGCTGAAGTAGGAATTGACCTTGTGGTGACACCAGCAAAACTGCACATCAGAAAAGGAGAAGAAAAAAACATTGAGGGATTGCATACAAAATATTTAAAAATCAGTTCTATCTTGGAATTTTTAACTGAGGCAGTTTTTACGTCTTTTTCATCGTTGTTCACCTCATTTACTTTTCTGTTATATGCTGTTTAAGGAAAATGATAACATACAAGAGGAAGATCAAAACAGGCTCCTACATCTCCAGCATTCTGCTGATAAACTGATCTATTTGTACTCTAAAACTGTTTTTTCTTTTGTTTTGTTTAGTTTATTACAGTCCTGTGCAGTAAGAAACTTTCTCTCTTCTTATTCTGCGTGACTGTCTTAACAAGGCTTTTTAGGGGGTTGTTGAATATGTAACTGAAGTGAAAGTTGCTGTGACCTGTTTCTAGCAGAGCTCTGGCCGCCTGTTACTTGGCCTGGAACTTGGAGCAGGTATTTTTTACCCTGAGCCATGGCTGGGTTTAGGCTAGCCGACCTGCTGGTTTCATTTCCTATCGGATTGCTACCTGCTATGCTTATCTCGGAAGCTAACCCTGACCATAGGTAATAACTTTCATATGACAAGTCATGAATATGATAAGTTGCTTGGTTTTGAATAAAAGATAGTGCAGTAGGATCTACAGGGCCAAAAAATAGGTTTAGTTATGTGAGATTTTTAACGTGCATTTTCCAAATCACATGGTAAACACGATATTGACATTTTGGACTGAGATTAATGAACTAATTATCTTCAGTCATTATGTGCAGTGTGCTGGGAATCCTCAAATTAGTTTCTGCCTTCAGTCTCTTTGAATGTGTTTCACGTGTATGGCAGGAATGGTTTTCTGCAGCTCTTTCAAGATGGCAACCAGCTATTCGGTTCTTGTGGAGATGATTTCTGAAGTGTGGTCCCTCGCGGTTTTTCCAGTATGTCCCAGTTGTTTGTTGCTTCCTTCTAATGCCCTTGAAAGCAATTCATTCAGCCCAAAACACATAGTGAACAGCACAGCATAAATGAGCCCAATTTTGGCCACATTAGCCTTGCTTCTAGATCAGCAAGTTTGTAACAGATAGCTATGCTTCTAGATTAACTTCCAAGACAGCATGGTTTTCTAATTTTTTTGAGATTGGTTCACATTTCAGTGTCTCCCTCATCCACTCTTTTCCTCCCTCAGCTATGCCATAACTTGTCTCGCCTTTATTCCTGGCAAAACACAAACTGTACCAGCCTGGAGGGAGCTACACTTGCAAATACTTCTTTTAAAGATATTTTCCCATTATTTCTTAAAACACAGTTGGCATTCTCTGTGATACTTACCTTATCTTTTTCTTGCTGTTCCCGATGGTATCTTTTGACCCAGTCAGGAAAATAGCAAGTATTTTCATTATAGTCATGTAAGAATTTACACCCGCATCCTCTTTTCTTGTTCTTCCCCCGGAATCCAGTTGTCTTCAAAATGCTCTAATTAGTTCAGAAAAATCACTTCATGCTGTCACGTAACTACTCACTTGGAAGACCTGGTGAGTTTTGCAGTATGGCAGATTTGTCACTGTGTCATAGTGAGACCTTAACCCCAAGCCTGAGCTTTTTTAGGACACTCTGTACTTCACTAGAACTGTGAGAATTCATACCTGAGAGTTTTCCAGCGTGTGGAAGGTCCTGGTCTAGATACTGTTGAAAGTATTTTCCAGGGGAAAGCGTACGGGGCAATTTTTGGCATATACCCTCTGCAGGAATGCGAGGTAGCCACACCTGCATCACAAGGTCCTTTTCTTTCTTTCTTTCTTTAAATAGAAGAATGTAGTTATAACATTCTTATTGATTGTGGAGGGGTTTTGGACAGCATGAAACGCAATAGCTGGCTTCTATGTAAGGTACTTGTGTGTAGCACTAGAAAAACACTTTCAAAATTGCACTGGTTTTGAGAAAAGTCAATGTGTTTCAATTCAGTTTCTGTAATAAAGGGGAAATATACTTTCCCCAGCAACTGTTTTCTGTCACAGTTCAGCTTTTTTTCAGAAGGAAATTAGTAAGTACTTTGAACTAGATGAATTTGGAACCTGCAGAGGAGTCAAAATTGCTTGATACAAGGAGGGAAAAAAAATCACACTTGGGTAAAATCTTCAGAAATAGAAAAAGATATGTATGGAAGAACTAGTCTGTTATTAATTATGTTTTTCCACAGACATTTCTGTAAAAGGATACAGTCAGCATTTATTTTGAGTAGCTATTATTGATTTGTTATATATCATAGAAAGGTTTAGGTTGGAAGGGACCTTTAAAGGTCATCTAACCCAACCTCCCTGCCATGGGCAGGGACACCTTCCAGTAGACCAGGTCACTCAAAGCCCCATCCAGTCTGGCCTTGAACGCTTCCAGCATCCACAGCTTCTCTGGACAACCTGTGCCAGTGCCTCACCAACCTCACAGTAAAGAATTTCTTCCTTATGTCTGATGTAAACCTACATTCTTTCAATTTAAAGCCATTATCCCTTGTCTTATTACTACATGCCCTTGTCAAAAGTCCCACTCCAGCTTTCCTGTAGGCCCCCTTGAGGTGCTGGAAAGCTGCTATAAGGTCTCCCCGGAGCCTTCTCTTCTCCAGGCTGAACAGCCCCAACTCTCTCAGCCTGTCCTCATAGGAGAGGTGCTCCAGCCCTCTGATCATCTTTGTGGCCCTCCTCTGGACTCTTTCCAATAGGTCCATGTCCTTCTTATGTTGGGGACTCCAGAACTGGACACAGTACTCCAGGTGGGGTCTCACCAGGGCAGAGTAGAGGGGGAGAATCACCTCCCTCGACCTGCTGGCCACACTCCTCTTGATGTGGTTGGCTTTCTGGGCTGCAAGCACACAGTGCCAGCTCGTGTTGAGCTGCTTGTCCACCCATACTCCCAAGTTCTTCTCCTCAGGGCTAGTCAATCCATTCTCTGCCTAGCCTTCACAAGATTTGATATGTGAAGACTGTTAAGAATACGCTGATCTTATTAGTTGTTGCTAAGGAGACCAAAGACATTTTCCATCTTCCCAGATTTCGCTGATGTGAAGGTGTAAGAAGCTGGGAGGGATATAGCCAGTACAGTTGACTTAAAGTGGCCAAAGAGAGTACTCCATGCTATAAACGTCATGCTCAGTATATAAGTGAGTGTTGGCGGGAGCAGCGCTCGCTCTCACTCATTTCGTGCTGCTCAATTTTGTTTGTAGTCACTGCTCAGGGTGGGCTGTGTTGGTCATAGGGTTGTTGGGTGGCAAGATGTTGTGCATCATGCATTTGGTATATTTTAATATCCCTGTATTATCATCTTCCTTCACTATCCTAGTAAATTGTCTCCATCTCAGCCCACAGGTTTTCATTTCTTCCCGATTCTCTCCCCTGTCCCACTGGGGAGGGGGAGCAAGCAGCTGCAAGGTATTCAATTGCTGACTATGGCTAAACCATGACAACCACTAAAAATGCTGATTATTTCGGGTAGCCTTTGGTGTTCAGGCCAAGCTCTCAGTTTCTTCTTCCTAGCAGTGTAGCACAATTTAAAGTAACCAAGAGACAAACTGCAACAATGCAGGAGCCTGCGGCAGAATTCTGCATTTCTATGCAAGATGTGAATCAGAAAGGAAACCTGCTTCTCTTCTGGACTTGTTAGTTTGGACCTGTTAAATGAGTGAAGCATAAGTCCTCGTCTTTATATTGTTACTTAAATTTCCAGCCTTCCTTCTGTATGAGCAGCTAGTCACAGTCATCACTATCTGCTTTAAGTGTGGTCTCTGGATGTATCTGAAGAAGTTGTTTTTCTCCCCCCCTTGCTATCTATATGTCCTAACAAAAGATACTTTGTTTTAATTCTAAACGCTATGGTACCAGGATGAGCAAAATATCAGTCAGTCTTGGAAAAAAGGCTGGAAGAAACTTAGTTTTCATTTGGCTACTAAAGCAGCTCATTAAAAGACCTATTCTGTTCTTGTAAGGATAAAATTTACTTTTAAGGATCAGGGCTGCTTTTGTGGATGTGGTAACTCTAGTGAAAAAGTTGCTGAGCAAACGCTTTTGGGGTCTTACTTCTCCCTGCTCATACTGTTTGAGTTTAAGCTACTACTACATGAAACCTGCTGATGCACCTTGGGATTTCTGAGCTGCTCTGTCACACAATATCTAAAGGTTGTGATTGGAGCCAGATCAGATTTCTTGATCAGGATCAGATCTCATACCCCTCAAAACTAAGATTTCAACTTAACCAGGACTCTTCTACAGTGTGTGATTTTTCTTTATTCTCTGAATTTTCTAGTAGTGTTGTTTTTAGGTTAAAATGTGTATGCAGCTCAGGTTTTGTTCTGGTACATGTTGTCCTCTAATGGAGCAATGCACAGCAGGCACCTTAGGAGGCAAAGGGTTACTTGCAGTGTATTTAGAGGACTGGTCTGTTGCAGCAATGCAAAAGGAGAAAATACCTCAGATATTTTTTTCCTTTTTTCCTACCCTTCCTTTTTTCCTTTCTTCCCTGCTGCTACTCCTTCCAGCCTGACCCTAGCCCAGAACTGAAAAGTATAGTTGTTGACCAAGTGCGGAAGAAAGCAAGTACCAATCCATTCGTGCATATAGAGTTTAATTTGTAAAAGGCAAAGTCATTTTGAATTGACAGTTTTCATTTACCTTGTATTCCCATTGCCTTTAAGAACCTTCATGTTCTGTGATAAAGGTAGCTTAGAGACTTGAGACATTTGCCATGTTGTCAGCAACCATTTGGAAATGCATCTGTAACCATTTGGCCCTAGCAGACTAACACATCTTGTACTCAGATGCTGAACTTAAACCATTATTTAACAGGCAGCTGTTTGAGAGGTGGAAAGGTGTGCTCATGGGCTGTTACTAAAGCAAATGCAATCTGAAAAAGTTCCAGTGATTGTTCGCAGAAGTGTGTTAAATTGCTTGTTGTGCAGCTAAGAATTACCAGGCGTGCATCACATAACTGGGCACATCTCTAATTTGAGTGTTTTTCCAATAAAATCTGAAAACTTGTGACTATTAGATTGAAAACCTCATTTTGAATTATTGACCAAGAATTAATGAATCATTCATAACCTGTGTCAAAATATTTTTATATCGCTTGTATGCCATCCTCCCACCAAGTTTCTTCAAATTGGAGGAGAGGGAGGAATTAAAAGGGATTTTGAGTTAAGACAGCAGCAAAATAACAAAAACTTGCATTAAAAGTTATTGAAACTATGAACAAGGATTCAGATTGACTGTCTAATTAGTTCTTGGAATTCGCTGCTGGGTACTGTACAAAAAATCTAAGGTGTAGTTAGAATATTAGATTACCAACCTAATTGGGCAGTATAATTTTGCAGCAATATATAATGAGAATTCAGGCCAACAATTAATTCAGTGGTTCAGCTGGTAGAATTCTTGGGTAGCAGCCAGCTTCGCTTAGAACCTCAATTACATCTTTTCTTCTCCCCACCCCCCTCCCCTTGCCTTTCTCCTGAGGATGATCAGCCTATTTTTCTACTACTTTAAAAAGAAATTATTGTGAAATTTCAAAAGTTAGATGACTTGAAAACCACCGCCATTCCCAAATAAATATTGAGTAATTCACAAGGCAGAGGAAAAGGAAGAGTAATATATTAATAAATGGCTTAGATGAAGTAAAATATTTTAATCTAAACACTATATTCTGCTGAGACAGATTTTATTTTTTTCTGAGTTATATGAAGTGAATATATAAAGCTCTGTTCAAGCTCTCAAAAAGAGCCGTTTGAAGACAATTATACATAAATTGTACATAAAATTAATCTTATGTTCAGGAATTAGTTCTAATTCAAGTCTGTTTCACTTTATATTAAAGATGAACAGAATTGCCAAGTCTACAAACTATTTTCTTATTTGGGACACACTAAAGGGTGCTTCAGTTTGCTGCAATTACTGAAGAGAATAAGCCAGTGCTGAGGCAATTTAAATTATCAGTTTGTATTACAGATAATTTTAAAACCAAGTGACTTCCTCTGGGAGCTACGGTTTAGGAACAGTAATAGAATTATGTTTTAGGAACGTTTCAGTTCCTTTTAGGACTTTTTATGTGGGTTTTTAAGTCTTTGTTTCATATATAAACCTTGTGGTTTTCCCAGTCCCAAAATACAGGTTTTTTTATTACCTTAATGGATGCCTTAGTTAAGGAAGCAAATGCACATATTCAATGAAATTAGCAGATTCTGTCCAGAATACATTTGTATTTCTACCCCAAAGTGGGTAGAAACTTTAAACAATGAAAATCACTCAGTAACTGATCCCCTCAAATTTTTCATTTTACTTTTAGCAAGCATGTTTTCTGTTATAGGAGTCATTATACTGAAATGCCTTTTTAAGATATTAAAGCAGTGTGCTGCATGCCATTAAGACATGTCATAATATTTTCTTCTACCTGTAAAACTTCGTTCTGCTGGGGCAATTTATCCTGAAGAAATGAGTTTAGGCAGTCCCATTACAGTTTCCTATTCTTGTGCATTAGTCGAATATTTACATGGAGGACCTAAGAAGTAAATAAGACAGACATCGTAAGCAAAGAGCAGTGGAAGATTTTTGCCACAAATCGAACTGGAGAATTGCTTTAAAAATAGAAAATCAGCTGAAAATTCCCCAGGTGTAAACAGGCTTGTGAAAGGAGTAGAAGCAAATTGTAACACTAATTGAAGCCCTGTCAGGATGCAAATTCTCCAGTCCTTTTCTACATGAAATTGTTTAGACCTGCATTCTGGAAGTGGTCGATTGAGGTACTATATCTAAAATTACTTCCCCCCCCCGCCCCTTTTTTTTTTGTTTACTATGAAAGGGAATGGAAGGGGAGAAAAGGTGGAGAGGTAACATTCTGCTGCAGCTGTCAAATGTGTAGCAAGCTGTCCTGCTCTAGGAGAGACTAAAAGCTTATGTATCTGGTGCCTTCTGACAGTAAAAATTGTAAGTAAAAGATAATAGAATACAAGTGTGCGTTTCTGTTAATGTTATCCAGCTCTGACAGATCAATGTTGAGATGCTTATTTTTGAAGCAGTTACAAACTGTTTTCAGAAGGAAAGTTCACATCCTATTAACGTTGTCACTATCTGAGCAAATGTTAAGCTTTTAAAGCTTAGGTTTCCTCACTCAGAAAATAGTTCAACCTCTTGCTTGGATGGAGTCCAAAAGTCATTGCTGCTGGTATTGTTATCATGGTAGCACCCAAAACGTTTTCAGTGCCGTACAAACACACACACGTTTTCCTTTCCTAGAAGCCTTGAATTGTCACAGTATTGTAAAATCTCGCTATGCAAAACCGTAGGAGAGTTAATCTACTTTCTATGGCTGCCATTATGCTATTGCTTATGCTACGATATCCTAATGAGCTAGTTCAGGTTTTGTCCTATAAAATGTGGTATTTATTTATGTAGAAGTATTTTTATAGGCTATACCAGAGTAACAGGTCACAGATATTTGCTCAATGTACTCCAGATTTTGATTGGAAAATGAAAGTGTTTTCCTAGCTTTAATAGTCATTCCTCACTCTTCATGAAATCTGCTAACAAGACGTATCGCAGATGGTAATAGTTACATGCTGCATAGATTAATAATGACCATCTTAATGTCTGAGTTCTGTTTTTGAAATGAAGGTCTTTGCTGTTTTCTCTCGCATTACAACTTGTATAATACGGCTTCATATTTCTCAGCAGGTCTCCTTTCTCTTGTTCTTCTTTCTAATAATAATAAAAAGCCCAGAATTCATTAAATGCATGCATAGGTTAATCCAGCCGGTTACTGTGCTTGCTATCGCTGTATCTCCCTTGAAGTCATTTATTATTTGAGTTGGCAGCAGTCTCGACCCCAGAGGGTGAGCTGCTGACTATGCTATTGCACTAGTAGCTTTTGATGACCTCCTTACTTCAAGTAAACTCCATTCCTAATGATGTGTTTTTATAACCTGTTATTGACTAAGCAATCTAAATCCCATTTCAGTCCACATAAACATGCTACAGAAAATTTAAAAAAAAAAAAAGTCAAGGAATAGTTAAACGTTTTCAGTCCAGAAAACACATTGTCTGTTAGAATAGATGTAGTTCAGCCCTTTACGGAGGTAGAATTTTAGATGAAGAGACATTTAAAATCTTTACAGCTGTAGCAAGCTTGAAGGAAAAAGTGCATAATCAATCTTACTTCTTAATTTAAAATAAGTAGTATAATGCATGGTTGCAGGTGGGATTTTATCAGAGAGAGTTTCATATCAGAATAAGCTTCAGGCAGAACAAGCTTCCTGGAAAAAATAGCTAGTTTGTTAGCCCGTTTATAATTGGTTTTGTGACATGATTTTTATCAGAATCCATAATGCCAAGTTTCCCTTAGGAAAGGCACTTTAAAGTATTTTCTTAAGGCTAATATAAGACCGTTTGGTCTCCCCAGCAATTGTACCCTTTCAAAAGTATGGTGCTGGAGTGATCATTCAGCTTCATTAGGCTTATTCAGACTGGTTTGATGCCTTTTTAGTGATTAGTCTTTGCGACTAATTTGCATATTATCTGCACACTAGGAATCTCCCAGGAATGGGCAGATGGAGTTGATGTATCTGCTGCCTGCATTGATGTACCTTCCCCATGGTTTCAGAAGGCATTTTTCAGAACTTAGAAATGAGAGTTGTTTCTGTCTAGCTTCAGTAGATTTGACGAGTGACTTTCTATCTCTCGCAAAGTGGCTTCAATAGTTTATTAATAAATGCATTTCATGTTCTTCTTGCAACCTACTACTGCTGTTAGGATGCAAATGACTCATGCCATTATCATATCTTGCTGTGCTGGACGCTCTGTGGATGCCTTGTTACTCTGTGGAGGTAAATAGGTAACTAACATAGGGCCAAAGACAGTGGCAAAGCTCGAAAGTGTATGGATACGTCACACCAATCTTCATTAATCTTCTACAGTCTTACTTCTTATTCTTGCTTTCAAGAACCAGGAAACAATAAAACCTAACTGCTCACACGAAAACTAGCACCCTGTACAGAAAACAACTAGCAGAAGATAGTTATGATGAAGATGTTACGGTTTGCATGTGCAAATCTGGGAAGGGCAGTAGAGGAAATAATGGAAGGTTGTAAAAGTGCCTCTCTGGCATTTTTGTGGACTTCCAAGTCTTTGGATTAAAAATAAATTGTATTTAGAATATTTCTAGTACAAACAGCTTCTGATAATTTGGAGAGTCATTTTTGAAGGCCAGAAAGCAAGTAATATTTCTTGAGCTAATTGTTTTATTTTATCTATCAGATTTAAGATTTTCTATTGCCATTAACTTTACGCTTGTCATTCAGTCTGTTAGGAAAAATATGTGTGTTTGCCTGCTTTTCCTGTGATAATTCTGAATCTCATTAAGATTCCTATGCCTTCTGTCCCCATCACATGGACTTGGAGCTTAGCTTTTTCTACTAACTGTACAAGGACTCCGAACACAGACATTGAGGAAAGAAGTCTGAAATAGAGTATGAATCCCTGTCTGTCCTCTTCCAGAAGAGAACAGAGTAGGGACAAATACAGAAAATACTATTAAATCTGTGAATCAGTATTATGGCCTTACTTGGAATACTCTAATATTGATGCTTACTAGTGTAAGCATCAAAAAAGATGACTGAAGGAAGGTGGTCACAAAGGTAGTGGTATCATTCAGTTCTAATGAAAGATGAGAAATTCACAAAGTAAAGAATTTGCTTTTTAACACTGAAAATAATCACACTATAAAAATATTTTAATAAGAGGTACTGAAGTTAAATTTTGGGGAAAAGTATTGCCAGCGTTTCCCTTTTTTTTAATATAAAATCAATTTTCTGCTTCTTGACAGAATTTTTTAAATTTGGCATTAAAACTAGCATATTTGAAAAACACTATCTTTTGGAAATAAAAAAGGAAATGCTCCAGTTTCAAAACTCTAAAGTACTTTCTTCATTTATTTAAAAGTATGAATCTCTCCAGCAATATATATATATTTACATGCTGTATATGATACCGTAAGGCTCAATGATTATATGAGGTTCATCTTAATGTCCCTCTGTAAACTAGTATTGCTTTTATATGCCATCAGTATTCTGTTCTTCAGCAGCAATGAAATTTATAGGTATCTAAAAATAGATCAGGCAGATATTTCTGACATGCAATGTAATATTACCCCATTTCCTTCAGTAAAGCTTACACCATTTTATGAGTTGAAGGTCTGGCCACATAGGACTGAAGTACAGTCCTCTACCAAAATATTTTCTGTATCATAAAAAAAAAAAAAAAACCCTCAAATTTTTATTTCTAAGCATTTTTGTTACTGCTCAGATTTCACCTGAGCAGTTCATCTAAGTGTATTAGCTTCACTTTTGCCTCTGTTCCTGTTATTTATTTTGTATATATTTTGTGCCACCCCAAAAAATATGCTCTTACATGAACTTGCATCTACCCTTTTTTTCCCTTACGTTACATTCTGTGCTGTAGTGCTAAGACCTCACAAAGTGTCAAAAGTATTGCTGTGAATGTTAGGTTAGAAACCCTGGGTAATCTTTAAAGGGTGAAGCACTTACTTGAAAAGAAATCTCTTTTCTGAAAACTTTGTAAGTGTTGTGGAGTTTTGGGTATTCCTGTTTATTTGTAGATGGTAGAAAAAAGAAGCTGTTATTTAAATAAAACTAATTTTTAATTATTCCAACATAATTAAACACAAGTTTACATGTACCAACCAGCGGCAACAAATATTTCTATTTTCAAGTGCTTGCATTTGGTGTTGTTAAGACCTAAGGCTGCTGATCAGGGATTATTTTACATAATTTCATTATAAAAATGACACCTGTATGCATGATGCTAATGAAAAACTGATTAGATAAGGTCAGTAGTCTATAATCTAAAATCTGAGTTTAACCAAGCTCCTATGCTAGTTTTGTTGCATGAAGGCTTAAAACTGAGCGAAATTCACTTTTCGTCTTTCTCAAGTGTTAGGCTTTAACATTCCTGCTTTTTGGTAGTAAGAGCTGTTGGCCTTTGAGACGCAAGAACACCAGCAAGACATACCCTGTGCTTACACTTGAGGCTCTGGTTTGGTTATCTGGTTTTCTGCCTGGGCACGCGCAGCATGCAGAGTAGGCAGCGTGCTCAAAGCCTGTGGTAAGGACTGCTGCGTGCAGACTTGGAGACAGCAATAGAAAGCAGTGGAGCTGAGATGTATCTCTCTTGTGGAAATTCATGCCAGAATTTTCATCTTAGTTCAACCTGAAACTACTTCTACTCAAAAGGCAGTGTTTAAAAAAAAAAGAAAAAAAGAAAAAAATCTAAGTACTTACTCTGTGGTTTTCAAAGATCCTCTAGAGACCATTGAATCCATCTTGAATGACCAAATTAGCAAGATTTTTTTTTAGTTACTGTTCAGAACTGTGAATTGTTTTCAGAAACCTTAAATTTCTGTGAATCCTTGGAAACTATAAATAAAATAACTACTTGCAGTTTCAGAGCAAGTGCCTGTTTATTTTGATTATTACATCTGTAATGCGGTATTTCTGCTAGCTCTTTAGCATCTGAAAGGTCATCGTGCGTACAAAGATTTCAGAATAAATTTACTATGCTTCCAAATGTAATTCACTCAAAATCCAAATTGTTTGAACATAAATAGATTACTATTCAGAAAAATTTACAGTAGTTTATTGATATTAACATCTCAGTCCATATGGTAACACCATGAACCACATTTAGAGACCATGAGCTGGTCTTTTGCAGTATATGTAACACTTACTGCAAATGAAATGCCAAGCTTGATGACCAGCATATGGTGCCCAGTATGAGGTTGCTGTGTATCATGTGTATGGATCTTGTCCAGACAACAGAAGTCTACATCTTCATAGAAGATAAAATCCTGCCTATAACTATTATGCCATTTAACTCTGCCTTTTCCAGGGCTCTTGCATCTCTATTGGAAACTGTAAAGACCACCTGTTAAATGGATCAAACTCATGCCTGCTGTGACTTGACTGGTAGACTGGTTATGTCAGAGGAAATACAGACATATAATTTCATATTCTTTGATGGTGCTTAGGATACCCAAGGAAATGGAAACTTTGTTTTTCAAGATGAGGTTATATAGTCCTAGAAATGCAGTTAACTATAATTTATTGCTCCTAAGTCTATATAGGTATTTTTAAAAGTCAAAATAAATTTTAATATGTCTTTCAGTAGTGTAAAATATTTAAATATGTATATATCTGATATGTAGGGCAACATGAAGTGTGACTGAAATGGCTAAGGCAGAGGCAAGGCAGGATGAATGAAATATCACTGTGCCCACAGACTGATTTTTCCTTCACTGACTCTCTAATTTAGAATAAAGTGACCTCACATTACTGAAATTTATTAAACAAGATATTACTAGTTATAGAAACTGAACTGAAATGGTTCTGCTCAAAAGCTTTTAGGTCGTAATCATGTATAATTAGCTTATACATATATAGAAATCATATTAATAAGCTAAAGATTTGAAGATAAACTATCACTTATTTAAGTGTACCAAGATTTCAGGATGACGTTTTTTAATGAGAAGTAAATGGTTTACACTATCTGAAATCTAGCCCACATAAAATTAGCAATAAATCATAAATGTACACTGTCTTTTTATATATTTACTTTTATTTATAATACCTCCATATTATATGTATTTGTAGTCTAGCATGTGTATATACATATCCATGTAAAAAGAATATGAGGTATAATTGCATAGACAGAAAAAATTACTGTCTGCAGACATCACTATGTTTATAATGTGTGAATAAGCTGTATATGTAAATCCATAGAAATGTAAATGTTCTGGTGTAAATTGTTTCTTCTTGTAGACAGTTACACAGAAATGATACTGTGTATTTTAGCTGCCTTGACAAGCGCTAGTATGGCCTAACATTATGTATGGGCCCATTTGAATGCACGTGTGTGTGTATTTATTTGTATATAAATGCCTTCTAGTAATAGCAAAGTTTCAGAGGTTAAATTACAAACCCTTAGTATTATTAACTTAACCAATTTTCTGCATAGTATATCACTTTCTTGGCAGATGTTGGCGGGTTCTCTAATGTGTATCATTAAATATATGGAAGCTGTGGTGTTGCTGAGTAAATGTCATTTATCTTTTCCACTTTGGAATCTTAGTGTCACATTATTATAGCCTTTGTTCAGTCTCTGCAGTCTAAGGTATGAGTAATGGCTTGAATTGTGTTCAGTAATATTTGCATAACTAACTCCTAATGTTTGGGCCTCTACAAGGTGAAGGCTGGGCTGTGTCTGGGCCAGTTTGCTTTTAGGCTGTTGCAGCTGTTAGGGTGGATATAAAAAGGCCAATTACACTTTCTCCTGAAAAGGAATTAGGATTTTGTGAATATTATGGACTACAATAGAACTTTTTGCCGAACATAAACTTTTCAGGTATCATGATCTTTATCATGATCATAATTCCTTCTTCTTCTTAATACTAACTAAATGGGCATGAAGACACATGCACACAAACTGAGTTCAGAGGTTTCGCTGACAGAGTCTTCCATATTTAAACTATTCAAGCTGATTCCTGTTTCATTTGGGAGAAAAAATACATGAATTTCAGAAAGTCTGGGAAGCTTTGTTTACTGACTGATGGCATTGCCACAGCTTAGCAATTCAGTGGAGGCCTTTGGCCTGCTTCTCCGCCATCATCTAAGTCTAGCCAAAGTGCAATATCTTGAAATCCTAGAAAGACGCACACTCCCAGTATATTTTTTTCCAAAACATTGTCAGTCTGTAAAAACAACTTGAAATGATAATTTGGATATCATTATAAAGCTCAGATTACTGTCCTAAGGCTGAATATACAGAGAGATTTTTAAATGGAATGTACCTCCCAATGTGCATAGCAGTAATATTGCTCTATGATGAAAGAGTCCCTGAATATATCTGAATATAGATAATGACGTGATTTCTTTGTTGAAGTGATAATCCATTCAAAGGCTTTTACAGTTAATTACCTCTAAATTGCTTGTATTGCATTAGGTTATTCCCTGAAAAATAGGACATATGCTAACAGATGAAACAGAGAATCTCAAATTGTTTGAAGATATTCTGCCTAGCACAGCTGGGTAATATAGTCATATTTCTTACCCTGCTTGACCCAGATGCCATGCAATATACTTCTCAGAGGATCATTTTTTTCTTTATAAGTCTTCATCTTTCAAAGAAAATGTAATGGATTTTAACCTAGTCCAAGTTCCACCTGTGTATCTCCACTATTGAAGCCCCTTGGTGGAAAACCTGTGATC
This sequence comes from Tetrax tetrax, assembly GCA_009806455.1. Taxonomy (NCBI): domain Eukaryota; kingdom Metazoa; phylum Chordata; class Aves; order Otidiformes; family Otididae; genus Tetrax; species Tetrax tetrax. The sequence continues at coordinate 1,372,182 of WHYT01018004.1, read as the reverse complement.
CTCTTTCTCATTAACATTAAAATATTCAGATGAAAAGTGAGACTAGAAAATTAAAAAATAAATAAGGAGGGAAAAAAGGCTTTAAGTCTTTTCACATACAAAATTTCAAGCTTTTATGTTTGCAGTGCAAAAACAATGTTTTTGCTTAATCCTATTTCTTCTGCAGTTAGTACAAAGAGAAATAAGTAATTACCTTGCTTGTAGAGATGCTTTGTTCATTTTGCTATGTAAAACTGATGGTTTGAAATTTTTATAGAACTGGTACTTCTAAAAGTATCATTTTTCATTTCGCCCTTTCTATTATCTCAAAGTGCATATGTTTTGTATTGCCAAATTTTGCTGTTTATTCTTCTTTGCACAATTCAGTAGCACTGCCAAATACCACAAATGTATTCTTAAAAACAATACCAACAGTACTAAGTGTGTGTGTTCTTTAGAAAAATAAACTTACTTTTGTCATTTGGCAGTTTAAAGCTCTTCTGGTTACAGTTCTGTTTTTTTCTTTCAGATGAAGTAAACATAAAGCTGGATATTTTTACTACACAGCATTGTGGAAATGATGGAATGCGCAGTAAAATTGCAAATTAGCACTGGATGAAACCCAGACCCTGATACAATAGAGGGAGATTAGAAATGATTTGTTTGGTCTCTGTGGGGAGGTGTGCCAGATGTCCCTCTGTTTAAACAATCCCCAATGATTAACCCCTGAAACAGTACTCTCCATAGCTAAGGAACACTGCTTGCCTGCTCTCAGCACCAGGTTAGGCAGCATACAGGAACTTCATGAGGAAGTATAAAAGATATCACCCCCCTCCAGAAGCCAGTTTTCAACGAAATACTTATAATATGTGAAAACATAAAGTCTGGGTGAAGGGCATAGCCTTCTATAGGTTATGGTGTCTTACTTCCAGACTACATAATGATGCCGTCCAAGGCAATCAAGTAATGCAATTTTAATGTACTTGGTCTGCTTTCTGTTGACTAATGGGCCAATTACATCAAAATGGGAACAGTTTGCAAAGTCAGGGAAGGTGATTTTTAAAATGTTACAACTTAATTTAAGTTTCTGTAACATGTCTTTTTTCTGTAGTATGATTAATACATGTATGTGCATGTATTCATACACATAAATCTACATAGCTTTTTGCATGGACTAGAAAAATTATCTGAAAATGAATGCCGAGATTGTGCGTTAGGGGATTAAAAGAATGGGTGTCATAAGGAAGAGCTAGGCATGTTACTGGTGTAAATTGGTGTAAGCCTAGTAAAGTCAGAGGACTGGTTAGCTTTAAGACTTCCCTTTGGTTTTGTCCTCTTTGGCTGTATAACACACTGAAGACAATAATTGCATAAGCACAGCTTTTTCAGTAATTAATAAATCAGCACCTTTTTTTTAGCAATTTGTAGAGGGAAGACCTTGCTTTCTTATGTAATGTTCTGATTTTATATCAATGCTATTATTTATTTTTTTTTAGTACAATATAAGTGAACAGGAACAGCCATTAGTATCTGTGCTATCTTAGTTTGCAAAATATCAGTAGCTGCTGACTCGAGATGGCGAGGGGCTCGGTACGTGTCAGTGAGAGACCCACCTTCTTACCCCTGAGTGTAGCTGTTGTCCCTGGCCGCCTCTTCAGCATAGTTGAGCAATTCCTGTTAAGTATTCTGTGTGTGCACCTTCCTTGCAAGTGGACTTTTACCTGAAAATGTTATGTATATCATGTATTTTAGTCAAGGTGGCTTAGTTGACTGGCTAAAATAAGCGCCCTTTATTTGCTATAGCTACAGTGCAAAAGCTGCTACTGTGAAAATTAGCTGCATCCCAACAAGAGTCATGGTTGTAAAGTGCCTTTTTATAGAACAGGAGCTATCGTGCAGCCTTTGAGAGGGCACAAAGGCAGTGGAGACAAGTGCAGTGTTTCTGTCTTTCTGCTTACTTTCCTAAGGTGATCAGGCAGATCCACGTGTACCAAAGGAAGGCATAAGTGTGCATGTATTTTTTGCTTTGTGGTAGTTGTTAGGAGACCAAGCCCAGTCGTTGATGTCTGGAGTGCTTCATGCTGCACAAGTATTCTTTATGGCCATTTTAGAGATCATGGGTGGCAGTGGCTTGGACCTAAGCTGAGTTGACATTTTGACCCAGATTCAGCTGATTAGGGAAATATTTCCATTTCAAATTTGTCATGTGCTGTAGGCTACCAGGAAAACTAGGGCACAAATTCCCAGAGGGTGGAGGTTTTGAATTGGATGTGTGTTTAAATGTATGTTTATGTAAGTATGGCACTGCTAAGTCACACACATCTATTTCTTTGCTTGACTGTTAAATAGTGAAAACAAGACATTGCTCCTTAATTTTGTTTTTGTTTCCTCTGCCAAACTTGAAAGTTTAGTACAAATAAACTGTATTCCATAAATACTATAGTTGTGATTTTTCCATGCCTAGAGGTCAGTGCATTTAAAGACACAATAAAGTTTGCAAAGTGCTTTATGGATAGTAAAGAGTGGAACTATGGTGTTTGTGAATGCAGCATAGCCAGGTAAGCATGAAATTTCCTCAGCATCTGTGAGATTTGGCATTGGACAGTGTGACTAAAGATTGGGAAAGTACTTCCAAACAGGGATTGTACTCTTGTCAACATTATTACTGCGTAAGATAATGGTTAAAGAACTCTGTGGATGAACACCAATGGTGGTTCTTGTAAAAATTAGTCAAGGTGTTATGTGTAATTCTATGTAGGAACTTAGATGCCTGAAATTCTTTTTATATTGTATTTTCTAGCTCTTTGGCCTAAAAAATTGCTTACTAGAAGGTAGCTTTTAGCTACCAGCAGCTTCCTTACTTCTGTAAAGGTTTCTCTGGAGGAGTTCAGCATTCAGAAGTTAGTAGTGAAAGCTAACTGAAACAAAACCAAAATCCAAAACCAAAAAACCTAAACCCAACCCCAACCAAAGAAGTGTGTTTACTTGAGAATATAATCACCAAGTTATTTAGCTCATCACTACTTAAATGATTGTCAGCTTAACTAATTAGTCTAATTAGGCTACCTGCATAATATATAATAAATATGATATCCTGGAAAATTTTTATTGAATGTATATACTTCAGTTGTTACACAATTTGATTGCTAAAGGCTTCTTTCTTTAATTTTGAAAAAGTGACACTTTTGTTGCATGTATGTTCACAAAACGTAGGCATGATGGACTTAGAGGGAAGAAGAAATACTTTTCCAAGATTTGAACATGATCTGTTCTTGTGAATCAAATAACTCAATATTTTTTTTTAAATGTATTTTGATTATATATACATCATAAAACTGTCAGTGTTGGAAAAAAGAAGTAAAACAAGACAGCTTTACTGCATTTTAATGCATCTTTATTATTTAGATTTATCTTGTTTCCATAATGATAAGTTTTCTATCCTTTCAAGTAATTCAGCGGGATTTAGATTTCATTATTTCAACATTAATGTTTGGCTGGCTTCTTATAAAGCCCTATTGCATTTTTTTCAGTGCCATTTTATCCAGTCATCCGTCTTGATTGTATAATGCAGCAGTATCTATCCCAATATTTAAGCTTGAATCAAACTTTCCATTATATCAATCTTGGGGTTTTTTTTAACCATCTTCCAAGATTCTCCCACAATAAACTAATCTCTGAAATGGTAAATGATACATCATGCCCAAGGTTTTATTTCTAGGAGAAGTATAGGTATGGAAAAAGATTTTGACAAGGAATCCTGTAGCTTAAGGGTACCTTGTGCCTGCCTTTATAATACTAATTATTCTGTCTTGTATCTTAACTGAAATAATTGGGGTAAGACACTGTTTAGTAGGCCATATCAAGATATTTTTAATGGGAATAGCAATTCTCATATCTAGAAAAGGTCATGCCAAAATAAATGTTTATAAATTGCATTTCTAATCAGTTATGAACATTTTAAAATTTGTACTTCTGAAATGCAAATCAGTAATAGTGAATCCGTAGGTACCACCCATGCCTGTAAAACTTGATCGCAGTTTAAGGACTCTTAAGCAGTGTTGCTGCTTGTAGCAGAGCTTACTTTTCAGGGGGTGGGTAAGCTAGAAATGTAAAATAAACCCTTGGAATTTTTTTTTTTCCATTACTACTAATGAAGATGAAAATATTTTCACTTCTTTGTTCCGTATTCTTGGGGAGTTACTCCTGCTGAGGTGTAGAACAGATATCACTTATATGAAGAGAACATTCATAGACAGTACAAGGAGCCAGTTGTCATGGTTGAAAGAGCTCATCTCAAGAAAGAAGCAGTGGCAGCTTCAGAGACATAGCCTGTAGTCTTAAAATTGACACCTACATGTGAAAGTACATATTTATTCTAGGAGCACCTACAGTGTGCTGCTAGCATTGGAAATTACATGGAGAAGTTATTCTAGGCTTTGTGGATATCACATAAATGTTTAAAAGTAATTTAAATGTTGTGGCTTCTTCATGAGGTTCAGTTCCCCTCTCTCCAGCCCGTGCCCTGTGGTTAAATTCGCTATTTTCTCTTCTTGAATGTAAGCTTCAAGACATGCTGGAGTTTGGTTCACTGTCTATGTTTGCTCTACGCATTACTTGAACCTTTAAATCATGTATATGATATTGTGCTGCACATCTTTGTGTTTTCTCCTTTTCCAGCCAGTTTGATCAAGGAGTAGACACCAGTGGCATACTTGGCAAAATAAGAGACTCTCTATCCAATTTCTGATACTGTACAGCCAGCTAAAGAGGTAGAGGAGCACCACGAAGCTCCAGGGGAATAAAAGGAATTCATTTTTATGCAGATCAGACAAGAGCTGTGTGTTGCAGTGGCTCACAGCATTTTTGCAGGAACAGTTCCCCAAGCCATTGGGATGTGGTCAGCATGCTTTGGAGCTGGAGAATCTCCTTCCAACCCCTCTTTCCTCTCACAAACCTTCTTGTGTTCTAAATGAGTGCCACACTGCACCGATCCTCCCCACCTTGCCTCCAGCTCTCTCACCATCTAAGTGCTGCTCTGAGGCAAGGAAAGAGTCATAGCCGTGGAAAAGGAAGCCGTTATTCTAATCTAGCAGTAAAATAACATACTTCAGTAAACTTTTATAACTCTTTAAATTCCTGTGCAAGTGGGTGTTTGATATTTGAAGAACAAACTCTTGAATTGTACCTGCTGATGTTTTTTTTACATTTTACCTTTATCGTTATTATTTTCTTTTCCCTTCTTGCGGAGGCTTTCTACAGTCTACCTTCCCGTCCCTTAGGACCCGATACATTTTGCCCTGTTCCACTGAGAATGTAACATGATGACATGACGCCTTGTGACCTGCAGAGTGTGTCAGAGAGTTTTAGAAACAGAAAGGAAGCAAATACTTCAGTCCTGGTATTACTTTTTTTTCAGTGCATGAGAAAACATTTCATATGGATTTTTTTGCAAAATGAGAATGGAGGACAGTTATTTCTGACTGCTTCCAGTACATGCTGATGGCTTGTGACTGTGGTCTTCTTTTCTATTTTTTGCTGATGTGCTGACAACTCACTTGGAAAAAAATGCTTTCTGGATTAATTCTATTTGATTATGCCGATTTTTATCAAGATGTTTTTTCCCACCTGTCACTTTCAATTGAAAAAAAAAAAAAAGTTCAATATAATCAGTGGTTCTAATAGACTGGGGAAAAAAACCCTGTAATCATTAGTGCTGCATGAAGAAAGATCCTTCCTGGTTTTGCTGTATGGTTTCATTTTGCCAAGCTAGCCAGTTGCAGGAAGCAAAGTACCATTACTCGTGGCACAAAAGCCAGCCAGCCTCTTGGATTCTTGCTCAGAAGGAAAAAAACCTCAGAAACTGCACTAACTTACATAACTCGAGTCTGGTTTTATTTTGTCTTTTAGTGAGATGATTCACAAGATACCTAAAGGAAATTGCAAAATACAGAGGAAAGCAAGATTAATAACCAAGTTTGGCTGTGCCTGAAACTAGACTTTCTATGGGACTTTCTGTATCAACATCAATAAACTGGCCTTAAATGAGTAAAATAAGGAGGAAAAGAGCAATTGTCTACATGCTACTCCCATTAGAACAAGTCTGTAGACTTATTTGTTTGCAGGTGTTTTGTTCAATTTGGCAAGATGCGTTTGGTGAGAAATCTTGAGTTTGTTTCACCATCTTTTTTGATGGGTTTTGTAAGACTAGCTTTTAAGGCAATAAATATAAAATACATCATGTTTACTCTCTTGATTTTCTTTTATATAGAAGGATGGAAGAATTTATTTATCAGAGGCATATAAAGTGTACCATCTTGCTACAAATTAAATTCAGTATTTAGTCTGTTCTGCGTATCACTGAGGCAGACTGATGTTCTGAATCCTCATAAATGCTTTTGTTCTACTATTATTCAGTCTCCTTCATAGAGTGTTTTTCCTTTGATTAAACCATATACTTAAAACTAAGATGCAGGTCTTGCCATGACTTTGTCCTTATTTTTCTTTTAAACTGGAGGAAAGGTCATTGAGTTGCAATGGATTGTGTTCTATGATGAAATATTGCAAGAAAGGTCTAAAAGTAATAGATAGTGTTATGAGTTTAGCAGGAAGGGACATGCTTTGATATTCATTAGTTACTTGTTAAAAAAAAAGAAAAAAAAACAAAACAAATCCCAACTTCCACGTATCTGAATCTGAGCAAGAAGTGAAACCACAATCTCATGGAGACTCAGCAGTTTGGCATACTAACCACTTCCAAAGTGCTGAAACCTGCTAAAAAGAATTGTATAGCCAAGTCAGTGAACTGCCAAAATATAAAAATAAGGCAAAAAGATCTGCAGAGTTTTGATTTAAGATTTGGTTTAAGTTTTATTGATTGGAGATTTGTTTAAGTTTTTAACATGCATTCTGGACAGTCAGTTTGCACTCTAAATTTGATATTTCTGTTCTGTCTTGGATAAGTACAGTTACTCTGCCTGGGGCAGTACCTAACCAGGTTGGACTTCAGTATCTGACTCACTCCTCCGACCACTGATTACGGGAAACAGAAATACCATACTCGGTAAAAAGTTGATAATAAATTAGTAACTTAACTAATCTAGGTTATAGTTGTCACAGTTGTCAGTTTACATTCACTTACTCTGAATTCTCTTACTTTAGTTTTTATACAAATCAAAATGCTACTTGAATATTGTACAAAATGAGACGTTTGCTCAGTTTTTGAGAGCAGAACCCTAGATAAGGCAGAGACTAATGAAGCCATCTAGTTTGTCTCCCTGAAAATGTGAGGTTTATGGGTGTATTCTTTAATGTATTCTTGATTCTTATTCTACATTGGTCCTGAGATTTAAAACCAAATTAGTCTAATCCTTTTCTGAATAATGAAATATTAAGAACTCAGGTTGACTCTTCTTATTTCATCAACTAGTTTAACAGCACTAGCATTCAAATGGCTGAGCTTGGCCTTTAATGTTAACACCCTTTTTAGACAAATGGCAAAAATTCCCAGCTTAGCAATTGATTTTTCAAACAATCCAGTTGCTAATGGAGAAGAAAAGCAAGAGGTTGGACACACATTTTCTACACACTTGCAGTGACTGGAATCAGAAGAAAGCAGGTCAGGTTTGGGAACTTTTTAGGCCAAGGGTAGGGAATTTGGAGCTGGTTGATTGACACCTCACAAATTATGTTTGTGACTGAAAGAAAAAAATGCTACTAAATATTGGTGGGGGAGGAGCTCCCATAACATACTCTATCCTGATATTCAATAATAATACGTTTTAGTTTCTCTGGTAGGTGTGGGTTTTGATGAACTGTGGTGTTGTGTCTGTGAAAATTAGTTTCTAGATTAGTATGGAAGATTTTTACTTTTATTGAGCTGTATGCAAGTGAAGTAGCTCTATAATATATTGCATGTTAGAAGCATCTTTGATCCAGCAGGTTAGATAATGGTCCCACTATTTTTTTTTTTTTCTTTTTCTGTTTTCTTATTAACTCTGCCTTGTCCTTTGCAACAAACAGATGTGTTTAGGAAGATAGAGTTTTCCTCTATTTACAAGGGATTTGAAAATGCTAGCTCCAAGCACAGGTAGCTACAGTCAATATTTACTACTGTTGTGGAAGACTGCAAATCCTGTTCGTTTGAACGGAACAAATTTTCATCTGAAAGCCTCTAATCCTACTTTCAGATGCTGCCAGTCATAAATACACAGTGTCTGTATTTTACAGTTTGTCCATGAGGTGGCAAACACTGTTGATCCTTGGCTTGTCACAGAGAGATACGTGTCAGTGTTGCTGATATTCTTTATGGTAAGTATGGTAGTTGCAGCAACCTTTCTGATGTTTTGCAAAATAACATGGTTTGTATTTGCCAGTATGTAGCAGCATCATGATTTCTCTTCTGAAAAAGCTAGTCTAAAAGATTATGGTCCTCGCTTTTATCCTTTGGTTGTTACCAAGTCCTGTCTCTGCTACAGTGGCAGTTACTGCCTGTGATTTAAATGACACACTGCGGGGAGTCATGAGAGACTGGAACAGGGGGGAGCTAGGAGCAAATTTCAGCAGACTTTTTGAAAATAATTTGTTAAATTATTGTAAATTATTTGTAAATTATTATGGATTTATATCTTAGTTTCCATGGGAAAAAAAAATATATATCTCTTGAACAGTTTGGTTTTTATCTTTTTCCCCTTTAGCAGTTGCTTTGGCAGTCTTCAGTGGTTTCCTCCATTCTGGACTGTCCTTGATAATTCCAGTCCTGTGAGAGAGAAGAACCAGCAGTTCAGTTTATGCAGCTGCTAGGTTTTTTCTTGTTAGGTGGTTGGAGGAATCTCTAGGAAAACACAATTCACTATTATCAATCTTCTACTCACATAAATAACGAACTTCGTGTAGTTAAAAGGATAAGTAGGGGACATGTCATAAACAATATTGCTTTGTGAAGAATCTCCCTTTATCTGGTGATGTTGCCAGAAGTTCTACAGGAAACAATAAGTGGTGGACCAGATCACCCAGGTCAGTGGCACTAAGAAGAGCCCTTTGATCAGCTTCTTGTCGGTGGGGTGGAGTGGAGAGCCCTTTGATCAGATCCTGTCGGTGGTTGCCAGATATTTTAAGACTTCTGTACAACCTCTCACCTTGTAAGAGCTAAGTATCTTTGTTATTGCTAACAAACAAATGAAAGAAAAGAACCAGGGGATGGTTACAAACCAAAAACGTGACCTCTGGCTATAGGCTCTATTTGCAAGTATAGTATTTGTGGCTGCAAATACAAGACTTGTCTGTACAGGCAGACCTCTGCACTGCATGGAAAGAACAATTAGCAGTTGGAGCTTCTGTGTGGAGCTTGCAGGATTAATGGCAAACTACTGACTGGCAAACTGTATTAGCTTTTAGGAGAAGCTCCTCAAGTAGTTTCTGTGTTTGATATACGTGGGAGGGTCCTTACCTGTTCTTCACAGATCTCCCCAATAGGATGTACACAAAAAAAAAGCCTCATTTGGTTTTTCACAGTTACAGAATTTAGAAATCCATCGAGATTGTTTCTCGCAGGCATACAATTAACTATCAACTCTCTTAGATTAAGAATATGTTACTAAAACAAAGTCTTCCTCTAATTAGGCATAAGTGTTCAGGAATGTCTGACATTTAGCCTGCTTGATAGCATGTGTTTTATTTTTGTCCTTCAAAGCAGGTCTGCTGCTGGCATTTATATTTGTCCTTGTATTTGATTTGTTAATTGCTTATGAAGCTCCATATTTAAAGAGTGTCAAGGTAGTAAAGTGCTATGTGCCTTGTAAAAATCAGTAATTATAAAGTTAGACAATCATTTTCCTCCCAGATTCTTCTACTTACTAGCACTGGGCTACAACGTTCTTAACTTGAGGTCTGTACTGTTGCATTTTATAAGGTAAAAATCAATAATCAAGCTTAGGTACATTATGACAGTCTACATTTCCCAGATTTGTTATCTGGCTGTTGCAAATGAGGAAATTGAGAGCAACTGTGTGGTTTGCCCAGGGTTGTACCTGAAATCTGGCAGTTTTGCATGTTTTCTGACTTGAGATGAAACCATCAGACCACTTTACCTCTCTCTGAGGAATTGCGTGGAGATGACGCACTGGTCATGCAGAAATAGAAGTTTTGCTGTTGACATTAGAGGATCAGAGTTTCTCTCGTGCTGCTTGGATTTTCTTCCACCTTTTTTGTCTCTAATGAGTTTTTATGTTGACTGGCAGGAAGGATACACATGTACCCAGGAGGTTATTGGAATAAAGGGCAGTCGCTAGTAGCTACATTATGAAGAGTAGGAGAAAGAGGAAGGCAAAGCTGAAAGATAAATGACTTTGATCAGGGCCATGATTTACTGCGTCTATTCATGCATAAGTATTTCTTGATTTTTGAAGGTGGCCTCAAAAAGTATTTTTCTAGCATTGAATGAGTAGCATTATTTTTTATTTGCTAGTAAATATGTGTCCTGAATAGGGGAGAAACATAAATTTATTCTTGTTACTAGGATAGTATAATTTTAGGGAAGGGATTAGGCTCTTTCTTTACTCTTTTGGTGTAGGCCATATCTCACTGGGAGTTTTAAAGTCTTACGTTACTGGCTCATGGTTCTCATAGCAAATAAAAAATGAGCTTTTTTTTCAACTGTTTCAAGTAAGCACAGTGAAAGAAAATAAAGTACAGAATTTAAGAGATGTAGTCTGACAGTAGTGTTTTACAGGAAATTACTGCTTCTTTTTTATCCTGTTTGTAGGTAGGAGTTTTCAGTGCTTTGCTGTTCTCTGGTTACTGTAACTTTAGTTATTATACTACCATCTAGTAATACCATGTTTATACAATACAAAAGTAGCTTTACTAATGTTAGAATTTTACATTTGTTTAATGCAGAAGGGAGCTAATCCCTTAGGGTCTTACTTCTAAAGAAAAACTAAACTTTGAGGGGGAAAAAAGTTAAGATTCTGACTATTCTCTTAAATAATTTTTTAAAATGTGCTTTTCCATCGTAATTTGTGAGAGATCCTGAGCGATATACCCTTAAAACTACAAAATACTTTGTTTCTGAAAATGTTTCTACAACATTAAATTCTTGCTGATGCCAAGGATAAAATAGAAGTTGCAGCTTAGTGATTCTTGCTGGGGAACAGAAGGGAGAAACAAGGCTCCTCCAGCTGGTCTGGGCCTGAGCACAGATACACTCGTATGGCTTCCATCAAGTCATGGGTACAAGCTGTAATGCTTCTCATCAGGTTTATGCCTCTGGCCTCACCTTTAACTGTGACCTTAATTACAGTCTTTTGCAAGTCCTTGTCTTCCTATAGAAAACTTTCTGTCCTGCAGTTTCATATTTCACAGAAGAAAACAGCGTAAAATTGACAATGTTGCTGTTATTTTGTGGGACCTACAATGTTCCATGAGTTCTTCAGAAGACATTGGATCAAGCATTTTCTCCTTAGTGGCTACATTCTTAGTCAACAGTTTTGGTACTTGAGATTGGGGCTATGATTATATCTTGCATGGATTAGTTCAATTTGTTGGGAACGGAACATTGCCCACTGTTCTTTGTGGCACTTTGTCTAATACAGAATAAAATCTGTTGAAAAATGTCCTCAAACTGAGGATTCTGAAAGCTCTAGTTCCTGACTCCACAAATAATTCACCATCAATTACATTTAAAATTATCATCAGTTGAAAATAGGAAATGGAACTACTTCTGTGACAGACTGATTGAAATGTTTATCCAAATAACCATTTTATGCCTATAATATATCTGCATTAGTCCATAAACTCTATTAGCTCTGTCGTGAAAAACAGTTCCTTAGTGTAGTTATCAAAGAAAAAAATAACTTTGTGCAGTGAACTCTTACCATCCTTTAGGTAATTGTGTTTGATAGTTGTATTTATGTATTGGATGTGATATGGTGCTCATCTAATTTTAGATTAGTATCTGGGAGGGATATAAGAAGAAAGAGAGACAGATGATATTCTTCTGAAAATTTTGTACACTTAATTGATTATTTTAATAGTTTTAGAAGGCTGTTCCCTTTTTTAACCTTTCCATAAAGAAAAAACATATTTTGCAATATCTCATTATCAGAAAATGTGTATTACAAATATGCCACTGTGAATTTGAAATACTCTTACAAGATAGTTTTCTTTTCATAGCAGTAAATTCATCATTATGTTGAAATAACAGAGTATTTTACCTCCTGATGATTAGTGCTATAGCTAAATGTTCAAGGTCACACTGTCTTGGATGGATTTTATTTTTAACATACACAGAATTTTCATTTAGTTAAGCCATGACCAAGTAGTCGTCTTTTTCTTTTCTCTTTCCTTTAGTTTCTTTGATAAAACTTGCCTGGGGATTCATTAAATCTTAATTCATAATAGAAATCTTAACTCTGCTCATTCCCTGCAGTGTAACCCATCATCAGTTCCTTCTAGATCTGACCCTTGGTAGAGTAATTGCATATCTTCTACCTCCTTTAATTCTTATGCTAGCATGGGCATTTCCAGAGAGCATGTTTCATAATTGTCCCCCTGAAAGACTAACATGCTCAAAAAGACCAGAAAGAAAGAGTATAGTTGACTTTTTGGTTTGTTTTAAAACATACTGCATCATGTAAAAGCCTTGTGCAGTGTGTTAAACCTATTACCTAGAGGTCCAGCCCATGAAAAAAAAAATACGAATATGCTTAATTACTTAATTTTCAAAGTATGAATATTTTGTTGGTATTGATGAGAATGCCAGTGCTTAAGAGCAAATGGGCTTATGTCCTGCACCGGAGTGAAGGTTCTGAAAACATTTCTATTCTTTTATGATGAAAAATAATCTCATAAGTATTTTGAAAATACTTTTAAAACTGCCAGAAAACTTGAGTTGAAGGAGTTCTCCTGGTAGGTCAATCATATTTGGTTTCCTACCTGAATTAGAAATACAGGAGGAAGGACTTTTAGGAGAAGCTGGTCATAATCCTCTACACTGTAATTCTAGCTTCTGTTTGCTGTGTAATGTCAAATAGAATGGTTTTGGTTGGCTGGCTGTTGGGGGAGAGGGCGATGTTGGCTAAATCTACATGTTATTTTGGCTCATGGAAGTCCTAGGAAGTGACAGACATTAGGATGAAAAGCCAATTCTACAGAGGTTGGAATAAATTAAAAAAAAAAAAAAAAAAAAAAAAACAAACCAAAAAAACCCTAACTCATGCTGTTTAATACAACCATCGAGGCTTTTCTTTAATCTTGACACAATTTTGCATTCCTTTCTATGGTAAGATTTCCAATAGCTTCTGTGACATCTTATGTGCCTTAATATGTTTTAAGCATATAAAGGAAGCATATCTCATTCAGAGTGTGGATGTAATTAATAATGCTACAAGAGTCTTTATCACAAACTTTATTCTCTCAAAATGTATTTGTCACTGAGACATCACCTTTCAAAGGCGAAGTGAAAGTGAATTGCTTAATGAAATAGTAATTTTTAGATAAGTCTCTCTATCCCAAGATATCCTGTTGGAGTTCAGGAATAATAACTAACTGGGCAAGGACCATGATTTTATATAAGTTATTGAAGTTAACACATTATTGAAACTCTGAAGCACAATACACTAGTATGTAACTTAGAGGACACTTTTGTAAAAAGTTAATTAGGTCATTTGCAAAAATAGAGTATTAAAACACCATTAGTTTTTCCCACACTCAACTGTCTGCTGTAGTAACAACTGGTTTTTTTATATCAAATACTTCAATTTAAAGTGCTAAATTATTCTTTTCTATGTTTTTAACAAGAAAAAGCAGCTTATTTTTTATAAGCTAAAAACCCCCAGGAAAAAAAAAAAGAAAATCTACAAATTGTTTCTGTTGATCCCAACAGATGGCATAACCAGTTTACAAATGTACATGCAGTGAGCGCTGTACATCACTAAAGGTGTTAATTTTTCTTTACTACTGTTCTAGTCCTTTTCTGTTCAAATAAAAAAAAACCAAGTCAAAACTCTGTTGTGATGTAGAAACATTATTCTTGAGTCATGTCTTAAAGTGTTTGTTAAAACTTATCTTTGTGAAACAACAACATCTGTTTGCTGCAGTTGCTGCTGCTGCTTGAAGAAGCACTGCTGGGCTGGACCATTTGGGAATTTGCTACAGTTGTTGTGGAACCTGCCTTTCCGATTAACTACTTATGTTCACTCCAATTAGGATCTCTGAAGAGGCTGAAGTGGGACTGCTTGTGTGTCATTTTAGGCTCTTACAAGCAGGGAACTAATGTGTGGCTGGTCTCCTACAGCCTGAATTGCTGACAAATATGAAATGCTCTGCTGTTGTGTGATCAATTATTTAACTATAGAGGAGAAAATACCACATTTTCCTCTCCCTCTTTGAATAAGAACTTGATCATAGAGTTTCTATGTGCTTTAGTGGTGGTTTTTTTGTTTGTTTGTTTTAACTGTGGGGCACAGCTATTGTATAGGAGGTAATACCCACATATTTTTCTCCTCTTTCCTCAACAATTGCATGTTGTCCATACTTAATGTGTGTTTAAAAAAATATTTACAAATATCAGTGTGTTATGACCATGTGTTTCCATCGCATTACTCACATTGTGTGAGTATGTGTGGGAATGTACTTAGGAGGACAATCACAGGTAAATCTCTGTAATCAAATGGATCCTATCAAAAAGGTATTATATTCCAAAAAACCTTTGAGAAGTGCTGGAAAACTGTCCAATCTCTGCTGCAGGGGTGGAAAACAAGGGTAAATGTTTGAAATGCAGAAAATTTAAGTACATGAAGGCCATGGAAATTTACACACTCATCTACTGCTGCTATCTAAGAGTGAAAATAAGATTCAGCTTACTGACTTTGGATACTTCCAATGTGTGGCTGGATAGCGACCATTGTGAGGGTGCTAAAAATGCTCTCGATGCATCCCAGAGCAAATGTGAGTCCCATTTCTTTTGTGACTTGAACTGGGCAGTACAGATATACTCAATATGACATGTAAAAAATATATGTTCACAGTTCAGAACACATCTAGAGTGAGTACAGTCATTTCTATCTTGCCTAGTCCCATGATCGTTTGCCATAGCACTATTATACTTTGTCTTTTCCTCTGTGAATCAGAGCATTTGCATCTTATAGGTGGTATTTCAACATTGCATTCATTACACTGCTCTTCATTGTAACTGACTGCCATCTGGAAATTTTCTTGCCTGGGAGTCTCTAAGCACAGCGTAGCTGATTGTTTTGAGACCTTACAACACACTCTTTGGACTCTCTTAAAAATGAATACTACTTTGTCTATTTGTATTATATTTTTTTTCCTACTAGGTATGTATTACATACCTAGCAGGAAGAAGAGATCAGACACTCTATTCTATTTTGTTATCATGATATAAGGGTCAATTAAATTAAAAAAAAAAAAACTTTAAAGGAAAGTTTGTTTCAGAGACTCAATCCAAGTGTATTTATGTTTTATGGCAGGTGTTTCAGCAATTATTACTAATTGGAAGATTAGATGCCGTTGCTATAGCAGCATCTTTATTCGCTAATTGGTTTTGGCACATTTTAACTAGCACTAGCTCAGCTAGACACAAAGCTATTCAAATGTGACATAGAAAGTTTGTGTGGAAATGATGAGCCAGTGCTGGGAGTCAGTACATTAACCTTCCACCTCTGTGGCCCTGGGCACAACCCATGTTCTCTCTGGGAGCGCAAGCAAGACCTTGATGGCCTCATCCACATTAGTGGATTAGAGGAAAACAAGAAATTGGTGAAATTCTGAGCTACAGCCCTTCAATTCAATTCTCATTCTTCATTTCTATTTTGACTGTATTGGTCACTGCAGGGTCAACAAACCCATGTGCTTTTCCTTTTCAAACTGCTTTGCAGCTGGCTTGATCTCCTGTCCAATTGCAAGTACATTGTTGCTTATATTGGGTGGGTGATATGTTTCTTTGCTGATCTCCAAAACCTTTGAACTCTTTTTTCCTTTACATGTTTTGTGCTTTTTCCTTTGGTTCCTGCAGAGAATATTTCTTGGGGCTTCTGTCATTTAAGTTACATCCATGTACAATGTAACATTTATTTTCTAGGCAATTTAGGTTTTCCTTTGAGTGCCTGTTTGCATTAACTTCACAGTAGGATGGAGCTCCACTGACATGCTGCAGACTGGAGGATTTTCATCCTTTAAGCACCTTATTCCCTTTTTGAGCTTTGAAAGGTAGAGTTTGCTATGTAAAATTCTTGATTATTTTTTTTTTTCTTGTCTACTTGACCTGGATTTTGTGAAGATTTTGAAGTCTTGGAGGTTAGTAGACTTCGAAAACTGTCAGCAGTTTCAGATCTCCTTGCTTCCCCCCTGCTCCACCCCTACATTTTAGCAGGCCTTTACATCTGCCCTTCCCTCTGTAACTGTAGGTACCATGTGAAGGAGAGAGAAGGGTTGCGTAAGAGTAACTATGGTTCCTTGGCAGGTGTTCTCTCTTCACCATCCATCCTCTGCTTTTTCTGTGTTAGAGTGTTTTTGAGTTTCTGAAAAGATGTTGGAAGAGCTTCTCAAAGCAAGGATAGTGTGAAATATTTCCCTGATAGCTTTTGCTTTTTGCTTTTGCTTTTGTTTATTTATAATATTCAAACTCATATAACTCATGAGATGCATACTCTGGCAATGAGTGCTCAGAGGTACAAGTTTTTTGATGAGATGACAAATAGCCCCTTGGTACTGTTATAAAAAACTTTTGAATTCTAATGCATGGAGTGTATTCAGAGTTGAAGGGAGGGGGTTTCTTTGATTTCCATTTAAATGTCAATTTAAATGTTTGCTAAATTGAGAAAAAAATGTGCCCTCAACCCCCAAACAAGCTGCTGCATGTATACTTCATGCTCTTGGTAATACCTCCTCCTTATTGTAGTAGACATTATTTAAAGGGAGAGGGGAAACATTTTGAAAACTCATGTTTGTCGTTATCTTTGCAACTGTCATTCTAGGACAGTTTTGTCTGTGATCATTTGTTCTTAATAGCTGTTTTCCTTTCTTTGACAGTAATAGCCTCAAGACTATGTGAAAAAGAAAAAAAAAATACCCCAAAATAATAGGAAAAAGTCAAGGTAACTCTTGTCAGTGATACAGAAAACAAACAGATGTTACTGTCATTTTTGTGGTACTTTTGAAAACTTTGGTATGGTATCAAATCCCATGTGTATCTGTGTGTCTAACTAACACTCCCCTCACCAAAAGACCCCTTGCCCCAGTATCTTACCTTGTCATTCAGGTTTGAATTCTACTGTGTTTAATAATCTCCTTTCCAGTAGTTACTTTTTTTCAACTCTAATCTCATCTGTCTGTTTTGTAGTAAAATTGTATACATGATGTGGGAAGTTATGAAGTTTCAATTAGAAGACTAGACACAGCTTGACTGTATCTCGAGCTGCACAAAGCTACGTTAGATGTTGCTCTAATCAAATGAGAATTTCAAAGATACCCAAACTGAAAGCCAAAATGTCTTCATCAGATTGGAGTTCAAAGTAGAAATGTCACTTACCTTATATTTAATCATATTTGGAGCTATGTTTGTTATAAGTAATTTCCACACAGCTACTAGCATCATCCATATGCAGTAGCTGAGATCTTCTTGACTTTGGCATTGTTACTGATTCTAGTAAGAGAAGTCGACATCTAGTCCATCAACTTCTACCCAGGTTTTTCCATTTGTTCTGTTTCTTCATTTTCATCTCCACCCCCCTTGCCTCTAGATTTCTCTTGGTTTACGCCTCATTGATGATTAATGTCCATTCAGTGAAAATTTGGAATTTATTATGGCATATTCAATACCAGTAAATGTAATTATAGTAATGAATTTTAATGCATCAAGTGATAAGAAGACTTTCCCATATTGGGACTGCATAAAAATATTAGTTCAGTTGCAGAGTGTGGGAAGGAAGAAATGTTTGGAGTCAAATTAGATTTTGTTATGCCACACACCCTTTGTGTGAGGCATGCAGCATTGTATTCTTAGGAAAATATGCATTAACAAGATGTTAGAGCATCTGATAAGGAACAAAGGCAAGGGACTGAGCTGCGCTTGGAATATTTGAATGTAGTTACAAGATGTTCACTTGTTTTGAAAGCCCTTTGGTTTAAGAGGTTGAAAAAAAATAGTGTTTGACTCATTATTTCTAGATGATTTTTGAGGAATAGGACTAGATGAAATAGAGAGAGTGTTTCTGCAAGGTGCACCACCCCTCACTGCTGAAGAATGTGTAAAATCAAGTAGCAGCAGAAATATTCAAGTAGTAATAGCACCACACAGACTAGTAACAGAATAATTCCCTGGAGCTGTGTACAAGTTTGTGTTGTTTTTTGCAATGAACTCCTTAAACAACTAAGATGCTATTGCAATACTATGCTAAAAGGCTTCTGTAAAAAGATGATGGGTAGTCTGTATTACATGCCAAATAATGTTGAAATGCTATATTGCTCAGGTGGGCGTAGGTCAAATTATCTTTCATATATATGTAAAACTACATGAAAACAAAGACAAGAAACAGCAAAGCTAGGTCTAATAGCAAACTTCCACGATTGACCATCTGGTCAATAAAGAAATTTATTTTATTGTATCAATTCAGAAGCTCAGGTACTGAAAGAAGTAGATCAAACTGTGAACACATCAGTCAGACTACGGTTTAGATGTGGGAATCGTAAAAAATTTTATTATTTTAATATGCCTGTTGTTTTTTTTTTCATTATTACTTGTAAGATTCAAGTGCCAAGATTCTCTTATCTACCTATTTTGAAAACAACAACAACAAAAAGATATTATTTGCTGTCTTAAGGACCTGAGAAATTAAGACATTTAGTACCAGGTGGTTTGAAATTAAATTCTGAGAGCTTGTCACACTGCCTGTAAAATAAAAATCAAAATGATATTTATCCAGAATCCTGTCCCTTTTCTTGAATAGTATGTGTTTTATGTATATTCTAATTTGGTTTTGAAGCAAAGCTGAATCAACAGTCAGAAAAAAAAAAAAAAGTAGTTTTGTACTTGAAGGCGATACAAATTAACATAGATCTCAACAGCAAAATCTTTCTCAAATAACAGTTTGCTTCAGCTCTGAGATGTAAGAGTAGAGCTTGTATCCAATCAATTTTTGATTTTTCTATCAAGAAGGACAACAAGGTTTTCTCCCTCCTTGCCTACCCCGTCCCTACTCCCCAGCAGTAGGGTTTTATTGTGACATGAGCATTTGACAATTAGGTCCAGGAGTACTAACACCATTTCATGAGGGCCATCAAGCATTGATCCAATGGCAACTGCTTTCATACTAAATGAGATTTTTCTTGATAAAAACTACATCTTCGAATAACCATTCTTTTTTTTTCATTGACAGTCAGTCAGCTTTTTCTTGTGTGTAATCGTGTGATTTTTGTCTATACATATTTTTCAACTGTAATCCTCATTTTGGTGATTAAGCTATCAAGTTAATTTAATTAAGCAAAAACTCATCTAAAAATTCTATTAATGTTATTTCTATGATCATGTTATTCGTATTATCTACTAATGTTATTTGTGACAGGTAAAATTAGAACAAAATCAGTTAAGCAAGAACTTTTAAAAATGTTCTCATACAGCTTGAGGACCGTAGGTGCCTTAATTCATGTGGGCAACTAATATATACAGAGAGCTCCATACTGTATATGAGCTTACAGAGGAGGGAAGTAGTTTGGGATGTGAAAGATTCCAATGACTTTTGGTCAGACCTGTAATGTAATCACATAGAAACCTGCAATGGTAATTGCTTTCATGTTGTACAAACTTCATATTCATCCCTTAAAAATAAGAAAATTCATTTGTCTTGCTGGGATATTTCAAACAGGGACCACTACAGGAAATAGTATTAGAACTATGGAAGTATTTTTTTAATGTGGCAAGGGAAATGTTGCAGGTCTGCACTTTCTAAGCATGTGAATAAATTTGCAGTTTGCAACAGGGAGAAAAGTCCAGATTTTACACATTCATTTTTCATTGGCATGTATTTCTTTTTAGCATTAACAGTGCTTTTTTGTAAAAGCACAGGAGGGTTTTTTTTTAGAAATAAATGAGCTGAAAAGGTAGTAGTAAACGTATGCTTCAACATTAGGTTCTGACTCTAAATTAAAATTGGAATGTGAATCCTTGGGGATTCAGTTTAACTTTATGCAAACATTTACTGCAGTGTTATATTCTGCTGTAGATATAATCAGCCAGTAGTCTCTGCCCTTCTCTGTACTGAATTTTTAATTTAGGTGTGATTAAGTCAGAATTCATTGTTGACAGCTGTCTTTGAGCAGGAGGGAGAACTAGGTGACCAGATGAGGTCTCTTCCAAACAGAATGGTGTTGATTCTGTGATAATCAGTCAATAGGATCTGCATACATCTACACCATATATGTTTTCGGAGTGTTACTTGTATATTCCAAATACACTTTGCATACATATACATATGTGTGTACATATATATGAAAACAGTTCTATAGAAAGAAAGAAGAGTAGCTAAAAATGGGGAGCAAAAAGAATTAACTTCACAAACAGAATAATTTGCCCTTTTTGTCTCCCTTTGAATCTAATGAAGAAATTTTCCTTTGGTCAAAGTAGGGAGTCATTTAGGGGTAAATAAGACCAGTCTTAAAAAAAAAAAAAAAAAAAAAAAAAAAAAAAAAA
>WHYT01018004.1:1338109-1351482 GCA_009806455.1 Tetrax tetrax | reverse complement strand
TTCTCAGCTAAATCATATCCCTCAATACAACATCCAAACGTTTCTTGAACACCCCCATGGTCGGTGACTCCACCACCTCCCTGGGCAGTGCATTCCAGTGCCTGACTACCCTTTCCGAGAAGTAATGTTTCCTAATGTCCAGCCTGAATCTGCCCTGGCGCAGCTTGAAACCATTGCCTCTAGTTCTCTCACTGTCTACACGAGAGAAAAGGCCGACCCCTAGCTCACCACAACCTCCCTTCAGGAAGTTATAGAGAGGGAGGTTGTTCTGCCCTTACAGGAGAATGTGGTAGTGATCCAGCAAGTTTTTATGTCCCTAGGCAATCTTACATATCAGTGATATTAAGCTATCCTGTATCGACAAGGAATTATCTTTCAGAACTCTTGTGAGATCAGCTGAACATTTTTAATGTGTCAACAATTAAGACTTCAGTATAGCCTTTAATTTAAGACTGTGCTTTTTATTCTTAGTAGTGCTCTGAAATATTCTGAGGTATCAGTCTCATTTCTATGAGAAAAAAAGGATATGTTTTTCAAAGTTCGTGTCAAAGTATTACGTGCTTTGTCTAGGGATAATGTTGCCTTACCATGAATGAGTAGCCTCTATAAAAAAATCATAATCTGAGATTGGGGGAGGTGGGGTTGATTTTTTGTTTGTTTGGGTTTTTAATTAATGTATTTTTAACCATGTAGTAGGTGTTGGTTTTCTGTTCTCAGAGAAAAGAATACATTTATTGGAAAAACATTAATTTCATGGGCAGTGAGCTCTCTCTTATTTTCTTGTGGTATTGATTGGTCTGTTGTCAGTACACACCTTTGCGGAGATTCCTCATAGAAAGTGACACAAGAACAGCAATGTTTATGTAGTTATGCTGCAGAGGGGGTATTCGGTTCAGCTTAATTGATTTGATCATTTTTTTATTGCGGTACTTAGACTTCCAAGTTGCTTAAGGTGAACCCGGAGGACTTCAGTCCCTATATACAGTTAATAACAGGTGAACTCCTAACTTCAGAGTTGAGGGAGATGTAGGAAACGTATGCAATTGCTGAAGTATTTTTACTGAAAGGCTTCATTTGAGCAGCAAACTAATACATACTTGGATGTTTTGCTTCATTGAATAGGTTGCAGTATGAACCCCTTTCATTTGGACTTCCTTGCTGCTATTGTCCCAGAATAGCTGCAGTCACAAGTATTTAGGCAGGCTGGTGTTTATGGTCATTACTTTTAAAAATTGACAGTAACTGATTTTGTTCAATGCGTAGATGTGAGAAATAAAATAGCTGTGGGAACTAAATGCTAGATTCCCTTGCTGAGTTCATTGAAGTTTCCAGTGAATACTTAAGTGCGACTTCTGACAGAAACTGTGTCACACTCTCACCTTGACAAGATTAAAAATTGATAGTGTTTTCAAAAATAACTGAGTTTTGTAATGTTCTGGTTGCATTTCTGAAAGCTAAATGAAAAGAAAGTATAAATGACTGTCTGAAGGAATCTAAACAGAACATATATGTCTGGCACATAAAATCCACATTCACTTTAGGGATGTCTTGGGTAATCAAACATTCGTGCATTAACAATGAGGAGATGCTGAGGATA
The DNA here is from genome assembly GCA_009806455.1 of Tetrax tetrax. Lineage (NCBI taxonomy): Eukaryota > Metazoa > Chordata > Aves > Otidiformes > Otididae > Tetrax > Tetrax tetrax. Next base: position 1,349,885 of record WHYT01018004.1, on the reverse strand, counting down.
CATTATGTGGAGGCAGAAAAGATGAACTAAAAGCTTCTCATTTTTTCTTTGTGGGGAACAGAGACTGTCACACTGAATCACATGGCACAGGAAAATACAGAAAAATTAGTCTGCCCTGCTTCCAAGGGGAACATACCTTCTAGGGAATCTATTTTAAGCATGAGTTAACTAGCTGATTAGCGCTTGGTTCAGCATCTGATGCTATGTTAAATACTATGTAATTGCACAGAGCTCTTAAGCTTTTTAAAAAAAATTCAAAAAAAGCGTCTGAATGTACCTTGCATCTGCAGATAGAAGATGCTGACTGGTTTAGCAGTCCAGTCCTAGAGGATGAGCTCTGGCCCTCCCAGGACGAGCAGGGCCAGCAAGCACTTTGGACTGAAATTTAAATACTTAGGGTTTTTGTGCCACAGGATGTAAGAAGTAGGCAGGAATCAAGACCCAACCAAGTGCAATTTTTTTTTGTCATACTTTGTTCATGTGAAAAGCAGTCTTAAAAACTGCATTTCCCTCATCTGTACACTGAATAGGCCAGGTGTTACAAGTGAGCCATCCTGACAGCTTCACTTTTAGAGGCTCTCGGATCTTGATGGCTTCTTTTTCGGCTGCCTGAGCTCTGACTTTTCAGGTACTGATGGCTGTTTTCTCCTCACCCTGTATATTCAAAGATGAAATGTAGGGGCTCTCCATTTTCAGACATTCCCTCCAGAAAGGTCTCTGATCACAAACAGCAACTTCTTTTTTGGTTTCCTTGGACTAACACATTAATTGGCTGATGAGGAAGTGTAACTTACTGCACTTATTAGACTATTTTTGTATTTGTTGGAAGCATAATGTATGTAAGTAATATTAAGAATATAATTTTTAGAAGTTACCCCATGTGAAATGAATTAGCAGAGAGAGTTTTATTTATAGTATGTTAAGTCAAAACCATCTTTAGAACTAATTGAAGGGGAAAAGAAAAAGTTGAAAAATACAATCATCATGAAAACTTTTTTCCTGCTTTTCATCAGTGAGAGCATGGACTTGCTAGCATTTTAGCATTAAAAAAATAAGTGACATGGAGCTGATTTAGGCAAAGTGATGTAAAGTATGTTTACACAGTGATCCGACAATATTGAATCTGTGCCTCAGTTCTGCACGCTTACATAACAAAGATTTAGAAGATGCCATTGTTGATGTGTTATGTTCTTCTCTAAAAGAACTTCAGAACGTTTTCAATGAAAATGAGTTGCATACATTTAAAATGTGTGGAAATGCTTAACATAGATCAATGTCCTGTGGTGAACCTAATATACCCGACAGTATTTATGCATGAATCCAAATTCAAATTTTGCTGTATGCTAAGAGCAGTATTTTGAGAGATGCTATCTGTAAGTAAACTGTTAGTTAAAATTGTGCAGGAAAAAGGTATGGAAGGTTTAGCCACTTAGAAGCTTCAGATGAGTATGCTAACTTCTATAAATCATTAACTTAGTAACTACAAGGTAACTTGTCATCTGCAATGCCTCTACATTATTAACGGCGTTATCTTGTCCCTGTGTAAAGCTGTACATTTCTAGGAATCACAGGGCACTTGGACTTAATAAAGTATTTACAGCTGAAGCTATCGTGGAAGCCTAGGCACCTCTAGGATTAAGTGTTTTGCCACACAAAGAGGACAGAAAAAAAAAGCTATATGTGATTAAAACTGTGGATACTAAGAGTTCCAGCAGAGCCTGTTTTTATTTTTTGTTGGTTTTTTTTTTTTTGGTGGAGAATGTCAAAAGCTTTACTTTGTTTTGAAAAATGCTTCTCATCATTGTGATGGATGACACCGAAGGATAAAACTGTTCTATCATTCTATAACATATTTATTTCTGGAGTATGAGGGGACAAAAGGAAAGGAAGGCCTAGTTGAAAGATAAAGGCATATATCCTTTTTCTCCCTGGAAAGCTATTTACTCTGGAAATCAGAAATATGAAAAAGTAACGCAGTCAAATTCATTGGCATCTTGCTTTTCAAAGGAGCATTTATGTCATTACTTAATTGGTGTCAGTAGTGATAATAGTAACCCACAATGAATAATTAAATTCCCAATTCCTTCGTTGATGGATTTAAGTAAGTTGAGATTGTTTCAGTGTTTCCTTTTTGATTCATGCAGGGAAAAATATAGATGCTATGCATTCAAAGCATAGGAAAAAAAGTACTTTTCACTAAATCATCAAGCAGTCAGCTACCCGTTGTCTGACCAACTTACTTTGTGCTTTTTTATTTTATATACAGTTTCACAAAGCATTTAAATGTCTTTAATTTATCACTGCCTACCTCAACTTTACTATAAAGCTGCCTTTAAGCAAAGCAGAATAGCATATAGTTGGCAGAATGGGGAGGCTCTGGTACTGCCCGTGTGCAATGTGTCTTCTTCAATAATTTTTACTTTGCTTTACATGAATATGTACATTCCTAGTATTTCAAATTACTGTATTTTGTTTTCAGAAGGCTTGAGGGAGCACTGGAAATAATTGGTAAAGCCTTAGTAGTCACTGAACAACTGGTTTAAGTGCCAAATGTACAACTAGATTCGGTACCCAAACCCACTTATCCTTTGGCTACTTTGAGAAGTTAGCTGGAGGTAAAGGTGGAATTTGGCAGTGCTGAAATAACTCCACAAGTAACTGTGGAGTCAGGGATAGTGCACTTGTAGGGTACTCACTGCCTGCCCTGGAGGAAAGGGTTTTGAGCGTGCTGCCTGCTTCCGCTGTTTTCCTGGTAAATAGGAGAGCTTTACTGCCTTTTCCTGGCAGCCTACAGAACCTTGAAAATGAGGGAGGCAGCTAGTATGTTTTTTCGCTGCCTCAACAAAAGTTAACTGCATCTTGCCTCCTTGGCTACTTGTTGCTGTGGCTCTGACCTCTTTCTAAAGTTGCAGGAAGGAGTTAGTCTCAGCCGTGACAAGCTTGGGGTGTAGGGAGACAAATGGCTTCTGCAGAGCTACCCGGCGCTGTGTGTGTCCACACCACAGCAAGCTGTGGTCTAGGTGGCACAGCCATAGCATCTGAAGTCATGAATAATCCTAATTATTCTGGTTTTCCTTAAATGAAGTGGTATGGGAGCAGTGGTGTAAAGATGGTGTCTCTCTGGGGCTTTCTAGATACGTATATATATGCTTCACCCTTACAAAATGTGAAAGAGAAAATTGTCTCAAAGGACAAATGCCTAGCACTATCTCAATGCCTGGTAAGTCATTTCCCAACCTTGAACTTAAAATGATGGCGGAAGTCAAAACTACTTCAAAGGGAGACAAGCTCTGCTCAAGTCTCCTAAGTTTCAGGTGTTTGTTTATTTTGGAGGGGTTTTGGGGTTTGTTTTTTTAGGGAATAAGTGCAATCTAAGTATTTCTGTAATTAGTAATTTTTGACTACCTAGTCCAAATGATCAGTGTGCCCTTTTACATTGGGAAGGAGGAGGCAGTCTTGGACACAAAGTCAAAGCAAAGCTCTGATTCGTGATCTGGATTCAGAATGAGACAACGTATTTGTTTTAATGCTCCTCTTCAAATTTTATACATTAGAGTGTCTCTTTACCTAGTCATCCTCTTAATCTCTTTCTGTTATTAGATTGTTTTTCTGGGTTTGGGGTTTTTTGGGGGGGAGGAGGGAGTGGGGATAGAGCATCATGTTGGGAAGAGGCCTGCCTGCAGATCCCAAACGGTATGACTAGCTTGGCATTTGATTCATATTTTCTTTACATGCACAGTTGGTATTTCAGAGATGTGTGGTAATTACTGGCATAATACAAAAAAGTTTAAGCATTCTGTCTACTGAAAGAGCATGCTGCGTATAATGATCGGAGATTTTAATAAAGCTGCTTCCTATCAGCTGTCGTCAAACTGACCCAGTGTGGACTTGTTAAAGAATTTTGGAAAGAAGATGAGAAGGAAGTGGCAGGAACCAAACTGTACTGCACTCGCTCTCCTTCCTGCCTGTTTGAAATGTACTTTACCTTCAAACAGTGACAGTATCAGCTAAGACATTGGTGTAATTGAGCCTTCTTATTTTTGTAAAGGAATTTGTTTTAATATATACTCTATATGTTGTCCTTTCATCAAATTTAATTTCTGAGAAGTGTGAGCATGCCTGTCTTATGCTGATACTTTTTTCTGTCTTCTTTCTCTCTCCCTCCTTTTTATCTCTTTTTGGTTCATTGTGTCCACTGATGGGTGGATTACCAATAGAAAGTTCCGCACTATAATTTATGTTTATCTGAACTGATGGGAACTGCAGTTCTTCAGTAAAAACAAGCTTCTCTATCTAAACAGTCTCTATTTAGTTTCACTGCCTTCATTTTCTTCATGTCTTGTCATTTTTTCATTTGCTGCTGCTGTTAATCTGACATCCTTTGCTCCAAAACAAAATGTGTTTTATTTACAGGGCACAGCATTTGGAAGTGCTCCTGTACCTTCTCGCAGGCAATTATGTGAGTCTCTTAAATTCCACTCTGTGTTGTAAAGATGACTATGTGTTCATGTGCTGTAGCATGGCATGCCAATATAGAGTTAATGCCCAGAGGTCAATATTCAACCACTGGTGTTGCATATTGCCTGTAACATGTTTGCAGCTGACAGCTTCTATTGACCCCTTATTTATTTATTTTTTTTGTGTTTTGTTCAGCACATCATAAATTGGGGTTGCGCTATGCACTATAGAGTTGCAAGAAGGGAAGAAAATACCGTAATGACTCAAAGTCTGGAGGAGAATAATATCCTCAGATCCTGTGTTCAATATATTAATGAGTACTATTGCTAAAATGAAAGAATCTCTCTTTTCTATTCTTCAAATTAATCTCTCCATTGTAGAAACAAATGAAAAAGAGTCTGGATCTCGAAAAATTAAGAAATGGAAAATCAAACAATATGGTGTAAGGCAGATGTTACTGAGACCAGCTATGTTTCTTATAAGACTTTCCTTCTAATTAATTTGAAGAACAAGTCCATCCCCTGAGTGGGGGGGGGGGAGGAAAGGAACTTTTATAGAGGGATCTCATTTTTTTTTTTTCCTCAAATCCATTGAAATATTGACAATAGATAGTATTTCTTTTAAATAACAAAAAATATTCCCCCTGTTGTCCACCCCAAACCTCAAGAAATCACAAACAAAATGTGCTCTACATTTTTTTTAAAAAAGAGAAAAGCTTATGTTTTAGATCAAGATGATCTCTCTGCTGCTTTAACAATGTGCGTATGTGAGCGTGTATATTAAATACATAGATTCTCAGAATACCATCAGACTTTGAGATGAGGACTTTCTTACATTTGTTGAGTCTATTTCCGTCTCTTTCCTCCTACCCTGAGTTAAGTGTCCATCTTAAAGACATTGGTGTCTTCCATATGTGTATAATAAGCTACAGCCATGCACTGCATTATTATAATTACTATGCACTGCATCACACTGCTGAATGTCAAATGGATTCATCATAATATAACATTACAGGCTTATTCATAAAATATAGTGCAGTTTGAACGATGCTTCATTGTTGGCAGTCTTGAAACGTGTCGCTTGCATAAATTCACCAATGCTGCTCTTGTGTATTCATAGGAAAATATACATTTGTCAATGACTGTGGGTCTTGCAAAAGTAACAAAAAATATGATCTGTATATGACTGTCCTTCCTTTTGTGCAATTATCTAAGATGTTCCTATTCTACTGGGTATATCTAAGGGGAGAAAAAATATCAAGATGAAACACTGTTCATAAAATACAGTTGTGTTCTTATTATTGATATTTAAGGTATGATTGAACAAATTAATATTTTCATTGTATCCTTCAGAAAAACAATGCTGAAGTTATTATATCCAGTACATATGACACTGAGTAGTCTGCTAAAATGAAAATTCAGATTCCTCTCTGATTTACTTTCGTTTAAGTTGATCTTGCCACCGGTCTGCATGATTAACAAAATCAATGAAGGCTTTAGAAGCACACCAACATGATAACATGCTTTAGCATGCTTTGTTATAAATAATTGTAAGTGTGCATGGTACCACTGTTGATACCTTCCTTCCTTTTATGGAGTCCCTGCTTGAGATTAGTGATTAAGTGGCACGTAACGAAATGGCTTAGATTTAAAGATAAGGGAAGGTATGGGAAGGGCAGAATAAAATTTGTGTATCTAAATGAAGATGCAGAACTGTGAAGTAAACAGAGGAATGAATAATACTTGAGTTAAATATGTGGATGAATAGGTTGGAAGAAGCGGTCAGAATCTCTATGATTACCTCCTGAAATAATGCATCACTGAAATGGTGAGATGGGAGAAGTTAGTTTGAAATCGCGTGCATAGAATGTGTCAATGACTAAACTGTGAGGCAAATAGAAGCAAAAGAAACATATAAATAAGAGAATCCCTAACATTAGGGGCAAGGGGGAAATACTTCTGCCAGTGATTTTCTGCTTTTATGTGCACTAGGGGGAAAGATTATATGGAACTATGAATATGTTGTGGCAAAGTTCTAACAGGAAGCTAAAATTAGACTTTGAACTTCCTAAGCTACTTCCTTTTCTAGTCATTGGTGATAACTTTTCTGGTCCTTGCAAAACATTTAATATTACTATTGTTCATGTACAAAAATGGGAAATGGAATGTCTGAGAATCCAAAGCGGGATTTCTACTGGACAAATGCTGTGTCCTGTTACATAGAAACTCAAAGGTAGGCTATGTTTTCTTCCAGTTGATGTTCCTAGTGATTCTACTGTAACTCCACCAAGAGTTACAATAGAAGAGGCAAGATTAATTTGATCTGAGTTCATGTGACATGTTTTATAGACTACTGGGGACTTGTGGATGCTTCACCTCCAGAGTGAGCAGGATAGGCTCAGTGGTGGTATTGAGAGTCACTGAGAAGTCATGCACCTCTGGACATCTGAAGATGTCATGGACGTTGACTGGCATCTGTGCCAATGATGTCTTATGACATTTCTTCTTGTAGCCCAGGGTCCAGAAAAGCTGCTGGTGAAAAGTGGCAAAGTAATGATTGAAACTATGATGGTGTTTATATAAAATTTTAAAATAACAAGTGCCTACTGATGGGGCGTTTTAACACTCTGGCTATAAGCAATGAGACACTAAGTACAAGGATAACTAAAAAATTCCAATATGGAAGACTCCTTTCCATAAGATAAAAACTTCCCTTTTGAAATGGAATACGTTGTGACTTCGTTTCTGTTTTAAAATGAGGACACTAGCAGAAGTGGAAATAAAGGGCCATACAATCCAAACTGACCGTAAATATGAGATCATCTGTAATTAGCAACAAAATAAAATGTGAGGACAAACTGAATGAGGAGTCCAAAGTGAATACAGATGTCATCAGAACTCCATTATGATAGCTATATGACGTAGCTTTGTTCATTGAAGTATTGATGACCTAAAAGTAAAATGCAGATTTAAAAAATACAGTTATGACTAAATGAAATGTTATATCAAAATGAATCAGAGCTCCTGTTTTAGGGCAGAACTACAATATAATTGCTCTAAGGAGGGAAGAGCTGTTATACTTTCTTCTATCACTTCCCCATTACATGGAGCAGAAGCACAAATACACCAGTGAAACTGCAATTTACACTACCAGAGCATTTTATTTGCATATTACCTGAAGATAAGTAAACCCCACAATTCTGAAAATACACATTTTCATTGCAAGACTTCCTTTAAACTGCACTTTTCTCCTGAAAAAATATGTATTAGAATCAGGGTTTTAAGTTTATATCCTCTGTTAAACCACTGGATTAAACTAGTGGGCCTTGCACTAGATGACAAAGCTTTAACTTTTTAATATATATGGTACTTTTTATCAAGACTTTATTCCAGACATTTTCCTTGTTTAACCTGAAATGTCCTCAAACTGTAAGTATTTGAGTATTTGCCAACTGAGCGTGACAGTGGACAGTATTTTTTAAGAAAACATATTGTCAATTATATGTAATTTGAGGAATGAAAAATGCTAACCGGTTTTGATTAGCACTACTTAGAAGAAGAAATCAATGAGAAGAAATATCATAGAAAGAGCCTTGCTGTAATAGATGTCCTGAAACACAGTAGAATCTCAACAAAAATCAATACAGTTATATGGTACCTGGCAATCAGCTTTACAGACAGAACAAATTGGATCAGACACTTCAAATAGCCATGTTATATTTAAAGAATTTCATACCATCTAACAATAAGAAAAGTGCCAAAACCAAATGCTGTTAAACTAACCTTTAGACAGGGGATTTCATACAATGAAGAATTGACTTTTAAAAATAAAACTAACATCAAAATAAAAGGAAGCAAAACCCTTAGTTTCTTGATAAATTGCACTTTAATGTTATAATCTCACAAACAAAGTTTAATTACTTGGGGGAAACATAAATACTTCAGAGTTTTAAATTCAGCTGTAATGATTTTTTTTTTAAAGCATAAATTACAGCAGAAAATATGAAGAAATTACAAGATTTAAATCCCTAGCGTAGATAGTTCAAGTAATAAAACAATCTTAGAGAAGTACTTGCCAACTGCCAAGATATTTAGAAAGAGTGAATGGCTTCTTTGGTTAACCAGAGAGATAAACAAGGAAGGTGGATTCAATGCTGAGGAAAGTTAACTGTTTTCTCAAATCATGATGCATTGTGGAGGAAGAAACCTTTTTTTTTGGAGAAGTGGTTTTCTAATGTAGATGAAAACCTAAGGGTAGTAATGGTGAATGTGTAATTTGCAAATAAAAAGATTTAAAATGTCTTCTTTCAGAATTTTGAAGGTATTTAGAAATGAGCAGGCTAACTTACTGGTAAAAATAGATTCTCTTAGAAAAAGTACTGGCAGTCATTTTCTTGTAGAGTTGATCAAAATGTATGGACTCAAGAAATGTAATTTGGTTAAAATGATGCCTAGAAAAACCTTATTAAAAAAACTTGCATGTTTGCAAAGTCCAACCATGGTATTTTCTGCAGTTTATCCATCAGAATTATATTATGTATATGATAAAAATTGTAAGCATAGGAGAATAACCTTGTGTGTTTTGAGCTTTATAAGGAAGTTTCACCCTCACAGAAGGGTGCAAAACTCTCCCTCAGCTACAGGCCAGATATAAGTTCTCCAGACTGAACATCTGACTAAGAAAATGTTAAATGTCTTAATCTCACATGGGATCACAAAATTCAGTGGTGGATCTCAAAGTCTATAGTAAAACTGGTATCAGTCATTTGATGGTTTTCAGTTTGAAGTAATGCAAAAAAAACATGTCATCTTTCGTCATAATGACAAAGGTCTTTGCATAGTAAAATTTACGACAACTTTATTGAGGTTAGCCAACCTAACTAGGCTGAGGGCTTCAGGAAAACCTGAGAGGTTTTATCAGGCATGTGCAGCAGGATGGCAGATTATTGAGAACAGCAGTGTAAATAATTAGATGATGAAAAAGTATAGAATTAACCTGTGAAGATGAAGATATTTTGTGTGTGTCAAACAATATGCAATTTTAGTCAACTCTAGAAAAAGTACTCCTATACAGTAATACTTTGTGTAGGAGAGCTGCAACAATAGCTTTGCTTTATTCCTGAAATATGGTAAGTCTGGAAGAATGCTCAAAGTCTGAAGCTGTTCAGATGTTCTCTTTGCTGTAATTCCTTCCAAACTTGATGACAATTATCCTGCCAAACCCTGGGTACTGCTGCCACTGTGACCGGTACTGATTCATTGGGCCTCTCTAAGCTGTGCAGATGGGAAATCCCCAAGCTTCACACAAACCTGAGCTATCAAAGGCTGTGTTTGCCTTAATGTAGTATAACAGAAGCTGATCCAGAGAGTGAAGTGGTTGCAGCTCATGCAAAGGAAGAGAAGTTGTCTTTGTCTGTCATTTCAGACTAAAAAAAAATACAGTTGTGCAACAATCAATCTGAATAACTTGGTGTCTTAACTCAGAACTCCGCATGGGTAAGATTTTTGTGAGTTAAGGAACCTTCGATAGGTTCTCTCGTCAAGATTTTGACTGAAGTTATGGTTTTGAGGGAGGTAGATTATGATTTCTTAAGTTCCTGATTTTCTTACAGGGGGTGTTTAAATGTTTACAAGCTATGCAGAGAGGTTTATCTTACATAATTCGCAGAGGTGAGGGGTGGAATGTTCTGGTTTTGTTTAGTGAGGAGGGGCCTAAGGTGGAAGCTTCTGTAGGGAACTGCTAGAAGTCGCTCCCCTTTGTTCAGTGGACTCGACCGGGCCTAGGGCAGACCCACTGCTGGCCAAGGCCGAGCCAATTGGTAGCAGAATGTCCCGTGATAGCGCCTCTGCAATAACGTATTTAAGAAGGGGAAAACAAAAAAAAAAAAAAAAAGTAGTGCGGCTCCTGGCTAAGATTCCCCTGCAGCCCGTGGTGCAGACCATGGTGGAGCAGGTTGTCCCCCTGCAGCCCATGGAGGTCCACGGAGGAGCAGAGATCCATCGGCAGCCTGTGGAGGACCCCACACTGGGGCAGGTGGATGCCTGAATGTGGCCGTGGCCCCTGTAGGGCCCGATGGGGCAGCCGTTCTGGAGGGAGTGCACCCCGTGGAAGAGATGACCCACGCCGGAGCAGTTTCACGAAGGACTGTGGCGTATGGGTTGGACCCCACAAAGGAGCAGGGGAGGGATGTGAGGAGTTCTTCCCCCAATTGTGAAGCAGCAGTGTAAAACAATGTGTGATGAACTGACTGCAGCCCCCATTCCCTCTTCCGCCCTGTGCCGCTCAGGGTGGGGAAGGTGGTAGAGATAATGTTAAGCTTGGGAAGAGGGAGGGGTGGAGGAGGTTTATCTTGTTCTCTGTCTCATTATCCTGCTAGTTTTAGTAATAAATGAATAGTTTTCCCCAAGTTGAGTCTAGTTTTGCCCATGGCGGTAACTTTAAGGATTTCTCCCCGTCCTTATCTCAGACCTTAAGCTGTTTTTCCTTGTATCATCTCTCCCTATTCTCTCGGAGGGTGGGTGGAGTGAGAGAGAGACTGCGTAGTCTGGTCCCGATCAGGGCTGAACTACGACAACTTAGGTTTTGTGACAAACAATGCAAAACTCAATTACTGTAAGAGAAATAGGTTCTTAGTCCTGTAGAAGTTCATATTTATGCCAGAGTGATGTCTGTAGATTAATTACTGTCTGGCTGAAGTTTATAAACATATCTGACTAACTGTAAAATACTTCCAATCAGGTTTTAAGAAAGTAATTCACTCTTAAAAAAATAAGCAACAGTAGTACAAATAAATTACATAAATAGTTATAATTCTTAGCAGCTATTGTTTTACATTTTTGCCTCATAATTCTTCACTGTAATATTTCTGAAACTGGCCTCATCTGGCAATCACCTGCTAAATTTAATTTTAAAATTTATTAGAAAATTATCTATTTAACTGAGTAGGCTTTTGATCAGTTCTTTTAGCTCAGTAATACATTCTTAGCAATTTAGACTTATTCTATTGATATCACAAGTTATAGTCCTGTTAACTGCAGTGGATGTAAGATCATGCTCTGTTTTTGCAAAATGAGAAAATATATATTCTGACAATAGTTTTATTAATACATTATTATTTCTAAGTCTTTCGTTTGTGGGAGAGAATTCTAATTCTTTTAACAGCAGCTCTTGCTTTCAGTCCTGTTTCTATGGAAACAAACATTAGCACAGTGAAAGTTTTTTAAAAGTGATTATTTTAAAACATTGGGGACTGGAGAATTTATTTAAGCAAATTCAGAAGCCACTCAAAAAAAAAAAAAAAAAAAAAAAAAAAAAAAAA
>WHYT01018004.1:1253591-1338089 GCA_009806455.1 Tetrax tetrax | reverse complement strand
AAAAAAAAAAGGATCTTAGATATAGAACAGAAATAAAAGGGTTTTATGTTCTAGCTTAGCATGTGGGTTTTATTTGCCTTGTTTTTTAATTCCATGATTGAAAAGAATGATTTCTTCTTTAAAAAAGGAATTTTTATTGCATTTAGATTGTGCTAGTACAGAACTCCCCAAGAGGAGCATTACGCTGTGGGATGTGTTTCTGTACCTACAAGCACTGAGGAATTTAAAAAAATGATTTTTTTTGTTTTCATCGGTTTGTGCTTGACGAGGGACAATAGTATTTATTACACTAGTATGTACAGTGGTACATTGAAAATCTTCAAGTTTGATTTGCATGCTACACCTAAAAATGGAAGAAGAAACAAAACAAGTGCATTGTTGTTATCTTGGCTATCTTACCCTTCAGCACCGAAAAAATACCATGGTCATAATTTCATTTAAAAAATCAGATACTATTTCTTCTTTAAATAAAATGACCCTTCAAAAACTTAGTCTTTAATTATTTAAATAAATAGTCTATCACAGTAGATTCACCAAATTCAGACATAATCAGTTTTTCCTGTCCTGCTTCGCATTCATGGATTTGATTACACTTTAATCATGGGAAAGTAGAATACAGAAGCCATGAGCTAAGGAAGTGCTTGTTCTGTTTGTTGCTTCTGCTTTCACTGCCATTAAGTGTGTAAAAATGCGATACATTCTTTTACATTTCTTTTGAAGGTTAAAACATGAAAACTAAGGTAATCCATTGAAATTAGATAGGCTCTTGCTAAACTAATTTTAAAGCCCTAGACAGTTTTAAAAAGAAAGTGTTCTGTTCTGAGCTTCTTGAATTACCTCAAGTATTGTAATTGTGTGGTTTTGGAAGTTCTGTCAAGTATTTCAAAACATCTGTAAAATATAATTCATTATTAATAAAGGTGTAAAATAATTTCTATATGAAACCCTTTAGTCTTCTGGGTTTTTTGTAAGCTGCTTTTTTTTCCCCCATGAAAATGAGCAGAAGTGGTAGCCTCCAACAGACATTGTTGGTCACACATGATGGGGTTTTTTTGTATTTCCATTAGTAATCTCTGTGGTGATTATGTCTGTGGTCACTACAAGAGGGATTAATACCTCGCTTCCTCTAACATCCCAGAAAAATACACGTAACTGAAATGATTAATAACTGTTTTCCTAAAGACCGAGCTCTGCTCTATGTTCTCTACAGAAATTCATGAAACTTTTGTATGAACTCAAGGAATTGTCAATTCCATATCTCTAACATTAGAGTTTGTGTCTACAAGAAGGTGGCTTTAACTATAGTTCCTTAAGAGTTCGTGACAACTTACTAGCTGGTTGAGAGTTAATCTTCTTGATATTGCCAGACAGTATGGCAAGGGGCACAGGCCGTAAATTACAGCTTGACAGGTACAAAATGAGCATTAGGAAGAACTTTTCGGAGGGAGAGTAGTGCAGCTCTGGAACAGGTTACTCAGGCTGTAAAATCTCCATCCCCAAAGATTTTCAAGACTGGGCTCACCTGGAGTTCGTGGTAGTCCTAAGCAGGAGGCAAGGCAAGATGACCTCCAGAGGCTTTTTTCAGCCAATGCTGAAAACACGTGAGGGGATGGAAAAAGGGGAAAAAAACACGGCTTCCTCTGAAGCTGTGTCTTTCTTTAGAGTTTATTTTCTGTTTGCAAATTCATGTGCTGTTAATGTAAGAGACTTCAGTTGCTCAAAACCGTATTTTTTTAAAAAAAGTTAATTATTGGTTTCATGTTTTTCAAATGAGATTGACTTTTCAAAGTGGTGATACTTTTTTTTTAAACCTAAAAATAAGGTTAATGTGCTAAATATTCTTGAACTAAAGTAATATCTCATTTTAGGCCTACCAAAATATTTCTGATTGTTTTTATCTTTTTAGTTCAGACATCAAACTGAAGAGTCTCTTATTTACCTAACTGTGTTCTGAGTAACGAAATTTTATCTGATACCTCTCTATCAGGAGTAAATTCCATGATTCATTTATTCTGAATAAATTACCTGTCAAAGTAATATTTCATATTATTGAATTATCTAAAATCTGATTATTTTGGAATTGAAATGAATTGTCAGTATACGCATGCGTTAGCTTTTGCTTTCTCAATGAAGTAATCTCCCTCATCCAGTACTTCCCCTTCTGATCACTGTAGTATTGCTTCTGTTCTGGGCTCTTTCACACACAAAAAAGTTCTCTTTCTCCAGGTGACCATCTACTGTGCTACAATGATAACAATATCCGTTTTCAGATTTGCTTTTGTTAAGTATTCCTGTCAAAAACTTTTCCTACTAGCAGCTTAGGTGTTCATTTATTGTAAGTATTCTGTTGATCACATGGTTAGCAGATGTTTTTATACAGAAAGCGTCAGGAAAAGTAAGAAAAATTACTTGCAGAAAATTGATGCTTTAGTTCCTTAATGAGTATAGTAAGATAGTAGAATATACAGCAGTTCAAGATAAAGCTTCCAGTGAAAGAAATTCTGGTAGAGAAAGGATGCATTAGGATGAACAATGAACAATATCTGCTGAGAAAACATAAAACCTGCAGCTGAAAGGCTCTTTCTTGGGACCTTTGAGTGTCAGACACGACCACTTCAGGTGCTGGTGTTCTCATGGATATGGGAGCAGACTGAAGCAAAGCAGTCTCAGGCAGAACTGAAAATAAAGAAAATATTTCCCCATGTTTTTCTGATTTAGAGTATGTGTAGTCATAAGAAAAATGTTATTTCATTATATGAGGAATTACAGCATCATTTTATGTTGAGAACTTACAGCCTACACACTTGTATTTTAGTTACCTTGCGTGACATTCGGCATTTGCAGTCATGAAGACTGAATTAGCTTTTTTCTTTCTTCATTGTAATAGTGCTTTTCTCTCATATGTAGTTAAATTAAAAACTATTGTATTCATTGTTTTGGTCAGTAGTTCTGTCTTCAGGGGATTAATGAAATTTGGGACTGCTGAAGATGGTTATTTAAATTACTGAATGGCTTAATAGGCAAGTCAATATTAAACAGTTTTCAAGCCATTCCCATTAGAGTATGTTAAACACAGTGGAGAAATTCTGTGAAACTACATTTATTGGCATACTGCTGTTTGTTGCATATATGATTAGAGATATCATAATCACATTTTGCTTTGGCATAACTACAGATGTGTGTGGGCTGAATAATGAATGATGCAAGTTCTTGCTCTTCTGAGATAACTATTAAACCATTAACAGTTTTCTGCATTGTACTTAAATCCACTGGATAGATTAAAAAACTGATGCCTTTAATCAGCTCCTGGTACAGAAGGCATGATCTTTTTCCCCAGATTTCCCTTCTAAGATTAGGCATGTGCAATTATTTCCATGGCTTTTGCATTTTGTCAACAGTGAATAAAGCAGGCTGATAGACGTTTTGCTTCAGATGGTTGAAAAGAGTTAAAAGTCTCTCCATGCCACGTGAGCGCGCTTATGAATGCACCCTTTGCTGTTCTCTCCCTCACAAATATAGCACAGTCTCTACCTTTCTTGAGAGAAGCTAGACGAATAATCCGTTCTGTTGTTCCCTCTCCTTTTCCCTTTGTTGTTCATTTTGTCGTTTTCCCATAAAATGAATGGATTTTATATGCTTCATAGACCACTAATTAGAATTACTTCTTTTTAATGTGACAAAGCAAGACATTGCTAATGCTTGAATTATTCATGGATATTTATCAAGTTCACCCATAGGAACTATAAATACAAATAATGTGATATGGTTTGTTAAAAATGAACATTTGGTATCATGCAATTTTAAGTAGCAATGTGTATAATACTTTATATGAGTATATGGACTGAATTTATGCAAGTTCATTTCTCTTTCAGTTATTTTTCTAATAAGCTTTCCCTCCTATTCATCCACTCATTTCTAACATCTGGAAAGTGTATATCTCTTTACTTCTGTGGAAAAGCCAGTTTGTTATTGTCATTTGGTCATATTGCTGAAGCACAAACACACAGGAAGAGAATGAGAGGGTTTTATGTGTTTTGTTACAGTCATCTGTTGTTGGGAAATAAACATCTGCTGAATATTTTCTGGAAATTATTTCAAGCATTTGTTATAAGAAATACAATAAAAGCAGTACTCACTACAAAATCTTGTTAAGCTTTTCTATAAAGCAACAATAATTTTTACATGCCTTCTCTTCAACAGGTTAATAATTGCCTTAGTTTTGTTGTTAAAATAGCATATTATATAAAGTTTGGTGTTTCCAGAATTTTTTTTTTAAATTGGTATTCGTTGACATTCACCTGTGTATCTGATCTTTGGGGTTTTAAAAAAGCGTAATTCCAGAGAAAACAGATGTAATTAATGTCGTAAAAATAAACTCTACCATATGTAAGTAAGATCTGATGGGATTTTATTACTCATTTTAAAGTTAGAGGTTTGGGCAGTGAAAATTCTTATCTTTGTGGTAACAGGATAGCTGAAGAAACGCAGTGGTGATTCCGTAGTGGAAAGAATTGTTCTGTTTCCCATGTGGGGTCTTGTGGTCACTGTCATTCCTCTACCACAGTCTCCTGCTAGCTCTCCCTGCATTACTCTGGGAATGACTCCAGACATGGATGGGAGAACCTGAATGTAGAAACACTCTACCTTGTACCGTGCAAGTATTTGAGTCTTCCTCTCCTTAATAAAAGGATGCAGTATTTCATGGTTTTACGGGCAAAAATTGTAAGAAGGATTAACAGAGACCAGTATTTGTTAGGATAGTGAGTATATGCATAAATTTGGCCTTATGCTAGCATTTAATATTTTAGTAAGCAGATTATCATCATTACCCTTCTAGGCTGCTTATATATTTTTTTATGTGTAGGTTTAGACATTGAAATTAAGGGATCAGGCACTTAAACTAATCGAAGCATGACTCCAAACAAGAAAAGTGCCATCATCTGCACAAACAGAAGTGTTGGGAAGACAAGCATAGGCAGGAGTACAAAGACATGTGATACAGAAGCAAACCAGAAGTCTGAATTCGTGTCTTTTGGTATTCTTTCCAGGAGGGTTGACGCTAAATCAGCTTGCGCTAGTTGTGGGTTTACATACAGAACAATCCCCAATGTTTCAGTGTCACCATTTGTCCCTGCCTGCTTCTGAGTTGACCTTTCAACGTAACCTGTTCTATCTGTGTTGTATCTCCTGTAACCTCTACAATAGTTCCTGATGTGAAAAGCCTTTTTATTCTATGTAATTTATTCATAGAGTCTTTTCAAAAAAGAAATAAAAATCTGTGTACGTTGAGAAAAGAGTTAATACTACTGGGAGATCAGCTTGGTTAATATTTGTCACTAGTTAGTGTTTTGTAAGCCTCACTAGCTTACAGCTTGTGTCTGAACTTTCACTCTGTGAGCTATTCCTTTTATAGATAAAACCCTGACAGAGGTCTTCAGTAAGTTGTGATTTTTTTCACTGGGGCTTGCAGAAAGCTTTTAAAGTTTGAATTCATTTGGGTATTGGCTATCTTGGCCATGTGCAGCGTACCTGCTAGCATCAACTTCACCTGCTGTTGTGGTTTAACCTGGCCTGCAGCTAAACACCATGCAGCCAAACACCACTCAGCCGTTCACTCACTCCCCACTCAGTAGGATGGGAGAGGGAGTGTGAAAAATAGAGGTAAAACTCATCAGTTGAGATAAGAGCAGTTTAATAATTGAAATAAAATAATTAATAATTTCTAATGAAAAGGAAAATAACAAAACCAGAGAGAGAGAAACCCCAGGAAATACAAGTGATGCAAATGAAAACCAGTGGCTCACCAATAACTGACTGATGCCCAGCCAGTCCCCCAGTAGTGGCTGCCACCCCCCAGCCAACTTCCCCCAGTTTATATGCTGAGCATGGTGTCATATGGTATGGGATATCCCTTTGGCCAATTTCAGTCAGTTGTCCTGGCTGTGCCCCCTCCCAGCTTCTTGTGCGCCTCCGGCCTTCTCGCTGGCAGGGCGTGAGAAGCTGCTAGTAGCTGCTAGTAATAGCAGTCATATGTTTAATCCTTGACTTAGTGTAAGCACTGCTCAGCAACAACTAAAACATCCGTGTGTTATCAACATTATTCTCATCCTAAATCCACACCACTATGCCAGCTACTACGAAGAAACTTAACTCTATCCCAGCTGAAACCTGGACACCTACTCACTCCTACCTGAATGAATTATAAACAGCCTAATGCATACTCAGTCTCCATTAGAAAGGGTGAAGGAGACTTCTTATGAAGAACACACAGGTTGAGGCTAAACAGAATTTTGTTTTGCTTTTCTGCTAGCAGCCAGCACCATCCTTGAGGAGGAAAAGAGTTGCCAAGTGATGAACTCTGAGCTTGGGGTGACTCTGCATGAACCAGATCTCCTGTCTCCTCACACTGTTTGGTAGCCCTCAACTATGGCATGTACAGTTGTGCTTTCATACCAGATAATATTCTTGCTTACCAGTTTATGATTGTAAGTAAAATTACAGTCAAGTTGTTATTTTAACTGTAATTGGCTGTACTATAGTGTAACAGGAAAGACAATGTGTAAAAAAGAGCAGTACTTTCTTTCTTCTGTTTGCCTTCTTAAATTACTCACTCTGAGACAGTAGGAAAGTGTTGCAGATTTTTGTTTTAAATTGTCAACATCCTCATGTGACGTGAATTATTGATACAGATGTAATGTCTGGATGCAGTCATATGTTTATTTTTTTTTTCTATTGGCTCCCCTTGGCTTGGCCTCTCAAGCATTCTATGCGGGCAGAACACAGAGACCCAGGAGGTGGGATGCTCACCTGGAGGGCTGTGAGTCTCCCCTCTCAACTTCTCATATAAGATTTTTTGTTTGCTAATGTGCCTTTCAGCCAAGCAGGCAGTTAATACGTGCTTAACTGCACGAGTGTGAGTAGCACAAAATTAGACTGTTCCCATGTATGACTAAATATGTCTGTGTTCCTGGAGTAAGGGTGGGGCTATTTCCCTCCCATGACAGATTTTGTGTTTTCTTGCCTCAGCACTAACCACACAGCAGGAGGATCAAGGCATTTAGGAGGACCTCCTGTGACTGTGAAGGGATTTTATTAATTTATCAAATGCTTGTAAAAACTTGAAAGATCTCACATCCAGCTGTCAAGCTTACCACCACATTGCCCATCAAATGATCTGTTAGAGGCAATGGAGCTGCCCCTTTACTGAAAGCTTCAAACAATATGATAACTTCAGTTAAATGTCCAGGTCAAATATGAGCACAGGTCTCAAGATCTGAAAAATTATTTCTCTACTTATCTTTGTGAAGTCTGTAATCTCTCTTTGTATGCAAATACAGTCTCTTTTATTATTTATTGAGTATGATATTAAATATTGTTTATGGTAGTATAGGTGTATGAAATTTTTTTAAAGGAACTGTCAAACAGAGCCACAGAATAAAATGAGAATCACGTGTGGATATTTTACAGTTCATTTTGACTTCAGCCCTAAAATAACCTTAAATACAATCTGTGTAGCAAATCGTATGGAAGAAAACAATAATGTGAAGAATGCTCTGCAGTATTCATTTGTTTGAGAAGGAAAACTACTGAGTTCTGAGTACTTCTGTGTGCCAAACCTATGTTTCGTTGCCATAAGCATAGGAGACCTTCCTACAGGTTCTGCATCCATGTTTACATTGAACTATAAAATACAAAATGAACCACTGCAGGAAGCAAGCTAATAATGTTATTTCCTAGTGGACTTGCAATGTAATTGAATGAAGATTCCCTAAAAATACGTAATAATTGCAGGATGGGGTGCTGTGTTGTAGTTGATCAAGTATACTGTTTAAGCAGTTGCCCTGCTTCTGAATTAGGTGGAAAATAAAGAAAGGCAAATATGGAGTAATTCTTCATACTGCTTATTTTGTAACTAACATTTTGAAGACTGATTTGGGCTTTTTTTCCTTTGAAAAACAAGAGGCAGAAGACTATTTAAATACTGTAATTTAACTTTGATGGATGTTGTATTTAAAGCGGCTGAAAGCAAATAATTTGAGCGTGTAGCAATTAACATTCTGATCTCACTAAGGAATTTGCATATGCTGACCCTCACCTTCCAAATGTGGCTCTTAGCAGGTATGAGGTCTAGTTTTCGTTTCAGCTGCAGAGGAAAAATGTTATACTTTCCTATGTTGATTTGATATGAAACACCAAGAGATTCTACAAAATTGTTTGTAGCACATCCAGATTTCAGTGGCCAAATCTTTTTTTTTCTATAAAGGAAGGCTGCAAGCTTCCCTTTGGGAAGGTATAAAAGGAATCACGACCCAGTGACACATCAAGCCTTGTCTTTAGCCTAAATAAGGTGAACCAAACATTACACAATTTGTATAAATCTTCATTATTGCTGATGACGTGGAGTCCCACCCCAAGCACAGTGTGTTTTCCCCATTCTGTTTTTATTAAGACTTGTTGGAGAGGAATCAATGGCACCAAAGGGACTCTGCTGTGCTTAACTGATTTCCTTATGGGCAGTACAGCAGTAGTACAAGTACAAGATTTTGCCAAGCATGTGGTGTGAAATGGCCATGCAGCTCCCCTGGAGTCTGGATCAAAATGTCAAGAAATGCAAAAGGCAGGTTTGTGTTCTTTTTTTTTTTCCGTGAGATCCTGCAGCTGTATTTTATGTGTATGTGTTTTTATAACACCTTATTGAACAGCATGGTCCTGCATTGCTTCTTCACAGACATCTCCTAGTGAGAGATAAGCTGTGAAAGAAGTGTGCTGGTGATGCTAAGGTAGAAAGCGGTTTTCTTCAAAAGAGAAGGTCCAGGGCTGGATATACAAGATCACTGTGAATTTGTTGACTCGGATTTTAGACAGTAGGTCAACCTCTCAATTATGAACCAGTAAATAAGCAATAGCTTGAGAGAGCATGTTTGTAAAGAAAAGGTATAAAATTATAAAAATTAAATAGCCAGATTGAGAACAAATAATTTTGTCTACATATCGTCCATACAGATTTGCCAATTTTTTTTTTGCAAGGACTGGTTTAGATAGTAATGAGCTGTATAGGCTAATCCCTTGATATTTTAGATATGTTAATTCCTAAATGTCTGTGTTTACTTTCTGGTGTCATTAATGAATTTCAGACTTGTTCCAGTTATATATATGGAGGGAAAAAGGCTCTCCATGTAATAAAATACTCCTTTGCATTTATTACCAATTTACATTATAAAATACTTCAATGCATTTATTACCAATTTACCTAAACATGCTGAACTCTATATCTTGTTCTTGTTAGAGAGCATTACCTAGCAAATAACTGAAATGTTTTGATGTAGGAAGCTACTGACAGAATTGAATATTAAAGTTACAAAGGGTTCTTTTTTCAGAAGTGGGATTATTTTTCTAATAAAACTTTGAAGTTACAAGCTTCCTTTTGCTTTTAGTATCTCAACAATGACATATACTAGATGTGGTCTTCCCCCAAACTCTTCACTTGTAATACTGAGTTTACATGAAATAATGATGCCTTGCAGTATTTAGCTTAATTCTGAAATTAAACTAATCTATTTCAACCATTCAAGTTAATCTTGCTTGAGAAATATACAGCATCTCCAAGTAAAATAAAATTAGGAAAATTTTAAATGAAAAAATTATTTAAAACTAAGTTATGCTTTTTTGATATCTAAAGATGAAGTCGTAAATATTGTCAGTTTAAGTACTGCTTTCTTTTTGTTCACCCCTTTATTTTTCTGGCTAGATTTTAAGTTTGCAACTGAGCCTTTCTGAAAGGGTACTGGTAGCTATCTGGAGCTGTTTTAAAGCTATTATTGAAGAAAATGTTTACTTTGACAACCGTAAGCCAAAGTATGCTTAATAATCGTATTTAAAAGTAACTTACTGCCATGCCATCATGTGTTTGCAGTCTTTTCTTGGCTACTAGGTTAACTTCTCAGGGTTATATAACGAAGAATAAAAAAAAGATTTTTTTTTAAAAATATTTTTTCTCTACTGTAATATTAAAATACAGAATAGATTCAATGGTTGGGAAACAATGTGTGGATTGTGAGTAAGGTCTGACTGTGCAAAATAAAGTGCAAGTAGAAATCAGTTCTTAGAATGATACAGTAGGTTTTGTGTTGATTCCCTCTTGCCAGTAACTTGAAGTGGATTAGATTAAGTTCATATAGCTAACAGAGTTGTGCTTGTTTTACTGTGATAGTTGACAGTCTATACTAGAGTTAGTGTCTGTTGACTGCCTGTTTATTATTGTCCCACTACCCTTCGAACAGCTGTGTGGGCTGTGGTGGGGCTGTTTTTTCCTGCAGCCCTGTGAAATCCCCAGGCACGTTCAGCATCTCTAAAAAGTGGAGGAAAGATGGGGAGAGGCTGTTCAGTAGGGCCTGTTGTGACAGGACGAGGGGTAAAGGGATTAAATTAGAGGGAGGTAGATTTAGACTAGATATTAGGAAAAAATTTTTACAATGCAAGTTGTAGAACACTGGCACAGGTTGCCCAGAGAGGTGGTGGATGCCCCATCCCTGGAAACGTTCAAGGCCAGGCTGGATGAGGCTCTGAGCAACCTGATCTGGTTGGAGATGTCCCTGCTCCTTGCAGGGGGGTTGGACTAGATGACCTTTGAAGGTCCCTTCCAACTCTAACCATTCTATGATTCTATGTTGCAATAGCCTTCATTTTTTAATTTTCATGTAACTGTGTAGGTTATTACAAAATAAATATCAGTGAAAATTTATGCTGCATTTAGAAACATAGTGCAATGAGTAATTTTGCTCTAATAAGACTTTCTGAATATATGGAAGCACTATTACCATAGCAGTTAAAACAACTTGAAATGGCAAACTGTTGCGTGTGGTATTTTATAATGTGGTACCAGACCTTTTCATTTTTAATCCTAATACATGTTTATGCAAACCCTTAAAATAGTTTTGTTTGGAGTAAAACATCTATTTTGTGATAATATATTCATTTGAAATATAATTAGAGAAATCTTGAAGAAAATATGCATTAAAACTTAGTTGAAGGTGATATTTTTCACATGGTTCAGTTTGAGCAGAAAATGAAGAAATATTGGGGCAATGACCTAATAAGGTGAAAAGGAAGGAAGGAAAAAATTAGAATGCAAAATTCAGTCTGGGTAGTTTGACTGTTTACTTCCCCTCTGTCACCCTGCTAGCTTTACCAAGTGCTTTCAAAATGACACATAATTGCTGGTTTTACTCCCTTTCTGGTACAACATGACATTAGTGTAGTTGAAGACACTGTACATTATGTGCTAACCATTCTGTATTGGTAGCAAAAAAAAAAAAAATCAGATTGACATAATTTAACATTTATTTTTATAGTTTGAGAAAGTGTAGATGTGTTAATAGGTTTTGTGGAAGAAATAATTTTCCATGTTCTCGTTATTGTTTGTATTTTCTCATAGGCCAAATGATTTTAGTAGGCATTGGGAAGATATGTGCTTAATTAAAGCAATGAGAAAAGCCAAAAGGAAAGTTAATATCCATTTACTGTTGTCATTACCATGAGAACTTCTATGGCTTCAGTGGTAATTCTTTCAGAAGAGTGAATTGTCTCAGAAAAGAGCAGTCAGTGCCAATGCTATATCACTTGTTGCCAAAAAGAAGCCGGTAAGTCTTGATCAGCCTATCTTTTACTAGAAATTAATTACCATTTTACATTTCAACAACTAAAACAAGAGGTGAAACAGTGTTACCATGATGTTACCCTTCTTGCAGCACTCCAGGCAAACCAACAGATTCAGGCTATTTATTATTACAATATACTTCATCTTGATCTAAATGGAATGTAGTTTAAGCTCTGCCCTTTCAGTTAGGGTGTAAGGGAAGACAAGAGGCAAAATGCCACTTTTCATTCCCATCAGTCCAGATCTGCATGGCCAGACTCTTGGTTCCACAGCTGGCTTTTCTTGCAAGGTCAAAACCTCTGCCCCATGAAAGCAGCTGGTGAGGTTATAAAGCAGGGCAACTGGCCATTTTCCTCAAAAATTAAAAAAAAAAAAAACACAAAATTTCCTTGTTTAACGTCTTACTGCAGTCAGCCTACTGCCTCACTACATTTGCCAAGAGTTATGCAAATTTGAGTCCTACTAAAGATGCTTAAGATGTTTATATAAAGCTTATACAGTTGTCCTTAAAGCTACACACAGCGATGGAGATCTTGCAAGCATAAGGACAGACTTTGGGATCACCTCTTACTCTCGTTGGAAAAATTCCTGAGAGAACTATTTTTTTTTCATGGGAATGGTGGCAACTCCTTTGTCATCATACCAGGAAATATATCTGTAATTTTACAGTGCAATCTCTTCTTCTTGAAGTATTTTGAGGCCAAATTAAAAAGGGGGTTTCCTCAAGCTTAGGCAAGTATCAGCTTATTTCACATTATCATGGCCTTTTTTTCCTTCTTGATTAGAAAACAATGCAAGTCGTCACAGGTAAACAGACTTCAGGGTGATACACATTATAAAGTTTTGCATGCTGGTTTCACCTTGAGATTCTGACATCAAAAGTATGAAATGCTTCTTTGTGCTTCAGACAAACATTAACAGCTTTTTTCAGACTTAGCGTAAATTCTCTGTATCTTTTTTTAATCAGGTAGTCTCAGAGATTTGAATTTTGCTTTGAATTTTTAAAGTTTGTTGTAAATTTAAGTGACTAGAAGTATAAACTATAATTTTCTCAGTGAGTAGATTTAAGTGCTTAGATTTATTGCTTTTCGTGGACGCTGAAATGCTGGTCCACTGATATTACTGATTTTAGGATTTCGTCCACAGACATTAATGATTTTATCTTTACTAGAGTTTTAATTTTTTTTCCTGTTAGTTATAATTTTTCCTTGATTGTTTGTATCATTTTGTTTGTATGGGGGTAATTTTGAGACGCCTGACATTTATAAACATATATTTCATTGATTTCAAGTCATCTAACTGCTTAAGATGAACTGTGGTTCATAATTGGTAGAGCAATTAGACATTGTTATCTTTTTGTAAAGTTGGAATAAGCTGATGATTTTAATTAAAAGACAATTCATAGAATTGCTATCAATACACAGTTTATGTAATGACAGCATGGGGCAAGGACCATTTTCTACCCTGATCACAGAATGACTTGGTTGAAGGAGAGATAGAATTGTTCTTGTCCTCCTGATTTACGTTGAGAGCTGCACCAAATCTCACAGAAAGTGGGCTTATAAACACTATCTTTGAAGTATGAACAGTAACTCATTTCAAATAAAATTATTGAAATACAATTATAGATTAGGCTTAACACTTTCAAACTGTCTTACTAGGTTGTGCCCAGACCTAGGTCAGGACAAAAAAAAAAAAATGAGACTATGTTTTTATGACTTTTCTTGAATGTCTGATGAAATGAGAAATAATTTTGGTACTTTCCTACTCCCTTATAAATCATTTGATATAATTGGATGCCATTAAGCATACATTAACCTGTGGTCTTTTAATAGGATGAAAAGACAGAAAAAGAGAGAAAAAGATGAAAGACCATCTTTCATATCCTTGATGCAGATCTGTCTGAGCTAACACTTAGCCCGCGTATAGTGTGTGTGTGTGTAAGCGGTAGTCATGCCACATTGTACAGGATGAAATCTTACGTTGAGCATTACAAATAAACTAATTTTGTAAAGTGGACTTAAGCCTTTGGTGGAAGAAATATTTCTGGTTGTCAGTGAAGTTTAAATAATTCACCTGAGGACTCAGTGTTTTTAGAATTTTCTTAGTAAAATGTAGTAACTTTCAAGCCAGAGTACTTTGTATTCTCATTAAAGTTTTCCTTGCTGTGACTTTTTCCAAGACAAGCTTTCCATTGTACACAGTATTAAAGAATGCAGAATGGTAATGGATTCCTTTATAACCCCATAAATGGAGTGTATCATCTTTGCACTATTGGACTGAATTTGAACCTTTAACATATTTCAGAAATATACATGCACCTATGAATTTAACCTGTTTAACTCTTTCAGTACCTTTGTTGCCACTGTTATTATTAGGGAACTGGGCATTGCTGTGAGGGCTGTATTCTGAACTGGAGACACCAGGCAAATTACAAAATTTCAAGTAATTATTTATTCTCACCTCCTACTGTTTGGAATTACCTGGGTGGCTCTTATCTCCTGTGTGCAGATCTATTCTGGTTCACTGAGGCCAGCACTAACTATTTACTGACTGATTGCGGGTCTTCTGCTTAATTCTAACAATTGCAGGCTGGAAATTATCATAGTTTTACTATTTTTGTACCAAATAAAGAGCTACTAAAAAACACTCTGCTTCCCATCCTAAGTCATTTTGGTGTATCTGAGTCTAAGGCAAACAGAACAAAATCACAAATAGTTTGTCTGCTGCATCACCTCCTGACTGCCACGTATCTTCCTTTTTCAGGTTCTTTAAACACCAGTATTCTCAGTTTTAGGTGTGCACTGTTGTTCTCCTACTTCCTGCAAAACCCAAGAAATTTAATAGCTACACATTTATTCCAACATAGCAGACCTCACAAACACAGTATTACTCTGGTTGTTCACCTATTGTCGCCTGTTTGCTTGAGGTTTGTTATTTTATTATTTATTTATTTATTTATTTGTGGTTTAAACCAGAAGGTCCTCAAGGCATGAGTTCAAATCCTCTGACAGACTCTAAAATATCTAGGGTATTCTGCTATGCTGAATCCATAATGTTGTAAATTCCATTTAATTATAACAACTAATCAAACTTGATATAGCATTCCCTTTGAGTGAAGCACAAGTGAGGTTTATTTAAAAGGAAGATGGTTGTTTGCACTCTTTCTCATAAGAGCTATAAATGCAAGGAGAATATAGGATAAAAGAAAAAAAAAGATATTTGAAGTAGAATACTTTTTTTTTTTTAGTACTACTTTCTAAGAAATAACTCTGTTTTATATTTAGAAAACCTCGGTGTCTAAAAAACATCATTACACATGATATATGAACTTTAATGCAAGAAAATTGTGGGTTCTGATATAATACAGTCATTAAGTGATATTCAGATAGCATTACTTAAATGCTCAAAGGCTTCGAAGTCAATGCCAATCATTTGATCCTAGAGTGAAAGCAGTTGATAAACTGCTGTGTTCATCTGTGCAAAGCAATACGGATTGCTGGCACTATTGATTTTAGTTGTGAAAAGTAGAAAGATAATCTCTCAGGGGAGTTTGCCCTTTTAAATCCCAACTAGAGCATTAAAATTACACCTTTATCTAATATTAGTTTTGGAAGGGAGATGGAGAGTGGCATTTATTCCTTGTTTGAATCAAGGAACCATGTCAGAGGTGGTATCATATTCAACAGCAGCGTTCTGAGTCTATGAAAGGTTCCACAGACACAGCAAATTTCAAATCAGTATATGAGCCTAAAACCAACCGCTATGAGTTTATTTAGACAGGCATCAGTTTATGCAAGTGGAACCGTAACTGGCGCTTCTGAGGCAGAGGAGATGTTAGTAGCAAAAGGAGCAATAAGATGCTTAGTGTCTAAGGAAAAGAGAGACAAGAAATAATATATGCTTCGTTCACAATGGAGGCAGGAAGGAGATAATAATGTTATAATTGTGTACTGTTACATGTAGTTGAGCTTCTCCTAGGAGAAAGGGAAAGACGAATGTCTGGGAAGTATTTACTCCAGTGGTTGAGGAAAAGGGTCAACAAATTATGTACATATTGCTTTACACTCAGGCAACACTCATCAGCTATTCCTGATGCATTTTGCTTCTCATAGAAGATGCCTTTGATGGTGAGCTTAGTCAGAATGGTGAACTGCTTGAATTGTAGAAAACATGGCTCTGGGAAGATTTCTTTGGAGATGGATCATCTTCTGGTGCTAGGGGTAACTGTTCAATGTCTTTTGGTAGAGAGGCTAGGGTAGATGCTTTTGGTAGAGATGTGGGGTGTACAGTCACTGATGGTGTATTACGGTAAATTCCTGTGTGTTATTCGGGTGGTTTTTACAAACATGCTACCTGTTCTCCTATAGGAGTGCTTCAGACAGGTGAAGGTAGTGCTTCCAGGACCAGAAGTACTCAATATTAATTGTCTGTTTACTTACATAAAGCTACATAATGTGCATTTTTAAAATTATGACGTAATAATATAATGACATATAAAAATATAAATGACATCTGAAGCTTAATGTATTTTTCACCACCAACAAATATTGTCTTGTAAACCAGGATTTAAATATAGACACTTTTATTCCCATTTTGTAGAAGCTTTTATCAGTTCTGGTTTCTCAGACAGTGAATGCAGCAAAAAGTGCGTCTTAATGGGTAAGGGATGCTATATTCTAGACTGATTGTGTTAATGTGATTTATACTTCTCTCCTTTCACAGAGCAATTCTTGTGGAGGATTAAGCATCTCCAGCAAGTTGTTAAGCCTGCAGAGTTTGGGATATTCCTTGTCCCTTAGAATTATTCCCATTAGTCCATCTGTAGCATAGCTGGATAAATGAATAGCTGTATCCTGTGTACCCTGCTCCTACTGTGCTGTAGGATGCGGTTCCGCAGCTTCATATGTAGACACAGCATGTGTGTATAAAGCATCCCCAATATATTTCTGTTGTTCCATGATTTTTCTAACCACATTATGAAAATTTGTTATCTTACAGACTGGAATTCTTGGAGAAAGTTATTCCCAGACAGACTATACCCTCGTGGTTGAATTGCATGTGGTGAATAAAGCAAGCCACACATGGAGTGGGAGGAATAAGGAATAAGTGGGAAGCAGTGGCTGAGTCAGATCTGGGAGCATTAAGGGATTAAATATGTTTCACTACAAAATTTGAGGATGACATACTGTATTCAGTAATGAAAAACAAACAAAAAAGTTCTCATCTGTCTTTTAAATTAAAGTGTTGTACCTTATCAAATAAAAGGAAGATAATATTGCAATATTTTTATAATAATTAGAAGCCTCTTGAATTTTCACATTATTTGGAGAGAGCTTGAACCAGGTTTGTTAGAGCTAGTAGAAGAAAGCACAGAAGTTATCTTTTGCTGAAGTCAGTCCTGAAACACAATCAAGACCAAGGAAAGGCTGGGAAGTTAAGCTGACTGACTACCTGATGCCAGGATAAGTGCATGAGCTAATTTCTGATTCTCGCAACCTAAAAGGTTTCTAGGAGATGGAAACAGAGCCTGTGCTTGTGCCTACTGACATGAAGAGGTTTCGGGGTGATGCTACTGCCCTCACTGCTTCCTTTGGGGAGATTAGGAATGCTACCATTTCTTTTACTTCATCGTCTTCAAACAGTAAGGCCAGCAAAAAACTAAGTTAGCATTGACACATGAACTCGCTCTTGTACTTTCCTCCCCTCTGCCCCCCCCTCCAACTGTGGAGAAATGTGTCTGGAATACCTGGTATTTTTAAGACTAGCAAAAAAATCGCCTCTGAATACAATGGTTTTCTTCCTCATAGCAACGTAGTTGAGAGATTTTGCCTTCTGTTATTTGTTCTGTGATTAATTAGTCCTCAGGAATAGTTTCATCTTTCTTGGTCCTGATACTTTCCATGGAAGTGACTCTTCATAAATCCATTCTTTTTTTTTTTTTTTTTTTTCATTAATTTGTTTAAAATGAGAGCATGGGTTTGGAAGTACCAAACCTTAGTGTACTGGCACTATCTTTGCATGAAAAAAAAGGACACTGCCAGCACTCCAATCACATTCTGAATATGAATATTCTCCTATATACAGTATGTATTTCAGTTTTTCAAACTGAGTATTAAAGCCATGAAACAGCAGCACAAGCAATGAAGACAAGTTTCACATACAAAATCACATTTGTGGGAGTTTAGGTACCGAATCTAGCAAATAATTTGAAGACCAACTGTGCCCTGAGGCCTTGCAGAAATACTAATGACATGGCTTTTTGCTTGGAAGTTGAGAACTTTTTATGTAAGGATTTGATTTCATAGAATCATAGAATAACCTGGTTAGAGTTGGAAGGGACCTTCAAAGGTCATCTAGTCCAACTCCCTGCAAGGTGCAGGGACACCTCTAACCAGATCAGGTTGCTCAGAGCCTCATCCAACCTGGCCTTGAACGTTTCCAGGGACGGGGCATCCACCACCTCTCTGGGCAACCTGTTCCAGTGCTCTACAACTCGCATTGTTAAAAATTTTTTCCTAATACCCAATCTAAATTTACCTCCCTCTATTTTAAAACCGTTACCCCTTGTCCTATCACAACAGGCCCTACTCAACAGCCTCTCCCCATCTTTCTTGTAGGCCCCCTTGAGGGTACTGGAAGACCACTATCAGGTCTCCCCAGAGCCTCCTCTTCTCCAGCCTGAACAGCCCCAACTCTCTCAGCCTGTCCTCATAGGAGAGGTGCTCCAGCCCTCTGATCATCTTTGTGGCCCTCCTCTGGACCCTCTCCAGCTGGTCCATGTCCTTCTTATGCTGGGGGCTCCAGAGCTGGACACAGTACTCCAGGTGGGGTCTCACCAGGGCAGAGTAGAGGGGGAGAATCACCTCCCTCGACCTGCTGGCCACACTCCTCTTGATGCAGCCCAGGATGCGGTTGGCCTTCTGGGCTGCAAGGGCACATTGCTGGCTCATGTTGAGCTTCTTGTCCACCAGCACTCCCAAGTGCTTCTCCTCAGGGCTCATCTCAATCCATTCTCTGCCCAGCCTGTACTTGTGCCTGAGATTGCCACGACCCAGGTGCAGGACCTTGCACTTGGCCTGGTTGAACTTCATGAGGTTGGCACGGGCCCACCTCTCCAGCCTGTCAAGGTCCCTCTGGATGGCATCCCTTCCCTCCAGTGTGTTGACGGCACCACACAGCTTGGTGTCATTGGCGATCTTGCTGAGGGTGCACTCTATCCCACTGTCCATGACGCCGACAACGATGTTGAACGGGGCTGGGCCCAACATAGACCCCTGAAGGACAATATAATGGCTTCATCATAAATGCAGAAAGTAATGTGATAAAGTAATGATTGTATTTGCAAACCAATAATTTTCATTGACAGTGTTTGTTCAATCTGTTAAAAATCTATTATTTTCAGAATGGGTATAATAAATTTCTTTTAAAATATTGAAAATACTGATTAATTATGGTAATCAATTAGTATAAAACTTATCGGATTACATAGAAGTAGTGTAATGAGTTTTGCAGCTTGAAATATAAATAATCCTTCTGTACTAGTGTGAAAAAAAAACCCTGCAAATATAACCTTTTTGATTACATAGCCTTAAAGGAGGATTATGGAGAAATAATACATCCTGCTATACAAAAGTCAGGGCTGTGAAAGGATTCTGTATAGATATCTCATATTTCTTCATGACTTGACTGCTCTCTGTGAGGGATTTAATGACCTTTTGTTATGTAGATCCCTGTAGTTTTATCACACTCAGTTTATCTTTTTTTATTCCTGCTTTTGTGCAAGTAATTTAAAGCTCCCTAATAAAGAACAGTTGAAAATCTCTAAGTTGTATCCACCATATCAACTTTCCAGAAGAACTTTTTATTTTCCTGCATGCATGCATGGAGCGCTGTGCAGGCACGTGCTCAAGCACAAGTAGGCGCTGTAATTGCAGATAATTGAACTTATAATTGATCTGTTTTTTTTTCTAATTTCATCATGCTGCAATTCTTCTTTGTTCTGTTTTTTGAGAGTATATACCTGTCTTGAACAATGCAGTGGGAGAACATAAAGTGGGCACTGCTACACTGTGTGCTACATTGACCGAATTTGAACAAACCCACTGCCGAAAAGTCTGATACAGTTGTATTATCTCAGACACACAGTGGAGTGTGTTTTGTAACAATATCTGTTCAACAGAGGTCTTAATTTTCCCCTATCACTTTTAAAAGCAAGCTAAGGTAACCACAGGACAGAGAAAGAGGGCTGGCCATAGTCGTACTCATGCTGTTTCCTCACGTATTATCAATGTACAGCTCCTTCATTAGGGGTCAGCAAGAAAGCTAACCTACATCTGGTATAGCTCCCTTAAATGTAGAAGTGGACATTTTTATTCTTTCTTCTTTGCTACTGAGCAATCTGGTATTTCAAATAGGCCTGAGGGTTGGAAAATATCAGTAATTACAGTTCTGAGTGCCTATCATAAAAGAGAAGTACAGAAACAGGTAGAGACAATAATTCCTAAAGCTTACTCTTTTGAGGCTTCTCTTCACACAACTTGTAAAATCTGACAATTATTTCAGGTTTCAATATTTCCATCCTTGTTTTTGCTAGCAATGGAAGATGCTTAAAAAAATATGAGTAAAGACTTAAAGACACTTAAAAGAAAGACTATTCAAGCATAGTTAGAATTTAGTTTTTGTTCCAGAAGTTCCCCTTTGTTTTGCTAGTAGAATTTGGCCTCTATAAGCATTTGACAGCTAATAAGAAGCTCCTTATGCATAAATAATATTTTGTTTGTACAATTTGTTTTTTTGCAATGTTTTAAGTAGGAGAGGCAGTAATATGTACCAGTGAGATCCGGTGAAAGAACCACATAACAAAAAGATCAATGCATTGTTTAAAATGGAAACCGCCTCTGTGGAGTGTTTAGGTCAGCTGATGCACTGGTTGTATGAATGATCTAGTACACATTATGTCCCAATAATCCCCCTTATTGCTTCTTTCATTCCTGCCAGCTCCTTTACAGTATTATGAGGCATGAGCCCTTCGGAGCAGTAAGTTTTTCAGATGTTCTGTAGGTCATGGTATAGTGAAGCAATGCCTTTACTCACAAATGTTTCGTATATGCTAATTTTCTGTGTCTTGGAGAGGAAAGTGAAAGCTTATCCACGAGCTCTTGACTGGCGCATAATGGTCCTGTCCAGATATTTTCTTAGGCCCCAGAAGTAATTATTTCTGTGTTTCCTAGTAGTTTGTATTAAAACAGAGGCAGCCTAGACAATATAAATCATTTGGAAAAAGTAAAGTGAGGCTATAGGGATGTGTACATGAACTACAACTGCTTTTGGTCTACTGTACATTTTGAAGACAGTGTTCATTTTATGAGGGAAAACCGTACCCGAAGTGTATTTGAAACTGAACTTACTGGGATGTACTACCACATAAATGTTTGTTGAGTTGGGTTTTGCTGCTTCACCTCCTGCTAAAATGCAAAGATGTGTTACAGCAACAAAGCACCAAAAACAGCCCACAGAAATTAATGATGCTTTAGACAGATTGTCCATCCTTTTATTCAGCTAATCCTCTGTGCTGCTTTTTCTGCCACCTTTTTAATTATGAGGCCAGTGAGGAGTCTTTTTTATCATCAACTTTATGAGACAGATAAAAGGCCAAGACAGAAATATGCTGTTGGTCAAGGTTGCTTTCAGAGTTGTTAACATTCCACAGAAAAACAGAGTTTAAAGTACATGGTACAGCCTTGTAGTGCAATGTCTCAAATCAGACTCATGGTCTCGCCCATTTTTTGTACTGAACATTGCTTACTTGCATTGGCAGTATTCCATATGGTTAATGCATGAGCCAATTGACAGATCT
The DNA here is from genome assembly GCA_009806455.1 of Tetrax tetrax. Lineage (NCBI taxonomy): Eukaryota > Metazoa > Chordata > Aves > Otidiformes > Otididae > Tetrax > Tetrax tetrax. The sequence goes on along the minus strand of WHYT01018004.1, from coordinate 1,316,574 downwards.
TTCTTCTTTTAGTACTTTAATTTTTCTTTGCTAGGAATAATGTGCCTGCACATCCTTAGTACTTGGCACTGTTCTGTTTCTCTTTTAGTCGTAGACAAGAAAAACAAGCTGAAATCACAATTAAATATTAATAGCCTAGAATACTGGGGATAGTAAAGTGATTCATTAGTTTTATCTTGGAAAATGGAGATATTTATTCATTATTCACAACTTTATAAATCAATTGTTTAATGGGAAATTAATCTAATGTTTTTTATTTGGAAGAGTAATTGATATTCTTTTCTCTTGATTAAATTCTAGCTCTTCTAAGTATGAGGAAAAAGTGCAAAAAGAAATTTGAATTCTTTCACAGGAGCAACTAATTGCACTAAAAGCAACTATGTCTCTTACGTGTATGGTTAGTCATCTATAGGGAAAGGGCAGAGTGTTTTCACACATGAATCCAACAGTAGAACCTAATTATACTGAAGAATAGAACAAAATGAAGAGTTCACTAAGGCTACAGAGCCTGAGTAAAAGAAAAAGAAGTTTCAATTCTTTGGCTGAAATATACACACAGAAAATTAGTTGTATTAAGAATCCTCTTTATAGTGTTGATGTGAGATCCTGATCTTATTTAGAGTCATGGATTGACGTGGCATTGGGTATTCATTAGATTAGCCCCCTAAATACAAATCGACCTTATTGTTAAAAGGAACCTGAGGACTTCATTTCTCCAATTCTGGGCTGCTTTCTACAGTATTTTTTCCTAAATAAGAGCGTATGAATGTCAGCTTGCCCTGTATTATCTCCAGTAGTGGTCCATAGTCCCTATTATAGTGCCTTCCCCTATACTTCCCCACAGCCCACATGTTGTCAGCTCAAATTCATATGTGTTTCCAGCTGTGTCATAACCCTGAATGGTGTATTTTTTCCATACCGATTCTGTTGGTTTTCAAAGGCAGTATGCAAAGTAGTCCCTGCAGTGAGGGTGGATAAGTATGGCTTGCCACGATGCTTCACAGCACAGAGGGACTTTACCAGTTGCTGAAGATATGACTTAATTAACAACTACAGATTGCATTCAATTAACTTTGTATCTATTTCCAATAAGCATAGCTATAGTTGAGATTTGATCAAATTTTAGGTACCTTCATGAGGGAATTTGTGACCTTGTATTTTCTTTAATCCTGATGCTGTTCCTTGGTATTGTGAAGTCAGGACCTTTCTTTTTTCTTGTTCTTTCTTTTTTTTTTTCCTCCTCTTTGCTTTCATCCACACATCCATCACTCTTTACAGGCACCTAAGGGCTATGGAAAAAATAGTCCTCCAGTCAGAGGTTTCACCACGTCATCCACAGTCAACCCTCACATCATACTTTCTCCTATTTGCTGTAGCTTTCAGACTGCCTTGATCTGGCCTATGTTATCATTAAGTTGGGATAAACACTTCACAAGATGAACTTTCTTCAGTCCCTTGCCTACCAGCTATTTGTCTGGGTGGCTTCGAGGCCTCCCACTGATTCTACAGGGTGTATTTGTGACATGTGATGTGCTGCATGAAGAACCATCTCGTTTTGTTTGTTCATTTCATGGAATCATAGAATAGTTTGGATTGGAAGGGACCTTTAAAAGTCATCTAGCCCAACCCCCCTGCAAGGAGCGGGGACATCTCCAACTAGATCAGGTTGCTCAGAGCCTCATCCAGCCTGGCCTCGAATGTCTCCAGGGACGGGGCATCCACCACCTCTCTGGGCAACCTGTTCCACCACCCTCACTGTAAAAAACTTCTTCTTTCTATGTAGTCTGAATCCACCTGCTTCTATTTTAAAACTATTATTCCTTGTCCTATCACAACAGGCCCTGCTAAAGAGTTTCTCCTCATCTTTCCTGTAAGCCCCTTTAGGTACTGGAAGGCTCCTATAAGGTCTCCCCGGAGCCTCCTCTTCTCCAGGCTGAACAGCCCCAACTCTCTCAGCCTGTCCTCACAGGAGAGGTGCTTCAGCCCTCTCATCATCTTCGTGGCCCTTCTCTGGACCTGCACCAACAGATCCACATCCTTATGTTGGGAGCCTCACAAATGGATGCAGTACTCCAGGTGGGATCTCACCACGGTAGAGTAGAGGGGGAGAATCACCTCCCTTGACCTGCTGGCCACGCTTCTTTTGACGCAGCCCAAGATGTGGCTGGCTTTCTGGACTGCAAGCGCATGTTGCCAGCTCATGTTGAGCTTTTCATCCACCAGTAGCCCCAAGTCTGTCTTCTCAGGGATGCTTGCCATCAATTATCCTAAGTGGATAGTTCACTCCTAGCAACTTGTTCTATATCCCATCATAATTTATTTTGTATTATGAAGTGCCCTTGTTTATTTTGTTGTTCCTCATACAGGAAACTTTTCCATGTTTTGATAGTCCTTGCTACCTTTCTTTGGATTTTCTCCATTTCTTAAAATTTCCATTGTATCTTTTGTTTTCTTGTGCTGCTGAGTGTTGAACTGATGTTCCACAGAGCCACAGATCATAATGCAGAGATGATCTCACTCTGGCCACTTTGTGCCCATCCACTCAGCCTTGTAATGTCCTGCGTTTTTTAACAGTCAGCCTTTGCCCTCTTTATCCTGAATAACACAATACCATCGACAAACTGTCATCCAGCCAACTCCTATCAAGTGGAAAACATTTATTCTGATGTACACCAATTCTAGACTTTCTGCTATTTCTAATAATTTCCCTAGTACAGACATCAACATCTGTGGGTCCCCAGATCTGTCACATAATTTGCTCATCAAAATCACATTTATCATTTTTCAGTCCTTAGATGCCAAGGCATCTAAGCATGACATAAGTAGTAATTTAGCTATTTCATTCCTGGGATCCTTTAGGATCCTTAGGCAGTCACCATCTGGTCCTGCCTCTGTTATTTTCCCCCATTCTTCTTTATAATACGTACTCCCATGTCCATCTCTTTCTTAGTTTTATACTCTGACTTACTGGACTACTTATCTGCCTGAAGTTCGGGAGTAGGGTGGTTGGGTTTTGGTTTTGTATTTCTGCCTATTTCTGGTGAGTCACAGGTCTACTGAATAGTCATAGTGTTGCCTGTTTCCTCCTCCTGTTACTCCAGTAAGATGGGCTATTCCTGTTGAAAGGGGTTTCATGGTTAGCTCATGCTGGAGAAGTATGTAGCGCTTGTTTGGGAGAAACAGTGTTGTAGTAGTTATTTGAAATGCATCAGAGGTTAAGACTGTCAACAGATTTTACTGATCATATATGATATGAAAATTTCACTGAACATACTTTTAAATAAGGTTTTGTGTCTTCTAGAGGCCTTTAAAGCTGTATGTGATGTATTCGTATCAGAGACAAAAGGCTTGATGCTGCAGGTTAGTATTGGTGTTTGGTAACTGATAGGTGTTGAAGCTGCTTCCCTAACAGGGAAAATGATGTATTCAAATTTGTCTTTGCTGCTGCTAAATAAAGCAACCTGAACAATGAATGCAATGTCAAACCTTTAGCTTTGTTAGGGTAACTTTGTTGAGGCTAGAAAACATAAAACTACCTGATCTTGGATGTGTTTCTTTTTGATGGTATTTATTATTCCCTAAGTCACAGGGAAAAGAGTTTTCTTATTTTGACACCAAAGAAGAAGAGGAGAATTGGCTTTAAGCATTTCAAGTGTCTCTAACAGGTTTTGAAAAACTGAAAATTTCTGCTGGATTCAGAGCTTATGTAGTTTCATGAGAGTTTATCAGTTTATCTCGAAGGATTGCATTCACACCCTCGTTACAAGGTTTGAAAGGTTTGCAGACTGAAACAGGTAATGCTACCAAAAAGGTTAACTGGGAGCTACTCTAAAGACTGTATCAATAAATATTTATATTTTAGCTTTATATTTTAAAATAAAAACTTCAAAACAAAAAAAGATACATTTATAGGTAGGACTCAATAGACTGTATCTTGGATGATATTTTAGATTTCTAATTTAGCATTGTAGTTACATTGCTGAAGTAAATTTACTAGTACGGAGATCTACATTATGCAAACATCAGAATATTTCTGTAATGTGTTGTAAACAAAGACTACTTATTCTAAACATGTATAGGAATTGCTTTTTACTTAGCAAGAAACAGATTAATCTCAACTTGTTTTAGAACTCAAGAAACTTGATGTTATTTTTCAGTCCTGTATCATAAATGACAATGAAATTCTAGTAGGAATTAAATAAATGTATACTGTGTAACTTAAAGGCAAATAATATAAAGCATTTCCTGTAATCTTGATTCTCCTCTTATTATTACTGTACAAAAAATTCTCAGAAGCAAGCTAGCAGAACAAATAAAATAAGAAAACAAGCAGTCCAATAGGCTAAAAATATCAGTATTATTATATTTTTTCTTCTACTATGTTATCGTAATTATTAAAGTAAGATTTACTAGCTGTCTTTATAAAATCTTTTGAAATTTATCTTTTTGCAAAATGAAACATTTTGCAGAATTAATTATAGCCTGATAATATGTAGCCCTTTTTGCTGAACTAAAAGTTTTTAAACATTCAAACCCACATTTAAGCTATTTTTTTGACTCAATAAATCTTTAAGGATAGTTGTATCACAGAGAAATGGTCTCTGTGCTCGTGTCTAACCAGCCATTCTTGTCAGAAAGAACATCTTTGCTAAACAGCTGCATAAACATTTGGGATACTGTTGTTATCAGAGGAGTTGTCCAAGTGTGCGTGTTTTTAAAACAGACCATTATGCTTAGAGAGAGACCCTGGGAAGAGAATTTGAATACTGTACAATACACAATCTTAATCAGCTGTCACAGCATGTCAGCCACTTGTTTACCAAAGCAGCATCTAAATGAAAATATAAGTTGGTTACTATAGTTAGGGTATTTGTTAGAAAAAGATATTAGCAGGGGTTGCACTACTTACTCTTTCTTTAACTTTTGTGTCAACATGTTGCTGGGAAAAAAATACTTTTGAAAATAATTTCTTCTGCAATTCCTTCCTATGATTTACATTTCTACTTGTCTTTGAAGTGGAGCAAAGGAGCAAACCCCTTCTTTCTGTTTGCCCTGTAATTTAGTTTGAAAATATTTTCTCCTTTTGAAATGTGAATAAATTTCTGCTGTTGAAGTTCCTTTAATCAATAAATGCTGCTGCTTAACAATCTCCTCTTTGGAGGGCCTGGGCGTGGCCTTGCCATTATACTGCCATCTTACCATCCTAGCCCTGTCTGGGCATCAACCAAGCAAATTCTTGGGTCCATTAAATTTGTTTCTGTTTGTTACTCAGTGGAAAGCTAATACAAAACAGCAGATCTGGCTGGCTGAGGGTTGCTGTCGAAGGAGAGAGAGCATCCAACTTACTGGCAAAACTTCTGAAGAGTTGGACAACTCATTCCCAAAGAAACCCAGAAGTACACAAAGCTCACTTGAAATGTGGTTCAACAAAGTTGAAAGGCACACTCATGGCCAGTTTCCAATGAAGACAGGCTGTGTACCCCCAAATTATGCGATGTCATGCCTTGGCTATATTTCAGGTGATGGCAGGTGGTGCTAGGACTTCGAAGCTTTCTGGGTGTGACTTAGGCAATTTTGGCTAAAAGACAAAACTTAAAAAAATATTTGAAGTTGTCTTAAATTCGAGGAAAGTTAACATACAAGGCTTCTAACCTTATGATATCTCTGTACATACATCTGAGCCAAAACTGAATCTAATCCTTTCCCTTTATGCTTTGTTGTTTGAAGATATTCCTACTAGATTTTGAGCTCTGTGTTTCGAACTCCTTTTCAGTTTTGAATAAATCTCAATTTTCTATTATGTATTTCTTTAGGCAAATATGAAGTAAAACTAGAAGTCAATGACAGCTGCTGTGGTTTCACTTCATAAAAATTGAACATTGAAAACCCTAACAAAAGCCTTGAAATGTGACTAAGCTCTTAGGCTTGTAGTATTTGGCCTTTTTGTGACTCTAGGTGTGAGAATGATATGATGTCGATCAGCGTGATTGTTTTCTCTCTAATAGTTACAATGCACACTCAACTGTTTTGCTGCTGGTGGAAGTTTCCTTCTTCAGGTGTCTGTCTTTAGGATTGTCTATATTAAATGCTAACATAGCTCTAAACCACCGTTCTCACCAAAGTTTTTCTTGGTCTAATTTGCTACCTTCTTAGAGTAACAGCTTTGCAGCAGGGTTAAAATGATGTTTATGGCTGTGGGCTACCAAGCCAAATATCTTGGAATCTTTACCCTTTCTAAGAGAAGAATCTACATCTACAGCAATTTTCTTTGCATTTTCTCCTTAAACTTCTTGATAGGTGAGCAATGCTCATAGCTGCATTGACTCTTAGGTGGGATAAACGATATTTGTGTCCCTCTTATGAAAGGGGGACAGGAGGAGAAACATATTTTATCCTTCTACCCCCAATAACTTTAAATACCTATACAGTCCTGCTGTCTCCATAGGAAATACAAAACTCCTTGTGCTCACAAGTGGAGTTACGTATTGTAAACAAACATTCCTGGGGCTATCTGATATATAACATAACAAGCAATGAAAAAAAAAAAAAAAAAAAAAAAAAAAAAAAAGGAAAAAATATAACAAAAAAATTTTAAAAATGCCTCCTCACATTGCAAAGGCAGTTGACATTTCTCCCTGCAAGTGAAGAACCGGCTTGAGGGAGAAAGTCTGCTTTGGTGAGAAAACTTAGGAGAATGCTTAAGAAGAATTATTCCTTCTCATCAAATAAATACTTTGTCATGATGGAACTGTTATTTCTGAAGGTTAGATTGCTTCTCATATGAGTTTTTGCTTGATATAGATGCACAATTTAATTTTTCTCACCAGGAGATAGGTTTGGGTTTTTTTTAATGTATAATTGGATATATTAAAAACTTGTTTTAAAGGTGGCATGGAAAAAAAAAAAAGAAACTGTAGGGGAGAGACGCTAACTAAAGATCCTGCCATAATCTTCTCTCAATTATAGCAGTTCATCTTTTATGCATTCATCACCCTTGGCATTTGATTACATCAAATTTTCATTGGAAATATATAGAGTGGATTCCCACTCACTTTGTCATGGATAGGCTTGAAGAAAGAAGTGGGTTTGCAAGTTCCTCTGAAGGTGGTGGAACTCCAGAGCTCTTCAGACCTATTCAGCAAATTAGTTATACTGTACCAAGTCAAGTGACCAATCTTCTGTTTTGTGAGCAGTGTTACTCTGTATGCTTTCATTCCTCTTTTTACCCTTGAGCAGTTGGTAAATGAAAAGCATCTCCAGTAATTGTGTCAGTCTCATGAAGACCTTACAAGTTGCAGAATGAAGTACAGAAATTGAGCTGGAGTTCAGTAGGAACTTAATAGGTGGAGGAGGAATTGTATGGGTTTGGGCAGTTGGGTTTCCTGGGTGATACTCTGTGTCTCCTTGAACAAAGAGATCAGCTGTTTGGCAGGGTTGCTGTGGCTTTTGTAATGTGAGATCCTGCTGGGGCTGTACATCTGTCATGGTTGTAAAATAACACTGCTGAGCATGCCCTAAGTGGGCAATATATTCTGCGTGTGCCGCGGCTCGTAAAACTGACGGCATCATCGAGGATGGAAATGACATTTAGTTCAAAATCTTGAACATTGCCAATTTCTGAAACTTTCATGTTGAAAACTCTACTGCTTAGCTATGAGGCTGAACAGAAGAATTAACAAGATGGTACAAATCACAGTATACATATTGCCATCATTACTGGGTGATTTTCAGTAGGAAATCTAGAAGTAAAAACTTGAATATCCTTCAAAGTGTTTACATGTGCACTTTTGCAGATCTGTGCCACCTATTATTCGGTAAGTGACATTGGTTACTTTCTTGTAAGAAAATTCTAGTTAGCCTTCGAAAGACTTTGCAAACCCAGATTGCTTTTTCTCAAGCCTGGACTTGGAAGATGAATTCTAAGGGAGAGTGTGCATGTGTGTATCTCAGTAAAAAAGCAAATGTGCCCAATATGGCCTTCTAGGTCAGTGAAATAACTGAGTTAATAACAAGGCATGCTGTTGTACATAAAACTATGCAGTTTGTCAGATTGAACTAATGGAGGACATGGGGTACGCACATGTAAGTTGAAATGTCCTAACAATTATGTAATTATTTAATATATATATACATGACACTTCTGTGTTGCTATTGAATAATAGTTTTAAATGTTATGCTGTTGTATGATCCTTAGAAGATATTTGCAGAAAAACATTTTTTCAGTTTTGAGAATAAGGCTCTTCTTTTTCTTTCTGATATTATTGGAGTTTTTTATAGTTAAACATCGTAGAACTACAACTGGTCTATAACCATCCTTATTACATATGATTAATGCAAGATTGATGACCAATACAATATCAAAAAATCCTGACAAATTTCCATAACTTAAAATAATCATAACTAAGATTTTATGCTATAGCAAGGGTGAATAAATCTGGGAAGGGAAAAGCTTTCCAGAAGGAATTACATAAATTAAGTGAAATGTTCAAAGTAAGGTCAATTTATTTTTTTTTTTTGTCTGATCGGTGTCCTCAGAGAGAAACGTGAGACACATTTTATTTCTGAGCAATATCTTTTTATTTACATCCACTCAACTCATTAGCACAGTAAAAAAACAAGCTCTTGTGCTAGAGCTGATGAAATAATTACTGTAAGCTGGATCTTTAGACACATTGTACAAGTTAAATGTACAAAATTCATCCGTTAGGATCCCTTGTGCCCCCAATTTGTCATTCACTCCCAATTAGGAATTTTGTGTAGAACAAAAACAAAAATCCCTCAAGGACCAATTCTTCAAGGTGTTGAGCGTATTGAGATGGCGGGCATCCCTTACTTCAACTGGAGTCATGTCTCAGAAGTTCACACATTTCTTCAGGCTGATGTATTGGAGTCTCCTATAGCCACAGTAATCATTGGGGTATTTTTATATTTATCCATGGATGTTCCCATACCACTTTTTAAAAAAAATGTGTTTGGGTTGCATGAGATCATTTTTCTGTGGCACAGAGTTGGTTTCTTTTTATACATTTACACATAATTCATAATGGTCAACCAGCTCTAATGGGCTTTTGATGTCTATTTAAAAAGTTCAGGTTTCTCATAAGTAGGTCTGTGGTAGGTCCACAGCAGCGTGCAAGGTGGAAGAAGGCTATTATCCTGCAGCTTTCTTTTTCTCCCCTGAGTAGCTTAGTGTAAACCGCAAGCATGTTATAAACTGTAGCAGACTGCAATATTCCTAACTGCTACTCTAGCTTGGGGTAATCAGTGTACCTAACTACATCTTTCATGATTTCCACAGGCTTTTATAGCTGAAAATTTTGAAGTGGTTTCAAAGCATTTGCTGTATTTAACACAGATGAGGGTCTAACCAGACTGAAAAATCCTAAGCTTCTGCAAAAAAAAAAATGGTACTCAGCATCCCTTGTAATACAAGGAGGCTTTGGCATATACTGGGCTCCATGTAGAATCCTACTAGCAATTTTCTTAGCCCTTTCTTCTTCAGTCCATCTTATTTTTTGTCGTATAACTTCTTTCTTTCTTTTAAATTATAACAGTAACAGTTTGGGATGAACTAGTGATACATAGGATTCTAAATATTTATCCTCTGGGTTGGTGGAAGATGAAATATTAGATACCATTTTGCAATTATGCTGCTGTCAAGTTTAGGTTTTATATGGTGAGAAGCAGTACAATATTTCAATAGGAAAGTATGTACTAATGTTAAGTGAGTGGAGGGGATAATTCTGATTAAATGGAATCCCTATAAAAATCTGTGTAAAACTAATTCATCTTCTTGAATAGCTGCTGCAATGTACCAATGAATTTAGTTAGCAGCCTTGAGGTTTCAAGAGAACATGAAGAGAAGTTTGTTCTTTGCCCAGAACAACTCCAGAGTAATGTTAATCGCTCTCCTGATAAATCAGCTAAGCAAACTTTAAGTTTCAGATAGAGTTTTAATACAGCGATGTCAGCAGAGTCTGTGGCTTCCAACAGGGTCTTCTAGAAGGTGCCAGATGTGGGTCCTTGCTAAAACAGTGTGTAAAGGACAACGTTTGCCTGCTTCTCTTGCCGTTTGTTGAAGGTACCTGGCACCCAACTCTTGTTTTACAGGACAGTTGGATTGCTGTTGTGTTTTATTAAGGCCATGACTGTGCGTAGCTAAGGGGTTTATTGTTCTTGAATCTCTGATGCCCAAAGCACTCCTACTTTTACATGAAAAGGTAAATTAAAGGAGGAGCTTGGTGAGTTTGGAAAGGAAGATTTTTCAAGTCAGCAAAATGAATGGAAATAAATGGATTGATTAACTAAAATCAGCATGTCTACTTACGGAGTAAGGTACTTGAGCATGATATATATGAGGAGTTACTGCACCAGACTCTTTGATCCCTTGCTTTGAGAATTAAAAGTCTCAGTCTCCAGGTTGAATACAAATCCTTGTGAGCCTGCCCCTGTTAACTTGTATTCTGTCACTTTCCCCAGGCATTTGAAAATTTCAGCAAGGCCAAACTCACAAATCCCTTCCCTTAACCTCCTGTTTTTGTGCTATCACTACATGTGGAGTTAACCCCGATGAAAATTTACTAATGTGAATAAAGTGAATCTTTTCCCAGTCTTCGTATAAATCTCTCTCTCTTACTGTGCCATATCAAATTTATTGACGAAAGATTAAATGCACAGTACTTGCATGCTGGTTAACCATCATAGGGATAATTATTTATAATTATTTCCTTTCATGCCAAAAGACTTATTTTATGTGCTCCATTGGGGAGACAATATGAATTGTTTTACCAAATGTTAGACATTTATTTAGGGCTATATCTTTAATTTGGAGGTTTGTTATAAAGTGTCAGGAAATCTATTTATATCATGGAAGATTTTATAAACATTCATTTTGCAACAATTCCTATGGAAGGTTTCCAAGTGGTTATTGGATATTTCCAGAGAACAACATTTTTCTTCCCCAGCAGAGACATAGCCAAGACAATTGCGAACCATTCAAACTGGGACACACCAAGAAATATAGTAGTGGTGATATTCATGGAGGAACTTGTGTGAAAAAAATAAGGAAAAGAATAAATTGTCTTCTTAAAGTGGAAAACAAGACCTATCTTTTTAAGACAAACACTTTTTATTGTTTCATCTGCGAAAAGTAGTTGACGGTGTGGAACAGTAGTAACAAGGATTCTGAATTATTTCCTAGGCAAATGAGTGGGAATCAATGCAAAGGAACAAGAAGTGGGATGTGGAAGAACAGAGTTTACCCAGCAGAAATTAATGAAAGAAATTCCTACTTGATGCACAGAGCACAGAGCATTGCTGACTGACAGAGCTGAAAGGATGTCACACACGAAAAAAAAAACCCTCGGAGCAATCAGTCCTGTACTGGTTTCTGTCTGGTTTGGCCCATTGGATGGAGAAGGTTCCCCCTCAGTTGCCCTGTGGAGCAGCTGGTCTTGCTGCTGGGTGGCTCTCCCCTGATCCTCTACTTTTTAATCTTCCTTAGGGTTTTGCATCTTTTCATGTCAGTGTTTTCCTTTTGATTCTTACAGCTGCTAACAGCAATGAGAACAGTTTGTCACAAGGCTGTGTAGTACTGTGGGGAAAGAGGGAAAAATCCCTTCCAGGTCTTCCACCAGACTACCAAAACCAGCAATTAAGTGGCACAACTTCTCCATGAGTGAATTTCAACAGCAGACAAAAAGATGTGCCAGCCCCTCTAGAGTGTTGATGTATCCATATGGGAGTATGAGATAGCTCCTCTTGCAGAGGATGGAGGAGTTAAGGGGATTAATGGACGTTTGTTTAAATTATTCCCCAGTTTCATCTTTTTATTGAAATTGTAATAAAATGTAAGGTGGAAATCAAGGCTAGGAATGTGATGTGTATTTAAGCAGTGGTCGGTTTGCCTGTGGCTGCATTGTCAGTCCAGAATGAAGCCCAGCTTGGCTTGGCTACAGGTAGCCAAGCGAGCTGTGACAGCTTTAGATGGCTTCAGCAGGACCACTTGCACTCAGCAGTTTGCTGAATTTGAATCTTGATTCTGGTATTGGTTTGCATTTAGGATTATTTTTATTCATGATATTGGATCACCCGTTATCACTCCTCAGCAGGCTTTTCGACGAGAATTTTTAGTTACAGGTAGCTTGGTTAAACACTATCTGTTTAGGGTTTTCCTTCAGTCATTAGTGGCATCCAAATAATATTAAAAGGCATTAAATTCTATCAGATGACCATGGCTTTACTGAACTACCATCAAAATTTTAGCAGAATCTCTATTTGAAACTACTGCCAAGTTTCCAAATTTTAACAAAAATACTAGGAAGAGGTAGGATAAAGCGGTAGCTTTTCTGCCTGCATCAGTAAATTCAACTGCTGTTTCATCCTGCAGCCTTGAACTTCATATGTGATTATAGTGGCTTTGGTTCTTTGATTTATATGTGACTTTAGAACATAATTTTTTGTGTCAATCTAGGTTTTAGTTCTGTGTTTTCTTTTTAAACTTATTTTCTTGGAAATTGAAAGCTGTGATGGTGCACTAAGGAGCATGGCAGCAAAAAAAGAACCAACTTGCAGCGATTCCAGCATTTCACTTCTTTGAACCATCAGTTAGGTTCCACGATATATAGCAATTTTTCTTTGAAACATGGGATTTGAGTCTATAATCTAATTATTGCTGATTTAGAAAGTAATTTAAATTAATTTGAAAATAGTGTTAGTGATTTTTCATATAAATCAGATGAATAACAGGAAGAATTTTTCATCATTATATGGTTGCTTTAGTTGTATTTGGTTTCTCAGTTTTATTCATTTGTTATGTTGTTCAAATTACACTAGTAAAATATATGAACCAAAATCCCTACATAGCACTTAAATTATAGTGGCCTTAAAAAAATAAATTTAAAAAATGCATGATGTAGATATAAGCTCAGTTCTTAGTAAATAGAATTGCATCATTCTTTATAATGAATGTATTTTTTCTTCACTTTTCATCTTAAGGGACCTATATCCTAATTTTTAAATTTATTTCCAAATTTATGTTGTTAAATAGCATTCCGAAAATGGCCCCAATCTGTGTATACAGAAAATACATGATCTGTGTATACACAAAATGTACAATATATGCAATGTACATAATATACACATACAATAACATATGATATTAACAAACAGTTAGAAAGTTAACAAATAGTAAAGAAAGGAGTACAAATTAAAAAAAAAATTATCTTTTTTTTTTTCACATGTACCTGCAATTTTAGGCCTCTCTAAGACATAGAATAAGTGAGAGAGATTATTTAAAAGGTTCAGAGATTCAGCAAACCAAGTAATATTAACATCTTTAATTTCTCATGAACCTATATTCTGACTAAAAAAAAAAAAAAACTAAAAAACATAACGGGAGCCCAGACCTTATCGCTGTATTTCTAATTGTGAATCCAGAAATGCAGTCCCTCAACTTCTTTCACATTGAGAGGATATGTGAATGAGAGGACACTGCAGTTAAATATGCAGCCCTTCCCTCCTCTCCACAGTCAGTAACTGGCTATTTACTCTTAAAGAAAGAAAAAAAAAAAGATACAATAAATAACAAAACCAACTCTTTGTAGTGTAATTTTCTTTATATCTCTTTCTATAGATGGCTTTGAGCCATGATTACGTCTTGGCAATTGAGTCTACTCCTTAAATAGACCAGAGTATCATAAAATTTGTAAATCTGATTTTAGCGTAACACAAGTAATTAAAACACTATCTATAAATGACAGATTAAGATCAGTGCTTTACCATAGTCTGAGGTTACCTGCAGTTTTATTTTTCTGGCTAGCTGTGTATCGCTTGAAATGCTGTACGTGGGAGTTGTGAACAGCCGTGCTACTGCTTGACATTGCATTTGCTTTGTTACCAACAGTGGTTAAAGAGTCCCCTCCCTTTGCTGCCTCCCGTCCCCGCTCGCCCCAAACTGCAGCAGATCCCTTCCCTTCAGTTATGCCACGGCCTTTTTCAGGGAGGAGGGAGTCCGACCTACATCAGTGAAGGACAAGAAAGAAACAACAGGAACCTTCTAAGCAGCATTTCAGCTGAAGAATGCATTATGGGGAACCAAATACACATAAGGCCAAAAAATGCCTGGAATAGGCTTTCTGAAAGCAGATGGATCACGCCGTTCTTGTTTAGCTCCCCTCCAGTACCATACTGAACCAGAGTGTCAGAGCTTGCTGTGCTCTGAGCTTCTCTTACCTCTCCATTTCTTTCTTCCTCGCAAAATAGTGAGACTGATACTGTAAAACAGAAGATAGAGTCAGGGGGTGAAGTTTTAGTGGAGGTGGTTTTTTGTTTTGGTTTGGTTTGGTTTTTTAAATATATATATATTCTTATACATATCTGTATCGTGTATCCTTCTCTGGAACTTTCGTATAAATTTTAAATGGCTCTCTTTGTGTTGTTTTAACAGAGATTTTTCTCCCATGATTGCAAAAGTGTTAAACATCTCCCTCCATGAATTCACAACCTAATGTAACATGTAAGGTTGAGATACTTGACAACAACAGAAACCCAGTTGTGCTTTGGTGACAGTAGTGGGACTATTTCCACAGCTGTACTACTATAATTACAAAGGGTAATATCAACTGAAGTGTTATATCCACAGAAGACCAGTCTTTCTTTACTGCAGTTACAAGTGGAAAGTAATGAAATGTCAGGGTGAGGTCTGTAAAGATGATCAGTTTAGCTTAGAGGTCTCGAAAGTGAGTTGGAGAGAGCATTTAATTCTTCAGTGTGTCCATTAAGTTTTCTAGTTGTTGTTATATGTGTTTTAATATCATTCTCATTCCTTCTCTCTTTTTTTCTTTCTTTTTCCTTCCGTCCATCCATTGTCACATATTGCATTCTTGATTACAGTCTATGTAATCGTTACCACCGCGTGAAGGCAATTCCCCACATCACCAGGTACGGTGTCACGCGTTTCTTGAAACATGTATGTCTGTTTTCAAACCTTGTCAGTGTTGTGCATCGTCATAGCAAATTTATTTTACATTAGCCTCTTTTCTTCCTCTCTTCCTTTCCCATTGGGTATGAACTAACATTTCTGCAGGAAAGTGGTTTTTAAAATTAATTTCTTTTTTAAAAAATTATTTTTTTAAAAAATGTAATCTAATGCTCTGGAACAAAGAGGTACTGTCTGTCTAATGGGCTACAAAGCAGTAGTATACAGGTTTTGGGTTGTCCACAGGGCATAGCCTGGACCTTGTAATCTTTTTAGTGGATTAGCATCTGCAATGAAGTTTCATTTTTGGAAAATCCCTGAGCTGCATTGTTCAGTTAGTTTTTATTGTGATTGTGAATGCTTTCTGTTAAGTGCTTAATACTCAGCTATAGTTTTCACCTCTATAATGGTAAACAATGATGAATAAATAAGTATTTTTGTCATTCCTTATTTTTCTGTGTATCCAAACTGTTATTCATCAGTGTTTATGTGGCTTTCAGAAAAATGTTATGTGCAGATTGCTGTATGGCTAGCTGATTATTTTTTTTTCCTTGAGAAAGTAGCAAGATCCTGAAGATACTCATTTACATGCAAATTTTTGTAACTTTCTAATGATGTTTCTGAACATCACTGGCTTGTAGCTTGATTGCTTTTGCACTTTGGCAGAATAAAATTTCATTAGAGAGCTGTTGCACGTAAACTGTTGTTAGTGATAATGGAAAAACATGTCTTACAACCTGTTTTTCAGGAATAAAAATTAATGTAATTAATGAATGCGGGTTCATGAGCTTATGTGCAGTTATTTGACATAGACATGTTAAACATGAATGATGTGTTTCTAAGCATTCTTCTTACAACAAGAAATAAGAAAGAACACGAGTTCTTTCTAAATGCAAGTTACAAATCCATAGCTGGTGAAAATTAGTATAACCCTGTTGCTTCTGATGGTGACACATCTCATACACCATCTGAAATGCCAGTCCTTTCCTATTTAACATTTGTTTTGAACAACTTGCAGTCCTTATGACTCTCTAAGCTACAGCATACCTGGAGGCACAACTTTTTCTGAATGAGAAAAAAAAATCTTAAATATTAAAGCATGATCATTTCTAGGCTCTTTAGTCATCTCGCAATTTTCCCATTCTTATCTTCAGTGTCTCTGCAGCAACCATTTAACAGCATAATCATTTTCCCGTATAAACATAATTAACTTGCTGTTTAAGTTCCTCTTTTAGGAACTTATACAGTAAGAGCTGTTTTGTCTTCCCCCCCAACTTCAGCCTCTAAAATGGTAATAAATATTAGGAGGTCAAAAAGGGGAAGTGGCAAATACTTCTTTTTAAAGTAATACTCTGAAATAGCTGGATTTATGTGTACAACTTTTTCTTGTATTGAGTGATAACAACATTTAGAGCTTATAGGGTTCATCTCAGTACCTCATTCACAAGCTTACACTAGAGATATTTAGGATGTACGTTGCCATAAATAAGACCTGGTCGTAAGTAGCTGCAAACTGCAAGGTACAATATTGCGAGGTCAAACCTAAATGAACTGTCATTGCTTCCTTGTTATGTTCCAACCTGTATAATTACATTACCTTAATGGATTTTCCCTACTTATTAGTAAGGTAAAAGATGTAGGATATAAAATTAGCTATTCATTGCCTCAATTAAGCCAATAGATAAGGATCATGGTTCAGTTATGGTAATCACATGGGTTAGTATCTTTGTTATGGTACCTGCTATAAAATCACATTTTGCAAAACCACAAATGTAATTTGTTTTAAAATAATTAAAAATTGATTTATTTTGAACAGTGACCTTCCTAGAGAAGGAAGAACTGTAAACATTGAGATAAATGGAAATATGTGTAATGGATGGATTAATAGTTGTATGACTGTGAGTGTAATCCCACTGGTAGGCTTGGTGGTTTTGTAGCATTCTTGGATTCGAATTAGTAGAGACAAGTTCACATTATATACAGTCTTTGGGTCACAAAAGCACACAGTATACCTGTCATGTACTTATAAGAAGATTTAAATCTGTTTGTGAATTTACGCTTTCCACTTCAACTCAAGGGTTTTGCAATCTCAAGATAATTTCTGAAGTCCTCTTGATTTATGAGGACCGTATGATTCCAGCAGCTATTTGAATTTTTTAGCGTAATCTTTAGTCTGTTGGTCAAAGTTCAGTAAATTGTAGACATTGAAAATAGTTTGGAAAGTGAAGATACATAATAATGGATAACAGAATCTGAATAAAATATGCAGGTCTGTATTTTGCTTCTGGAAACGGCTTACACCAGTGCTAATAAAATCTACAAAATAATTCTACCTATTTTCTGCATTATACATTGCTAGCAAGAGAGGAGGGCAATTCACACAAAAGTGTTATTATACTATATTCATCATGAATTTGCAGATTGCTGAGGAAAAAAATATGTTTAGCTACTGTTATTTAAATTCTAATCTTGGCAATCTAAGCCTTCTCTGATTATATTAGTTAGTCTTATATTATTTACCACAAATATCCCCTAGATGATTGCGTAGAATAGCTAGCACTTTTTAGGTGTAGTCTGTACTAAATTAGGTTATTCAAGGGGTACTATTTGTATCTGGCCTATGCTACTGAACTTTTTCTTCTGTATATTTTCAATTGTAAAGCCTTTTTCTTTGGTCACATCTTGGCAATTTGAATTACCTCACTGAGACTGTGTGACTATTGGCATTTAAATGCTTCATGATTTTATCATTGCTTCTTCTATGTGGTTTTTAAGACATATAAAAAACCATATTTTTCTGCAGGTTTTTCATTAAACATGTTATTCTGTGATAAAATTGAGATGTCTAAGTATTTTTCCCCTCAGATCATTAAAAATCTGAGAGAGGATATTCTTATGAGGCTGTTTCGGATTTATGCAGAACATATTAAATTCTAAAAAAAAAACCCCAAAGACCTTAGTTAAAGAAGATCTCTGTAGTCTTACTCATGAAGCAGCTCAAAGTCTGCACACTTATAATTTTAAGGAAAATCAGGAAATCAAATCTGTCTGTAATTTTATTTTATAAGGAAAGTAATACTCAAGTTTCTCTGAAAATGTGTTTATGAGTGAAGTTGGACTCATACACTCATTGGGAGTATGAATGCTTGATGGAATTAAGTGCAGACACTGAATCATGCTGATCAGATGTTCTGTATTAACAAGTAGCACTTTTAAAAAAAGATTAATTTTTGTAACTCAGAACATCAGTTCCTATTGTTTCAGGTTTTAATGAAACAATTAACTTTTGGCACACCACTATAATGGACAAGTGCCAGAGGACAGAAGCAAAGGGCGGCATGTTTCAATAAATCTAAACAGTAGATAAATTATATTCAAAGTCAATTTAAATGTCATTCTTGTTTTCAAGTCTAGTCGGAGTTCTTTAGAGAATTGGTGTTTGCCAGCACAGACAGGGAAAAGGATCATGTCCCTGTTTGCTCTGCACACGCTGCTGCCCTCCGCTACTGCAGTTAGGTCAGTTGAACTTCATATAGCTCTTGACTCTCTTGCTGTTTTTCACAGTTCTAATTTCAAGTGGTTTATTAAATGAGGGTAAATTTCTCATGGCTTGGTGTATTCCTGTGAGCCTTAGATAGTTGGAATAATAACTTTATTTCTATTTCCACTTGTCTGAGCTATTTAAGAAGATACCATAGTAGGCAGAGGCATTGCATGTTTTCTTCTTTCCAGATGTATGTCTGTCATGCAATAAAACTGCAAATCAAAGCTAGACAGTGTGCCAATTACTAGTTCCAAAATGCATCTCTCCCACAGAAGTTATTTATGCCTACTGCTAATTAGCCATCAAGATTTTTTCCACTGGAGGAGAACAGATCCACGTGTGTGACACCACCAAAGGTCTTAAAGTATGGGCAAGGACGTCTATGTCCATGGCTCCAGGTCTCCTGCTCCTCAGCAGGACATTCTGGCTTTCAGTAATAATTTACACTTTAAGATAAAGATAGTGCCATGGGTGTTTGTGGCTTGTAATTCCAGGTCATTTTCTGAAGAATGAGGTGATTGAGTTTAGGCAGGATCAATAGGAATAAAACTTTATTTTGGGAAAATTTACTGCCTTCTCCTATGCTCACTACTCACAATGTCCACACAGTGTTGATGGGCTTTTGAAATTGTCTGTATTTCGGGGTTTCCAAAGTAGCCATTCTGTCTTATTTTGATTTCTTTTGTTTCATTTCTTAAACAAAACTTATTTATTTTTAGTTTCAGAAATTTCATCCAGGAAAATATGTATTTCTACTACTTTGTCTAACCAAGCTTTCTTGTTTTCCTGAAGTATTTTAATGTTTATTTGTTATAAAATCATTTAGATTGGAAAAAGATCCTTAAGATCATAAAGTCCAACCATAAAGCAGAAAAAAAAACCCACATATAGAAATAATATAAGGGAGAGATGTCTGCTCGGAGGTGTAGCACTTGTTTCAAATAAATGACAAGTTAGTGAGAAATCCACGAGAGATGTAGCATTTAAATGTAGTCAAATGTGTTTGTTAGTAATTGGGGAAAAAATATAGCAATTAAATGAGGAATATGACAAAGAGCGACCATGATGGAGAAAAAGTTGTTACTGGCAATCCAACTCACTTGCATAGGATGTAAAGAGATCATAAGCATGAGGAGCAAAATGAAAGTTGCCATTAAATCATGGCTGTAGATATTTTAAGGAGGATTTTAGGTAGAATCAAGATCTCAACACCCATACCATTATTCAAACTTGTACTCTCTTGCCCCCTCCAGTTCTTCTACTTCCCCTCTTCTCTCCTCAGTCGCACGTAGCTCTGGTGGCCAGCTTCACTTGAAATGCAATTTCTTGTTTTAGTCAATTGCTGGTCTTTATAATGCCAGATTAGGACTGATGTCTGCTGAGTGCCCTCACCTCAAAGGTCCTAAATTATGCTCTATATCACTTGTGTTCTTTCTGAGACCATAAATCTCTGCATTCACAGTGGCACAGTATCATCAGGGTGAGCAGTGAATACTCTGCTCTCCCTGACCCTCTGACAGTACCAGTAGGCGTTTGGAGATGACCAACTTCAGTCATGCAGCTGAGGAGGACATGAAAACAATATTGTGTAAAAAAATGACCCCTAGGTGTCTACCTTCCCATTCTCCTCCTGTTTTATGCCAAGAGTGAGAGGTCTCTGCTTTTCTCTCCAAGACCTGATGGAGGTTTCTCCCTTGCCAGGGAGGATGCAGCTTGCTGGGTACAAACATTACACCCCTGAGTCAGCAGCTTTATCGCGAGAGAGGATTACCTCCCCCTTCAGCAGGCAGTTTATGAAGCACTCTTAAGAACTAAATCAGTAATCCAGACGCCTAATTAAGGATTATGGATTTTCTCCAGGGCTCAGAATTTGAAAATGAGTTGCCGCCTTGTCCATTGTTGGCTTGTCTAAATCTTTCTTAGAGTCCAGCTTGCAGTCAGGTGTAAAAAGGGTTACAGGAGGCAAAACAGGCAGAGAAGGAAAGAATGGAAGTGAAAAGAATTCTGAGATGAATCCAAAGGGATATTAATGACTAAAATTCATTTTTGTGGCACTTGAGGAACATTTTTTTTTGCAACAAAACTTCTTGTACTATACTATGGTATAGAACTTGGCAGCAAATCAGTGCTGGGGAGTTACAATGACAGTATTTGGGAGAAGGAGTCATTGTGGTACTCCTCAGAGGATTTTGCCACACTGTTTCTTTGAATTTCAAAAGCAGATACGCAGAGCATAAAGATGATATGTGTATTTATATACTTACTTAGGAAGCTCCAGCTTTATGGAAACTTCAGCAACGTGTTTAAGGGACAATGATTTGTTAGCTACTGTCAAGGAAATCCCTGTGAGCAGGAAGGAAAAATTGCAAAAGTTGTGAAGGAGATGAGGCGATAAAGGAGAGAAAGAACGAACTCCAGCTCACAAGTGCATATTTGATTCCAAATGTTGGAGGCCCAGAAATCAAATCAGAGTTAATTAAAGCATTCAAATAAAAGAGTAAAACTCAGAATATAACCTGAACCTGTGATAATAGTATAATCTATGATTATGGTAGGCTTTGAGGTTGTTTTTTTGTATTTCCAGTGTAGGATGAACAAAACCAGTAAGTTCCTGTTTCTACTGTTGGGAAAAGAACTATAGCATTTAAATAATTCTACAAATTAGCTTTAAAAGCCCTTCAGTTGAATATCTTGTTATTGACAGTAATATTTCTCTGCATTCTCTGACCAATGGAGGACATTTTAAATATGAAGTGTTACCTGTATGTAACATTTCAAAAGAAGATGTAACTAGGTGGAAATGATAATTATGCATTTATCATTGGACATGGTCGAAAATGTTAGTCAGAAACTTACTGATTTTTCTATAAGAAAGATGCTGTCACACTGTCAAACATGCCTATACAATGCTTTATGGGATCATTTTTTGCATCTGTTTTCTGTTTCACAGAAACAGCACAGATTGAATTGATTCATATTTACATAAATTTCAAGTTTATTTTTAATCAATAGGAAATGAGGGATTTGGTTTACAGAGCAGCTGTGCCATAAATTGCAACGACACAAGTCAGGTAGGGAGAAATTTTGACATTCATGAAGACAAGGGCACAAGGGACAGACAGATGGGAAACTTCTTTAACCAGCTTCCTTGTCAGTCACAAAACATCTTCAGAAGGGGGAAAAAAGTATTCCTTTAGTATGTATATACAAATTTAGAATAAGATTGTGCAAAGGATGATGGAGATACGTGATTTAGGTCTAAATGAGAGATCAAGCTGCCAGCATTAAAACACACTGAGTAAGACCAAAATAGGAGTGTTGTGACAGCACTGCAGGCACCAGGGCTACTACTCCATGCAAATCCATCTTAGTGGGCTTAGTAGTCCAAACCAGTTGTATTTTGTAATCGGAGTTGTATGCAGTCTTTTGTGGGGAGCAGAAAAGTGAGGCAAACATAACGGTATAATTTTAAAGATTTACTGAACTGTGCAAATTTAGAGTGAAAGCGGTAGATTTACAGGACACTCAGTAGTACAAGATACAATAGGAATGGCTAGTTGTTTCAAATATTCAGCATATTTTAAGCTATTTAGTCAACCAAGTTCTTAAGAAAATGTACTGAGCTCCAAAAAGGGCAGTGAAAATATGAAGCTTTGCTTTTATGTGAAGCAAAATATGCTGAGATACAACTAAAAATATAATGTGCAATAAATACAATAGGTTATTTACTAGAAAAATGAGAGAGAATAATTTTCAATATGGAGGAAATGCATTATACACAGCAGTAGTACTGAAGCTATACACTTCTCAAATTAGGTTTACGCTTTCAGGTTTTGGGAAATGTGAAATTTTCATTGAGACTTTAATGACTTATTTGTATAAAGGACAAAATAAACAAACAAACCTGAGACTGACTTTTATACATATACTTTACTCTTGTATTGTTTTAACAAAATTTTTAATTGACCTCACAGTGTGGTGGTGCTAAAATGTGTGTGATACAGTTAGATAATGAGATGGGCTGTTTAATAAGGCATTAAGAAATAAATAACAGATGTGATAATAAACAATGATTCAGTCTATGTAGTGTAAAACGGATGAAGTGGTGTCCTTAAAGACCACACAGTGTCATTTTTCATTTAAATTCATGTTTCAATTTAAGAACAGCGGTAAGATAGTAGTAAGAGTCATACTAATTGTATTAATAACTTACAATGTTATTAAAGTATGTGTGAGTAATAAGAGAATATTTTATTACTAAAATTTGCTCTTTGTGTTCTTGGGAGCAATTTAGATTAGCAGAGCTTGATAGCACACTAATCCTCTATTAATTCTGATCCAAATGAACTTGTGCTTGTCTGTGTTGTCGTTTGGGCATTTCAGGAAATTGGATAATCTAAAGCCATAGGCAAAGATTTCATAAGATGATTCCAAAATCAAGCTATTGGAAACAAACATCTACCTTTTCCCCTCTCCTCAGTAAAGGACAATTTCCTCATCCCTTGCTTTCGCTTGTGGCTCACTCTACTTATTTCTTTCTTCTTTTACATCGCCTTCATCCTCAAGGGACGAGTCAGTTTTACACAGTTCAAACTTTGCCTTGCCCGTTGCTTGTATTGAAAAAGAGATAGACATTATGTATGATTGAAGTTTCACACCCTTACAGGGATAAATAAATTTGTAAATAATTGTACACTATTGGCGGGGTTAATGCTTCGAAGAAGAGATGGTTTGCAGAGCATACACACTAAACTTTCTATTCCTTCACAAATGAGCTGCGTTGAATTGATAATTTTTCGCTTGTCTTGAGCTAACATTTACGTGTTCACAAAACCACCGCGACTCATGATGCAATTTTCAGCTTCAATAGCAAGTAAGGACTAATAATAAAAATAGAGGAATAAACAGTTTTTAGAGGCAAGATGCAAAGCTTTTGTTGCAAAGATAGCTGGGAAAGCTTCATCCAGATTTTCACCAGCACTGATGCCAAAACGTCCAACAAGAAAGTTTTATGTCAAATACAATGCAGAAGTTAAACACCTCCCTTGAAATTAATCTTGATGGCAACACTGCAAACACCTAGGGGAGTAATTCTGCAGCCTTATAAAGCTGTTTATGGGTCTGTAATTAGACAGCAATCAGTCAGTGCTTGACATTTTAGCACTTCAGCCGGCTGCAATGCAGAAGTGCCGAGTTCAACCACAAATCCCTCATTAAACTTCACTAAAACAGGATTACTGACTGTTATGACTGTCAACATGCATTTTATTTTAAATAGTAATCAGAAAAGTGATTGTAGTTCATTCTATAAATATGCATATTTCCTCTGCCCATTTTTTAAAAGTTTTTAGCTATGCTATGATACATATTAAGTAGGATGAGGTCATGGAGCTTTCTGCTTGGAAATAGTACACAGTTCTGTGCCAGTTAAAATCCTTAGCTTCAGTTATAAAGAAAAAATTAAGATATGCTGTGGAGTGAAACTGCAACGGTGAAAGATTAATTAGCTAATATTTGTGAAGCTCTGAAGATAAATCAGGCTATGCAATGTGTGTGTTAAGTATTACTGCAATAGGGTCGCTAAATGCATGACTGAGAGTCAGTTGGAAGGTTGAATTTTTTCCAAATTCATTCACTTCATCTGAAATCTTCCATATTGTGAGGACTTTGCAGTTAGGCAAGTAAACTTGCATGATAATCTCCCTGGCACTCGTGGATCAATACTACTCAATTAGTTTAGCTCACTCTTCTTTCAAAGTCTATTAGTGCCTCTATATGTTTCATCACACTAAATCCTTTTGGGGGAACTGAATGGTGAATCATTCTTCATTTGCAGTTGTCTCTGGAAGACAGAACAATTTAGTGTTTTGGGGGCACTGGTGGCCAGTGAAGGAAAATTCCTTTTGTAAAGTGGCTGATACCTGGAGCTAAAAGTCTCTGCCCAAGCACATCAAAAACTATAGACTTCTAGATAGAAGAGGTGTAGCAGTGTGTGTGTACCTCTTAGTAGGCAATTCAAAAATGTCATATTCACATCAACTAAAGTGCCAATACAGCATAAACTCACTGTTTGACTCAGATAATCTTGATGTGTTTGTTTTACATAGGAAGCCCTACGTGGGTTCAGGCATGGCCTAACCATTATTGGCATAAAGACATTAAAACTACCTTTTCTTTTGTATCGTGCATTCCACCTAAAATATGATCTTGGACTTGTGTCAGGTGTTTACCAAATTATCATTACAAGGTGATCTGGGAGTTACCATGGTTGTTAAGAACAGTGACAGGCCTACAGCCATTCTGTCCAGGGACCAAAAAGGGGAAGCTAAGTAGTAGTATCTAAGTAGTTGCAGTCTATTTTGATAGTGATAACATCATTTTTTTTCATTGATTTACTAACGTATCTTGTAGCCATTTACTGGACCTTTCATTATTGTCGTTGTGGCCACATTTGTAGCCTTAATATAGAATTTCCCAAAGGGATGCTTTACTGTTATCTTCAAGCTTCTACATTTACTTCGTGTTTCAATATCAAAGTCTCTTTGCTATTCAGCAGAATTCCTTCTTTTTTATCTCTCACTCACAGTTGGGAAGCAGAAAGCTTAACCCCATGGCAGTGTTGTTACACCCAGTGAAATCAGAGGAACTGCAAAACAGCTGGGTGTAGTGCCTTCATGGAGAACACTCTTCCTCTGATGATGCCTTGTTCCTCTCTGAGGGAACTATCCATCAGGATTCCTCAAGCCAAGAGTTGCACCTTCTATGCGAGACCAGCAGAGCTCCGTTGTAGTTGTAGTTAGACACTACAGTTGTAGTGAATATTGTAAACTAGGACACTTGTGAATATTTCAGTTGCTTTTCTGTTGATGTCAGAGAAGGAAGTTCCAGGTTGCTGCATGATAAATAATGGAGACCTGTGATTTATTTACTATTTATACACTCTGTGTTTAGCAGAAGAGCACAAATTAAGTCCTGTGTCACCATAAAATTTTCCTTACGTCATTGCAGTTATACCATAGCAACAGCGTACTTTTTGCTTAAGGAGGGTTTGCCAAATTTTAGCCTCTGGTTCTCTTAAACTCTGTAAAGCTGTGCAGTGCTGCCATATTCAGAAATGATGGAGATACATTATCAAGCTCCTTTTGTGAAACAGATTGAAGAGTTATGTTTTAATTCTGCCGTAAGGCCTGGAAATGCCTTCAAATGTAATTGGACTTAGTATGCCCAATATGAGTTATATTCTTTGATTTTTACATTTTTAAGAACTCTGGTTCTGATGTACAGTAAAAAAAAAAGGAACCATTTATCCATTCTTTAATTATTAGTCAGATAGATGGTGTAGTCTGATGTTATGGGAGGATGTATTCATCTTCTCTGCTGGTAAAAACGCCAACAGGATAGTTGAAGGATAAGTGTATGATCAGGGAAATTCTGCTTTCATCATTTCAGACAGGGAGCAGACTTCTTTTCTGATGGAGAGAAAGCCTTTGCCTTCCTGGAGCTGTGTCATTCCATTTAAGCAATCCCCTAAATTTCACAATGTACATATATGCTCTATACCACAGATCTGTAACTGGCTGTAACAGCCAAACTTGAGTGTGATGACAGATTTTCTAATTTTAAAACATGTGTGCGTTCTTACTGCACATTTGACTCCTGTTGCCGGAACCTAGAAGGAGATGTCTTTTCCAAGAACTCAGAAATACTGAGAAACATTATGCTACCTAATTTTGTTTTCAAATAAATGCAGTAAGTTAATTCCAAGTAAACATTTCTGTGGTTTCCACTTGCTTGTTGGTAAAGATAGTGTTTGCTGTTTTCTTCCAGAGTTTAGTCATCATTTTACTATACCCATAACATTAGTAAGAATGTTTCTCTTCCCCTTCTTGGTATTCCCGTGTTTTTCCAACTACTTTGAGGCAATAATGCATGGTCATAATGTACACCCGGAGGTTCTCTTAACTGCTGTGTTTAATACTTGATTTAAATTTATAGATTTTCTTTTTTTTCTGTCAAGAGATGTAATGTTGTAGAAATGTGGTTGTACAGTGGGGCTTTTTCTACGCAATTGTTTGGATGTTCCAACTTAAATATTTTGCAACATAGAATTTTCTTGTGAGCATCTTTATTCATCATTGGGAGCTTGGATTCTATAACAAAGGAAAACTTGGTATTTTTTGCCAAAGTTTGTATTTTGTCATTTAGTCTCAGGTTAGGCAATTTTCTGACAGTAAATAACAGCTATCATGATTGTAATGCTTTGGCTGATTATCTTGGGACTAGATCTGAGCTCTTGATTTTTTTTTTGTTTTTTTTTCCTCATTGAACTTCTTACTCAAAAGGTATTTTCCTGCTTTTGGCTGGTCTGCAGTCTCCAGTAGTACAGACAACTTATAATTTCCTGGAAACAATCACTTCTTTTCAACATTTCTCAAGAACACATTTGTTATCATTGCCACAATTACTGCATGCTGCTGTTTCTTCTGCATTAAATAAAATTTGGATCTTATATTGATCTAAAGGTACAGTGCATGTACTGCCACTCTGCAAAGTGATGACTTTGTTAAGTGTTTTTCGGTGCAGTTACTTTGAACTACTTTTCTATTTCATAACAGATTTAAAATTACATTTAGATTTGCCACATTGTCTGTTTGCGCAGTACTAGAGCCCAAGCCTCATCACACAGCCGTGATGGATGGCTGCAGTTGAAACGAGGGAGGTGTTCTGTTAAATACCTGTGGCACCCACTGAGCAAAGAAGGTGGCGGATGAGAAGGGACTACCAAAGTCTTACCCACATGTAAAATCTCTGGGGAAATTGGCTGGCCATGTTTCCATCCCTTACCGTTAGCTCAAGAGAAAAATATTTGCTTGCCATCAAATATTCTCTTTATTTCTAATGCAATTCAATTGCTGTTGTGTTGCTGCCTAATTCACGCTTGCTGTATTCCCTATGTCCCAAAGTCTGCATGACATTATACCATAAATGCTTCAGCCTCTGTTAAATCTTAATGAGAGTCAAAACTGACTTGAATTAACCAGGTCTGACTATATCAATATTTTAACAATGTAATTTATGACTATATGTAAAAAGAGACTTGTAATTCAGAGGATTATCCACTGTTATATAAGGAGGGGAAAAAAAAAAATCTCATTATAACATTTTAATGCCTTTCAAGGCTTTCTGAAATTGAGTTCTCCCTTGGTTATACTTGCAATCAGAAGGGTTTTTATATTTTTATTTTGTTTCTGTTTCATCTCCAACCTTTGTAGAAAAGCCCTCCGGACCAGTGGAATGAAACTAGGAGAAACTAGCAGGTTGTTCCTGAAATTAAGGACCAAATTGTCATGCTACTGTATATCTCTAGAAGGAACTAAGAGTCTGTTAAGACTCCCTTGTTCCCCGAGATTTACATTTAATGGTGGAACTTGCTTCTGCCTCATTTCTTACTGAGAGGTTTTGTTGCACAGTGAGGCTAATACTAATGATTTCATCTCTCGTGCCTGCAAAGGTCACGATTAAGCTGTTTTGAGCTCTGTCCCCTTAGCCCCATGCTCAGGGATTGTGACCAAAAAACGAGCAACCACAAAACACTTTGTGTTTACATGACAGTTGCTCCCATGAGTTATATTGTGAAAGTATAATACAACTTTGTATGAATTGTATATTTATATCACAAGTATAATACTTGTCAGATAAACAAATGTGACATACTTAAGGCTACCTGTCATTTTTCTTTATTGTGTGTTTTCCTAGAGCTTGTAATGTTTTGGACAATACTTTCTTGCCCTAATGTAATCTCTCTAGAATTTTCACTGGTGTTACTGAAAAATATTTTTAGTGAAAATGCCAAAGGGCACATCTACACCCAGAATTTTGTAATCTGAGTCTAGGCTTGATTGCCGCTGTCTTATCAAAATCTGATGAAGTAGCAAAGAGAGAAACCAAAGTCTCTGCATTTTCTTCTCTGAAAATGTCAGCTCCATGCACTGCCCAGAGCACAGTAATTATGTACAAAGAAAAAATATAACGAGTTCAAAGGTTGAAAAAAAAATTTTCT
This sequence comes from Tetrax tetrax, assembly GCA_009806455.1. Classification (NCBI taxonomy): domain Eukaryota; kingdom Metazoa; phylum Chordata; class Aves; order Otidiformes; family Otididae; genus Tetrax; species Tetrax tetrax. Next base: position 1,287,993 of record WHYT01018004.1, on the reverse strand, counting down.
TGGTTGTTTTTTATAGTTATTCCCTAATATTAAGCATATTTGTAGAAAAGAGCGGTCCACACCTGTTAATTCAGAGTAGCTTCAGAAAGCAAACTTAAATTGCTTCATCTCTTTAGCAGTCTTTCCAAACTATGAATAGCAAACCTGTCACTACTTGTGACAATTGTTGTAGCTTCTTGTGGCCATATCTTGGCTTTCACCTTTGTGATTGATTTACTATGTCTTCTTACCTTTTGAGTCTTAGTGAAAGTACAATAGTCCTGGAAAGGCAGAAATTTTACTCTCAAAAAAATAAAAGTCTCTTTTTCAAACTGAAGCTAGGAAGAAGTTTGGAGATGCCTACAGCACTGGTTTTCCATAGTTTGTACGATTGCAGTTTGGCTCTTGGCTGGGAACAGGGCCAGGCTTATGAAATGCTTCTTGAAAAGCCAGCTCCCTGGCTGACCTTCAGACTGTATCAGCAATACAATGGACAAAGTCTTGCAAAAACCTGCAGACAAACTTTGCAGATTCTTGCATTCCGGTTTCTATTTGCATGCAGCACTAATTTTTTTAAAAAAAAAGCTGTTCACAAGTCCAGTTGTTGTCAAGCAGCATCTGCAATCGTATGAAGAATGAGAGATAGGTATCATTATTTTTGTGCAGTTTGAAGAAAAAATATGAATAGCTATTGCTTTGAAAAGCTTTTCCTATGTAAGTATTGTGATTCAATTCAGCTGTTTACAAAGGAGGGATGTGATCTGAGCTCAGCACAGAAAGTGTCAATCCGTCTCTGAATCTTTCTCTCCAGAGTAAATAAAAAGAATTTATATGAATAGATTTTTCAGGGCATGTGTGGAACTTTGTGTCTCTCTGCCTCTTTGGAAGTGCTTCTATTTGATGCAGTAGGCACGGGGCAGTAAACAGCCATTCACACTGGCGTAACAAAAGCACAGTGTAAGATTCAAATTTCTGGTCCCAAAGACTCAGTGATCCATTTTCCAGCTTCAGTCCACAAAGTATTGTTTCTCCTGCCTTATTCAGTCTTAAATTTCAACTTAAAAGAAATCTGTAAAACATCCCAAAATGTGGCTGAATACATGAGATCTATTTGCTGGAATGACAACTTTTCCATACTTCTGAGGGCTTGTAAAATCTCTTCTTGGGCCAGCTCCCTTCTTCCACTCCTATGTTAATTAATTAAGGAGCAACCTGCTTGTGCATTCTTTATCTTTCTCAACTGATACCATGTCAGGTAAGAAAAACTATTTTAAAAGGCATCTGAGAATGAGTTGGTTATATCTACCCATCTAGAATATGCAGGACCCAAAATATTGCACATTATCATGCTGCAGTTGTAATGACTTTCTAAGGAGCTAATGTTGTTCCATGGTCTAACAAATGCAATTATTATTTTATGTGATTATTTTTAGTATCTTGAGTTTTTTTGCTTCTCCTGTAGTGACGTATTCATTCTGTAGGACCGTTGTTACCTCATAAAATTACAAATTCTCTGTTCAGTGAGTAAGTATTAACAGTATTGCTAATGAATATCTTTTTATGAGTTGAAAATCTGCTGTGTTGCCAGTTAGTATCTTAGAATAATTTATAAGACAATTGACCATCTGCCAGTGATATTCTATTGTATTGGCTGGTCATATCAATAAAGGTAAATATTGCCTCCAACTGAAAAGGCTGCCATTCATAGTGTAATTCAGTTTTTATTGTTTGTGTTCTCTGTACAGCCCCACAGCTTCACTTAGAGTTTCTACTAAGAAAATAAGATTAATTACTCAATATAAGTGCTCTTATTTTTAATAAGAGAATGTTAGTCTATGAATCTTGCATGCTGACAACTGTACTGTAGTGTTTTGGCTCTCTGGTAGTTTAATTAATAAACATACATTTGCTCATTTTGTCAGAGCAAGTTTATTGGTATAATGAAATAATGTTTTACTGATGAATGAAACCCTCCAAATCTTCAGCTTGCTTAATTTCTTAGCATGAAAATGAAGTGGTTTTCTTTAATCAAACAGGTTATTCTTTAGGTGAATTTAACGTAGGGTTTTTTTCCGTTAGTACATTTTCATAGAATTATTTCCCTTGATTTTGTCTTTCAATTAACTCTGTGAAATATTGCAGTTGTGAGCTTATTTAAGTTTTTAAAATGAGGTGGTCACATATTCTATTTGATATTTTATGTGAATTGATTCTGTTCTGTTCATAGACACGCTGAAAGAATTGCAGACAGTTAGTTGGGTTACTTTTACCCCAAATTGTCTTTGCTGCAGATAGCTTTTAAATGTTGATAAAAGATAAAGCTTTAGAATACTATTTACGAATATTACCTGTTGTCATTTGGATGATCCATGCTATTTTCCCAGGTTAGAACAACTCCTTTAACATAGAGCTAAAACAAAAGTGAACTTTCGTGTCCAAGTCCTAAAATGTTTCATATGTCTTGGTTTGTACAAGTAAACCATGAGCATATGTATTTTCTAGTACAAATATATGTTAAATTTAATTAAGTTATAATTCAGGGTATTGTTATTCCTCTGTATGTCATTTTCTTTCTCTTTCCCATTTCCTCAATCTGTTTGATGTTTGGAGACATGAAGAAGTTAAAGAATTCTATTTTTTTCAGAACCCTAAAGGGAAGTTTGCTTTTGTTACTCATTTCTGGGAACACCTGTGCACTGCGGAGTTTAATTGGGCTACAGCTGGTGCCACTGATGTGTGGAATGAGCAGGGCTTTGCAGTCTAACTGGAAATCTTGACATTGTTTGTCATTGGCTGATTTCTAAGCTATTGATGTACTTAAATAAGTTAGAAGGTGTTATGATTTTTAAGGAATTGCATTCTCTGTTGACTGATATAGCTGGTATAGGAAGATCAAGGCTATGAATGGTGACCATATTGCATACTAGCACAGAACAGGTCTGCTGAGCACCCATTGAGTTTAATTGCTGTTTGAGAAGTTAGGTGGCCATCTTACAAACACTGTGATTATGAATCACTGATCAGCATCTTAAAAATGTTGAGGAGAGTTTTATATAGAAGGGAGAGGAGCTACATGTTATCTGGCTTCAAAAGTGTGATTAAAAGCAAGTCACCTGTCTTCTCCCCTAAGAGGATTCTAGAGGACTGGGAGAGTGAAGGAAAGGAGGAAATAAGATGAGCTATGCATCAAATATGCTGATCAGAAATAAGAGAAAATTGAAAAAAAAAAATCAGTTTAGGATTAGCCTATTAGGTATGGAATATATTAAGTTTAGAAATTGTAATAAATCAAGTAGTATTGAACTTAAAGAATTCTTCTGCTTAAGGGCTGAATGAAATCAAGTAAGGAATTCAGGGTATTGTCCACTGTGCATAAAAGATGACCTGCTGTTCTTTTTCTTACTCACTTTAATGCCGTAAGTTTGCTAGCTATTTTACTCATCAGTAATGTATGTCATTACTTGAAGAAATTGCAGACAGTGGCCCAACTAATAAATCCAGTTTACCAACTTCTGTGGTTATGTTAAAAGTAGTTCAAAGCACATGGTACACCCCCGTGCCCCCTTGCAGAGAAGAGAGCATCTCTGGCATGGTGGGTGGTAAGTGACAAAGCAGTGGGTCTGGCTATTGTCTCTAGTCTGCTCAAGAGCAAAGGCTTACTTGTACAGCTGAAATAATTTCAGCATAAAATTCCTGTGGTGGCCCTGAATTACCACAGACGGACTTAGCTGTTGGCACTTTTCAAGGACATGCTGCCAAAGGACCAGCTGCTTTCTGTAGGAGATCTGCCATCTGGAGCTTAGAGAGTGATCCCTTTGATAGACATCTCTGGCAGTGAATGATGAGCCACATGTAATTTTTCCTCTCTTCCTTTTTTTTTTTTTCCCGCCACTCTGAAATTTTGGATTTTATACAGTAAACTTTGTGGAGAGATGTTAAAAAATTTCTTTTTTCTCTGGCTTAACAGTGGGGAAAGTTATCTGATTAATTGTTTGGGATTTAGCCTTAAATAAGTAAAGTTCAAAGTTAGAAATTGTATCAGAGGACCGAGGGCCATGTCAGAGACTATCAGCCAGAAAGTGCCTTGATAGAAGTGAGGTGAACTGATTGTGTTCCAGATAGGAAACTATTAAGGATTTTGTTTTGTATGTATTTAAAGACTTAAGAGAAAGAACTTGAAACATGATGAAATACTCTGCTGAGCTGGAGCTGCCAAAGAAAGCAATGAACTTGGGAGTGATTTAGACAGGCTTGGCTTCAAGTTGGATAGATTGATTTCCAGTTCCATGTACAGAAATACAGAATAGCAATAACATGGGATAAAGGACATAAAAGGGGAACATGCACTTGCTAGCCAGAAGTTAATAAATATTGAGCAGGGTGGCAATCTGGAGATAGGAGTAGATGCAACTGTAAAACCTCTGTGCTAGAGAGAGCAAAGAGTAATGACACTGCATTCTCCTTGTGGGTCTAACTGCTGGCTCAAAATAAGATCTAATACAGATTGTTTGTGGATCAACTTCACAGAGTGCAAAGATATTATGGAAACGTAAGAGGGAAAGGATGATACTTCTTCATGAAATAATTTCACGTGACCTTCTCCTGAAGTGTAGTTCCAGCTCAGTTTATCTTGAAGGGGTTCCTGGGGCATAGCAGGGTCTACATGGTGGCCACCTCGCTGTCTGGTGAGGTGGTGGGTCAGTCACACCTTTCCACAAAAGCGAATTGGCTCCCTGTGAGTTTCTGCTCCAGTTCTCTTAGTTGCTGTAATAAGCTTTCTTAAAGCATTACAGTCCTGAAACATCCTCCTGAGCAGCCAGCAGAGGTCTAGGAAGAGCTGGTCCTTTTCAATGCAATCCTGGGCTTATCAGTGAGGGCTAGAAGCTGGAGGGAAGAGCATTTCAGTGGATGCAATGGTGAATCAGCTATCCATAACTATTTTGCCCATGATTTGCTTTATGACTTTACTTTATAATTTCGTATTTCTTTATCATCTTGGCTAGCAAACTGGAAGTTATTCAGATAAAGACAGCTCCTTGCCATGACCTGCAAAAGTCCTACAACAATACGACTCTGGTCTTGCCCAAGATGTGTATGTACTACTTTGATTTACAGAATCTTTAGAAGCCAACTGTTTGTTTGACAGTGATAGCAAGGAGTTTACAAAATTTGTGCTGAAGGAATAACACTGAATTAAATTTAAAGCTTTATTTTACGTGTCTTTCATTTTGTACATTGCACTTGTCCTTTGTGATACAACAAAATAATAAATAATTGCTGCAGTTAATTAAAAGTAGAAGTACAACTGAATTACTCCATTCTCTGGAAACGCTATTTATTTTGTACAAACTTCAAAACAAGAGAGATAATAATTTCTTTTATATAAAGGTGTACATAAGTTATTATGAAATGAGAGGAGAATTCATCACAACCTTGTTTTCCTCTTTGAGAGCTTCAAACTATAAACTCTTGTACTTTTTGGTGGTATGTGGGCCTGGCAAAAGAAAAGAGCAAGTGAGTATTTACAAATGATAACTCACTGAGGGAATTACTTTTGTCACATGGGGAAAGCTGTACCATGCTGAAATACAGGTGATGGTTTTGGAAATGTTTTTAATGAAGTTTTTGTTGAAAAGAGGAAGCAGTATGTGTCTTAAATGTCTTTCTAATATGTGGTCTAATATGTGAGATATGAGAAATGTCACTCCATGAGTATTGCCTCTGAATTTCAGCCTGGCTGGATCTATCTGCCTGTACCAGAACAGGGCTCGACACTGCTTCTGCCCAAAGCCACCTTCAGTGATGCAATAGTCATACTGCAGTGTCAATTTTCACCATTATTCCTTTGGCTGTGGTAGCTGCAGTTTTAAGAGATTGCCAACACTTGTTACCCACCCTCTGAGGAAGGGTTAGCAATGCCACAGCAGGAGAAGTGGACAGAAATGCATGTCTAGAGCGCCATGCCCCTTCCAACGGTCATCTTTGTGCTCCAATGGTGAGCTGCAGCCACTGAGCCCTAGGCACGTGTTTGTTCCTTCTGCCTGTGCTGCAAGGGGCAGTCGTTTTTGACAGCAGTGGGAAGCAGGGCCAATGTACTCAGGGGAGGCATTTTTTGTGGTGTTTTGCTGCGATCTGCAGTGGACAAAATTCCCGTGCCTTGCTTTCTTGCTCTTGTTAAGAGCAACAGTTACTAACTCATTCGTAGATGATGTTCTTGAAGAATCACAAAGAAAAGCAAAGGTAGAAATGAATATGATCTCTTTTAGAAAGTCTGGAGGCTGGTGGAGCACAGTGGGAACTATGCCTGTGTGATTGCCGAGGGTCTTACACCCTGCCCTAGGCATTAGGTCTTGGTCACATGGGTCAGACGTAGGATGCTGGGTTGCCACAATTTTGCCTATTTCCTTCTGCGTTCTCTTGTTCCTAAGCAGCAGGCAGGAAACTTGGAAAATCTGTATAATAGAAGCAAACTACAATGGAAATTAAAAAGAAAATATTTGAATTTACTGGGGTACAAAATGAACATAGCAGTGATCATACAATTTTTTTTTTCTTTTTCCCAAATGATATTGCAAGTGATCCTTCAGAAGACGTACCAATAGGCTGCTGGTAAAACATGAGGATTAGGCCTGCAGCAGATGAAATTGAAACAAATCAAAGTAACAAAACTGTGGACACTCAAAGCTAGTTAAGAATGAGAAATATTACTGTTTCTGGATCTGTCAAAAAATAGTAAATAGTAAAAACACATTTCTAAACTGCAGCATAAATACCTTTAGTCAAAGGTTAATTCAATCTGAAAACAATATTGCATCTTCTTGTGTAATACTAGCTTTCCATTTGCACTGTTAGCAAGTTTTGCAGCCACTTGACTTTACCAACAGCGTGTCTCAGATTTATCGATTAGTTGAGTGACTCTCACCATAAAATGGATCTGGTTACAGAAGTGGGCATAGAGAGAAAAAAAATGTTTTTAAAATTTGAATAGCTGAAATATTAGGAAATAATTTTTAGCTCAGAGAAAATTTCTAACCAAAAGGATTTGCTGGGTAAGGTATCACAGAAATGGAGTTGGGAATGGAAACTGGAACTTAAAAGTAACAACTTGGTTGTGTTATAATATCTGTTATATGTATTTGTGTATATATATATATATAGTTTGTTAGGTGTAGTTCACATATTTTCGTTTCTTATACTCAGTTTATGCTAATAACAGCTGTTTTATTCCAGCACTGTAATTGCTTGTAAGAAAGGCTTTTCCTTTTATCAATTTTTCATCAGGTTTCCTTTTCCCTTTAAGCTGATACAGTGGATTCAGGATGTTATGCTAAGTAAAATAAAAAAAAAAAAACCTAATTTCTGCTATGCACCTCCTGTAAATAACTTACTAGTGCTCTTTTCCCTCAGAATTATTAATAAGAAAAAGATTCTATGATGGTCTTATAAGACAGAGTTTGGAACATCTGTTTTCTTTTATGTGCACACCTCACACCTACTGTTGTGAAACAGGCATTCTTCACTGTAAGTGTTATTTGTTGATGCTTAAAGGTTCAATGAATAATTCAGCCCCTTCACCCTTCTTGCTTTGTTGCACACCTATTGAGCTCTCAGAGCAGAGTCGTATCAATAAATTCTGACTTGCTTTACAGCTCCAATTTCATGCTTGGCCTTTCCTAACATACATACAACCAAAAAGAAATAACAGAAAGAAAGAACATATCTGTACAAATCATTCTAGCAAACCTCGTGTGTGTGTAGTAAGCCCTTCCCATCCCTCCTAAATTAGAAAGGATTGTTATGAGGAGTCTGCAGGCAAACCCTGTTGTGTTACAACTACGTCCACCAATGCCTGGGTGAGAGTTCAAAAATACAATGAAGTTGCAGAGCACTGTAGGTGCTATGTTTAAAGGTCATGAGCACCTCACTGTGTACGTACCTAAATAAAGCATCTGTTACGGAGAGAAGGGGAACCATTCAGTCCCTCATTTAGGAGGCTTAATTTCTGCATATGTGTACTTACGGTGATTGCAATTATCATAAAGCAGTCAGGCAGGTAGATCATCTGCATGTGCCTATAACATTTTGATTGTAACAAAATATGAAGGAACTTACTGTATCATTAATTGTTAACAGGTGTTGCAACTTGTTAATTCACATAATCTTTAGTTTGCTAAAAGCTGATTATGCGCTGAAGGGTCAGCAGGCAAAACAGTGGTGTTTAACCTTCTGTACAGAGGAGTTGTCCACACTGGAAAAGTGAGAACTGTTTCAGTAAGCAGTGAAAAGTGGTTCATTCCTCAATGTCATCAAGATAGTCAGATCTAGCCTTAAACCAGAAGGCAGAGACTTCTCCTTTGATTCCAGAGGCATTTGGGAACCTCAATACCCTTACAGTTAGTGGGACTTAGGGATTTAGATTCCATTATGAGCCCAGCTTTAGTTCTTGTAGAAAGGTGGAAGATGGGAGTAACCACAACTGTTTGAAACTATTGTAAAAGGAAGGGTTTGTTGTCCTCGGTGAATAAAAAAAGCTGTTTATCATCATGCTATTTAACCTTGCCTAAATTACATGTGTTTATTAGGAGTGATTGCCTGCCGTGATTAAATGACAGAGCTATAGTCCTATACTGGAAAAGATTATTTTAAAACTTACTTCCTGTGGGCTTTCTTTGTTTCAGTGAAGCAATCATTTGGACTCTTCTGAAGTTGAATATCTACTGGCATTTAAACTAAAATTTCCCCTTTTGCTCAGTCACCAACTTGTCAGACAGTTTATGGTTGGGGTTGTTTAGGGAAAAAAGAAAATGTCCATTTCAGAAGTGCTGTTTGTCTGTGAAAAATAAATTTTAGCAATGATTGAAGAGAAAATATAATAAAGTATTTTTTTAATACCATAGCAATGTGACATCCCTGCAGCCATGAGCACACTTCCAGGGTACCAAGAGCAGTGTCACAGCTTCTACGCTGCTCACAGAAGTACACACAAAACCTACCCCACAGCACACACACACACGTGTCCTGTTTTCTAGTAGCCAGGAGACCTGTGGTGTGTTTACTATTGACACCAAGAAGCAATTTTCTCTATGCAGTTGAACCTTGAAAATATTATTTTCTTCCTAATTTAAGAATCTGTAAGAGTTTTTCAGGTATATGAAGAAGGCATTAGGCAGTACATACTAATTTTTAAATGCTCACCATTTTTGTACAGAAATAGAACTATTGATATTACATTACTTTTTAATAGATCGTCAGAATTTGTTGATTCTCATAATTACAGGAGGGGAAGTCGCTGGCACCAACAGATAGCCATTCGGGTGACTCTCTCCTGGTTTTCTTTGGTAGCTTTCGTGCAGTCAGACAGTTGCAAGGATTGTATTCAGACTCCATAAAAGAGTCTAAGGTTTGGTCCCCAATTCCTGCTCTGGGATGCAGAACTTTTAGTCAGGTTTGATATGTGCTTCTGTTGGAACAAGTCTTTGTATCTTTCAGTAGATGATGTGAAGGATTTCATTGCCCATCCGTCAGGTGTACCGATTTGATCCGTGGTGCGTTTATCGGTTCCCTAGCAAGATGCCTACCACTAGTGTTTGCACACCAATACGTACTTTTCAGTATCTTTCCTTCTGGAAGGAGCTGTGTAATATAAAGCAATGCACAATAAATGGTCTGATGGCAGAATCCTACTTGGCTCCTGTACTCTGTAAGAAATAGATTTCTCATTAATTTATCAGTTTCGTACCCTCTATCCTACTCGCAAGATGTTCACTTGTTGCAGTAAGTCATTGACTAAGCCTAAAATGTATTGTATCTGTTTTCCTGGGGAGAAATTTACAAATTTGAAGACCATCTCCTGATTTAATAGAATTCTGATGTGTACTTGAAAACTTGCTGCAGATTCAGTAAGAGGTGCTTTACTGACTCAGCTGATGCCTTTACTTACATAAGAACAGTAAAATCCCAAGGAAGATTGGTACGAGGGCCAAAAAGAAAATATTGCAATGGTCACAGAAGTACCAGTTTGTTAGCTAATATGCAGTTTCAAATATGTGAGGCTATACTCACATGCTGCTATAGTCGGTTTCGTTTGGAATGAGGCTGTTAGAGTGATTTGGTAATCCGTGCTGTCCATAGGAACAGTGTTCCAGCAATGATACTGATTTTGAAACATGCCATTTGGTATCATTTGCTTCAGAAATGCTGTTTTCCCACTGGACCCAATGTAGCATAGGACATTATTTACTAAGTACCTTTTCTTAACTACTTCTGTCAGATCTGTTATTTACTGTGGCCAACTACTGCAGCAATATAAAGTATAAGGAAGAAAAATCTCTCATAATGTGCTGATCTGTCCATAAGCAATCCATGTAAGGGAACCTGAGCATCTAGAATCAGAAAAGACTTTTTTGTCTTCTGAGAGTTGCCAATTTTAATTGAAGTGATTTGAGCACTTGTGATATTTAGCATCTTGGGTTAACAATGAGCAAAGTAATTTAAGCTGCACTGAAGGACAGATTTTAAAGGAGGTTTTGATGACAGCTTTGACCAAGATACAGTACTCATAAAGTGAATATTTATTAATTAGGAAGATTCATTGGCAGGTGCAGTGAGATTTAAAAAAAAAAAAAAGAGAAGAATTTATTTTTCTGGCTTTTGGTTCTCTTATAATTTTTACTAAGTCTGATGATGAATTAATGAGGTCAGATTTCCAGATTTGTTCAGCATTGACCTAAATCAGATCCTACTAAAATCACTGTGAATTTTAACCATGTTTTAAGACAAAGGTGGCTCTGCTCAGTTCCATATGTATAGTTTGGGGTGGAGGTTCGGTGTGTGGCCATGAATGGATTGAGTGATCTTTATTTTTTTAGTTCCACAAGTTAACTTAAACATTGAAAAATGCGTAGAATGTAGTTTTAAAGGGGCAAAAGATAATTAAAATTCCAGTTAGAAAAGAGGGTACGTTCTTTGCAGCGTGTTAGTATAAATCGTAGTACATGTTAACAGCTTCAAAGCAAGAAGAAATATTTACTTGTAGTTTCATTAATAATCAGGAGTCATCATTTGTGATGGAAACATTTCACTTACAGTTAAAACCAAAGGTAATACTGTTAAAGTAAGTGTTGGAGATGTTAAAGCCCACTTAACTGAGAGGCAAATATGTATTTCACTGTCGGCCATCTAAGCTACATAATGTGTCCTTATTTCCTTCTAGAAACATTATATATATTTGGAATAATAAATATTCCCTGCTGAGGTCTCTACTAAGTTAGTGTACTAGGATAAACAGACATTTATTTATTTATTTGTCCTCTCATGGTTAACCTGGTCTCTTAATGCAAATAGCAATTGACTTCTAGTTTTCCAAGTGTTAATGAACTCTACTACTGTTGCACTCTTTAGGGGCATTCATTATAGTGGGTCACAGAAATGCATTAAAAAAAAAAAGACATCTTGTAAATTGTGTCATCTGACACTTACTGTTTCAGTTTTCTGACAGGATTTTTGAAAGAAGCCACAGAAGTTTGGTGTAGTTTGTATTTATCCAGTGAGATTTGAATGCGTTGATCAACAGGCTTTTTTGAAAATCTAACCTTTAGAAAGGGTTTACAAAATCAATTAAGCGACCTGGAAGCAGTACTTCTGTTGTAATTCATGGACAGCAGAATACATACGAAGGGGAAAAAATGAAAGAGAAAAAAGCTTTGAGGCACGTAAGTGACTTTGAAAATTCCTCTTTCTTTAGGATCAAAGATTAGACTGAGACGATAGTTCTACTTCTGGGTTTCTTCTCCTGTCTTTGAGCATTGAAAAGCTAAGGAGTCAAAATAAGCAGCCTAGTTCTGCATATTTTTTTAAATTGTGATGTTAGGATCTAAATGTACACACATAATATTTATTTTTTTTTCTGTTTTATATTAAGTGAAGGATGTCTGCCTTTCTTTGGTTTCAGATAGGTTCAATTTCTACACTGTGATTTCCAAGAGTGTACAGGAGATTCCTATAGTGTGCACATCAAGGCTGGCGGTCTCCTGGTGGGTTCAGCGGGCTTTTTCATTCACCTGTCACATTTGCTGAGCTCTCAAACTCATGGGTTGTTTTAGAAACAGAATGTTTCCATTCATGCATGGAAATAGGTGAAAATACAGCACCAGTCAGTATTTGAAAGAGAATGTATTTGAGCATTGAGTGTGTTTGTGCATTTTACTGGAGCATCTCTAATTCAAACCTTACAAATGTGAAGCTGAAGCTGGAGTGTTGAACTGCAAATCTAAGCATAGCTGAACAGAAAATATCTCCATATTCATTACACAGCGGAAAATTGTGCTGCCTCATTAAAAAAGAAATATTTCAGCTGAAAACCAAAGGCACATGATGTTTTCAAAAGAAACCTCTTGGTTTCAGTCTCCTAAGAAAAAGTTAAAAGAGGCAAATACTTTTCTTAAAAAAAAAAAAAAAAATTGAACCCTAGTTTTTCTTTAAAAAAAGTTTCCAAGATATTCATTCTTCATTCTTGTTCCTTCTTTCCCATTGACAATGCCTTGAGATACTCACTTAATCTCTTTGTCTTTTTTCCCATTCTTTCAAGGCAAAGTAGTAAGATTCAATTGTATCTAAGTATTGTGAGGAATCAGAAAACAGCTGAAAGGATCTTTAAAAGCAGTAAACAGTGTAACTTGTTTTTAAATGTCTTCATAAAGTAAAAGCTCAAGTTTCAAACTGTCAAATTAAATTGTTGATGTCTTTTTCTGAAGGCATAGACTCAGTTAAAGCATGTATCAAAGAAAGCAGTGTGGGAATGCTATTGAAAAAAAAAAACAAAAAACATTGTATTATCTGGGAGCATGAGTGAATGGATAGAAGTGGAAATTAATGAAAGCCTTCTAGTGGCATAGGCTGTAAACTGTACCATGGCGTTGGGCTGTATTAATGTAAATGGTAAGATGGCGTGATTCTAGCAGTTGTAGTTCTGCTAATTGTTTGCATTTGTGGCTTAATGATGCTAGAAAGAAATTGTGTATTTCTCAGTAAAATACATCTAACTGACACTTAAGCAGGCATTATGTTCAGCTCTGAACGAAGTGGCTGTAATCTGAATGCAGCTTGCTTTGCAAGGGTTTGAAGCAGTGCTGACCTTTGAGATTCCCTGAGGGAAAAGAACTGTTATTCTCTTGACTTAAAATATATTACAACAGTTCACATGCTAAGCAGCGTATGCATTAGAAAGAGTGCTGTAGACTCACAGGAAAGTTGCGTCTCTTACACATTAATATTTCCTAACACCTTTCTAAGCATAGCTGTGCATTTTATTGTTCTTGCCAGATGTGCTGTTGTTAGCTACCTGGGCTTGACTTAATGGGAAAAAGGAAACTTTAAAGATTAAATTTGCTAATGAGGATAAGGATTCTATTTAAAAAGTCTTTAAAAATAATAGAAGTATTAATTTCAAGAACGACACAAACATAATTACATTATGTAGGAACACAGGACAGATAATGAGCATATCCATTATTGAACACAGTGCCTTGGAAAAGGCTAGTGATGCCCACAAAGTCCCAAACTCACATGTAGGACAGATGCAACTGTCTCTGGCAGTCTCAAAACCGGTAGTAAGAGACTCAAAGCAGAACCTTTAACATGCCCCTAGGGGAGAAGACAAGAATGTTGTTAACCTGCCAGGGCCCTGCAGCGCTGGTGTTCACAATAAGTAAAATTGCCTTATCTATGGCGTGTACAAAAAGCCCCAGTGATGTTACTGACCTGATGGGAGCAAAGAAGTCCCTTCTGTCCCCAAAACTAGCAGTTGGTTTGACTCCTCAGCATGAGAGCAGATACGCATCAAGTACCTCAGAAATGTTAGTACTACTAACTGGTACCAGTTTACCTTGCATTACATCCTACTTGCAATTGCAGCAGTTGTAACAATTGAAGGCAAACTATGCATAAAAAAATGAAAAGGTCTTCATTTCTAGCACTGACAAGTTTCCCTGTGCAGAACCAGCAGAAATAAATGCACAGAAATAAAGATGTGGTACAGACTTGCACTGTCCTTCCCGTAAGTTTAAGTTCCAGCCTAAAACAATTAATTTTCCTGCCCTGCTGCACTGTTTGGAGGACAGTTCCAAAATTCCTTGTTTTCTGATCTCAGTATATTGCAAGACTGACTGGTTTTAACACATTGAAAATCACACTGTACAGATGTAGTGCATCAGAGTATTTGACAACTGCTACACTGCCATGTTACTTGTACTTATCAGCTGATCATACCAGCTGCACACACTAAAAGGGAATATAAATGTATATGATAATATATAGCTACATTATGAATAATAAGAATGCTAATAGTAGTGCAACCTATTTAATGCACAGAACCCATGAATGGGATATGCTAATACATTATCAGCACGTACGGTGCAACAGAAATTATCTCCCTGATTTTCCATGACCAAGATCTCATGTGCAGACCAAAAGCACTTTTTTTTTCCCTTTTCCTTTTTTTTTTTTTTTTTAAGTTGAAGGCAGTCTTTATTGTTGGTGTGCAGTGACAGACTTTTGAAATCTTTTCCCACTGAATACCCACGAGAGGAGAACCAAGGACCAGTTCTTAACATATGAATTCTCACTGGGTCCCATGGAGAGATTTCAGGATGGGGATTGTTGCTGATACCAGCTCACCTTGACTTGTGTAGAGTTTTTCACTCTGTGTGTGGTTTTGACAGTCCTTATGAGGGGTGAGAAATGGCTCCATATTTGCATTTTTAACATTCATTGTGGAGAAGCTAGGAGCCTGTGGTTTTCAATTGCCTTTCTAACAGTGGTCAGATGATGAAGACAATCTGTTTAACAAACTGGCATGTAAGATAGCTTTCTCCGTATGTCACACATTTGCCATTCCATCTGCTGGATAATAAGCCAGCAAAACCCAGCCTGACCAGCCCCTTAGGTGATCTTCTTACCATCTTCCAAAAGAACACTAGAAAGAGTAACAAACTCATTTAAACTTTAACATATTTTATTTCATTTAGTGCTTCCTGTTGTTCTTCATACTACATCATGTAAAGCAAATAGGCCTAAATCAAGTGTCTGAGGTAAGCATTATTTTTCACTCTCTGTCCTTAAAGAAGGAAACATACAAAGTTATGAGAATATGATGCACACACCAATTATTTGTAAAAGGTACAATAAGCTAGTGCTTTTTCTTTTTTTAGGTCAATTAGCATTAGTGAAGGAGAGTCAGGCTCACAATGTTAGAAAAAAAAATGACTGGTTCACCAGCAATAGCAATAACAGGGCCAGACAAATGAAAGTTGGTCTGTGTGATTGAACAAATACAGAAAAATGCGAAGAGAAATTAAGCCACACGCCAATTTGACAACCTGCATTTTTAGGAGATATTGCATCTAATGGAAGGTGGAAAACCTTGACAAGAATTGATTTGAATATATTTTTCTAACTAAACAAAAAATCTACTTAGTAAGTTGCTGTAAAATTGACATTTAATGTTGGGGTGTTTCAGAACTTCCTTGATGTGTGGTTCAGCTATTCTTTTAACACTGTTTCACTAAATGTAGTACTGTTGATTGCCAAATGCTAATAAGGTTATGCTGAAAACAATCAAAATTGGGTTCAACATATTGTTTGACAGTGAATTGAAGCGGTTTTGTATGCAGTGTTCATCTTACAGTTATTAAAGAAAAAAAAACTAGTAAAAACTTTGTCATAGCTCGAATTTACAGTAATGATGCCTTCTAGCCCTGGAGACAGGTAAACAGATCTTAACCAGGTGTTCTCCTGAATTTTTTAGCTATAGCCTATCTGCAAAGCTGCACAAGCACAGCAATAAAATGAAGGTTTAGTTTATAGCATTATTTGGGAAAAAATACTTTCAGAGTACATCGTGGAAACTTGTGCTTTAAGGAAAAGTCTTAGTTAAGCAGAGCTCTGCTAGAAAATCCCTTCCATTTTTGAGAATTATTTGAGGAGCTAGAAATTATAGTAACAAAACATTATGATTTAATGGATGTTTGACTATAAGATGTTCTCAACTCAAAGATGGGATCACGAGCTGCAAAAATCTTACTTGCATCCTTAATGGAGATTATCCTCTCTAACATTTTACTTTTATAGTGTGAGTAGAAGGGTGCATGCAAGCACAAAACAGATTTGCTTTGAACTTTTTTTTATTAGCTTTTGCAGAAATCTTCAAATAGTGCCTATGAAATTGTGCATCATGCAGTGTATCTAACATGACTGAAGCTCTTTTATTATCAAACCGTAAACAAGCAGGTACTGAGAAGTCCTTGGAGGATGCATTGTCCTTTGGAGGGGCATGTGTGCGTGGTGTTGCTAACATACTCTCATGTAATGTCAGAAATACAGGGGCGTATTAGAGAAGTTCACTCTTCTGCTTGTTAAAGCTCCTTTTCTCTTTCTGTAAACGTGGAGTGGGACAGCCATTTGTTCCCAGTTCACAACTCCTTAATAGGATGCCATTTCTCCAGTTCAACTTTTTTTTTTTTTTTTAGTGAGAATAAATGCATTAGTTCTTGAGCCAAAATTTCTCCTTTGACAGACACAATTGTGCAACATATGTTAGCCACTCAAATCTCAGTGCCATGAAGACCACATAAGAGCTTCAAGAAAAAAAGGCGCTGTCAGTTGATGAAGTATTGCAATTTCCTTCTGTTGGAGCAAAAGAACTTCACAAGGCTGCATCCCTATGCTGATATGCTGGTATCAAACTTCATGATTTTGTTTGCTATGCTGTTGTTCTGGTTTTGTTTAGTGAGGGGGGGCCTAAGGTGGTAGCTTCTGTAGGAAACTGCTAGAAGTCGCTCCCCTTTGTTCAGTGGACTCGGCCGGGCCTAGGGCAGACCTGCTGCTGGCCAAGGCCAAGCCAATTGGTAGCAGAAAGTCCCGTGATAACGCCTCTGCGAAAACGTATTTAAGAAGGGGAAAAACAGAAAAAAAAAGGGAGAGAAGATGTGAAGCAGCTGAGCAGGGGCAGAGAGGGAGAGGCGCGAGCCTTGTGGGCCTTGCAGGCCTCACCCTCTGGCCTCCCGCCGGGCAGCCGACTGGGGCCAACTCAGGCCTGGCCTGGCTGCAAGAAGTGGAGAGGAGATGAGAAGAGAATAAGATGTAAAAAGGATCCTGAGAGGCGTCTGCCAGCCTGTTGTGAGGAACGGCTGCAGGCGCCGAGGTCAGTGAAGAAGGAGGGGGAGGAGTAATGTGGCTCCTGGCCAAGATTCCCCTGCAGCTCGTGGTGATGACCATGGTGGAGCAGGTTGTCCCCCTGCAGCCCATGGAGGTCCACGGAGGAGCAGAGATCCACCTGCAGCCCATAGAGGACCCCACGCCAGAGCAGGTGGAGGCCTGAAGGAGGCTGTGGCCCATGGAGGGCCCGCTGGGGCAGCTGTTCTGGAGGGACTGCACTCCGTGGAAGAGATGACCCACGCCGGAGCAGTTTCACGAAGGACTGTGGTCCATGGGAGGGACCCCACGAAGGAGCAGGGGAGGGATGTGAGGAGTTCTTCCCCTGACGATGAAGCGGCAGCATGAAACAACGCGTGATGAACTGACCGCGACCCCCATTCCCTTTCCCTCCCCCCCCGTGCCGCTCGGGAGGGGAAGGTGGTAGAGATAAATGTTAAGCCCGGGAAGAGGGAGGGGTGGGGTAGGTTATCTTGTTCCCTGTCTCGTTCTCCTGCTAGTTTTAGTAATAAATGAATAGTTTTCCCCAAGTTGAGTCTGTTTTGCCCGTGACGGTAACTTTAAGGATTCCTCCCCGTCTTTATCTCAAACCTCGAGCTGTTTTTCTTATATTTCTCCCCCTATTCTTTCGGAGGGTGGGGGGAGTGGGAGAGAGACTGCGTAGTCTGGTCCCGATTGGGGCTGAACTATGACAGCTGTTTCCACTTTTTATTAGCACTTGCACAAATCTTCAAGTAGTAAGATCTTCTCTTCTGTCCCCGACTAAAGTACTTGAAACCTAACTCTTCGGAAGCACTGCAGAGAATAGAGGGATGACTTTTATTTTTTCCAGGAGAGCAGGTGTTGCTGAAACAGAATGTAAATATGGATGGATACTGCTGCGAGGAGAGCATTATAAAAGTACATATAACACAATGAAGGACTACTCCTGAAGGGAAAACTAAACCATAGCCTAGTAAAAAGGAGAGAGTTAAGCTTTTGATTGCCTTTTTTGCTTGTAAACCTCTGTAGTTTGTACTTGATGTTAAAATGTAATTTAAGAGTTAACAGCAATTGAGGACACTTTATCATTTTCCTGTTTCATTACTTATGACTGGTTCCTGACTCAGAGAAGTCCCTTTTTAAATGAAGATGCCAGTTATAATTGCTCTGGTGCTCTGTTATACCTGTTGTCATCAGATACAGCAGCATCCCTTTTGTTTTCTTCTGTTTATTTCTGACCTGTCTGAGTGGAATGAAAACTTGATGCCAAGCTATTGATAGACTGAAAAAAAAAAAAAAAGAGAGAAAGGAGATTGCATGGAGGCATGTAAAGGAAGACAAGGCGGGGGGGAGAAAAGCTGTCTGCTGTTCATTCAAGTCTTCTTCAGGGATTCGAAATTACCTACATTTAGGAAGTTGTCCCAAATGAACTTAGGTCTTCTCTTGGAGCAGTTATGTAGCATATCTAGCCCTAGTTTCCGTAGCTAATCTCACTGGCGTACTATGCTAACCTTGAGTGTAGTGCAAAGAACAGCAAAGCATTTGGCTGCCATGTGTTTTGCTATAACAATAAAATTATATTTACTGGGTAAGTGATTTATTGGGTGAACATCATTCCTGAGGTAATATGAAGGTCAGTGAGTGTGCAGTACCATCACAGAAACTTAAGGCACAGTGACCAGAAAGGAAGTGGCTGCCTCGCTCCAACACAACTTGAATTTTGTAAAGTCAATACACTCTAAAAATTACGGGAGTTTTGTGTGCAAAGCATAATCAAAGAGCTAGAATAATTTCCTTGTCTAGGTGTCTTTTTCATGCTGGAATTGAAACTTTCATAATTTTGTTGCATTACATTGTGTAAGTGTTTGCAGATTTTGTTCATAGCGTAACCTCAGGACAGAGGAGATAAAGAGATGCCAATGTGGACAGATCTAAGCATTTTTTATGGCGTTTACTTAAATTTTGACAAATTCTGAGGTGGGAGATGTGACATCGTAGAGCAGTACTTAGTACGTACTGCATTTGCAAAAGATTAATGTATTTTTCTACAGTGACGTCTTCCTCTGTTTTTAAGACTGGGTTTGTTCAGGTTATGGAGGTATGCAGAAGGCTGAAGGTGTGTAGTGCTGGTGTGATGTGTTGCCCCATGTTTCCCTGGGGAAAATTTTGATGTGTAGGGTACTGATGTCCTGTGGGTGGCCCCGAATGGACAGGTCTTTCTCAGCATAAAACTGCATGGTAGACTGTTCTAGCAGTGATTATTATCTAGTGATTATATTATCTAGAGTATTATATTATATTAGCAGTGATTATATTATCTTGAGTATTATCCCAGAGCAGAGAATTTTAATTCCCTCTTTGCAGATCCCTAAGTGACTGAACTATTTTAAAGGAACATATGTTAGCACTTTCATATTCCTCATAAAAAAATAAATAAATAAATAGCAGATTTTCTGAAAATCATCTTGAGTTTTTAGGAATAGGAAATTGGGAACAGAAGAGTCCATTGTGCTTCACAATTTGAGTTCCATTTAAAATCTTTGTAGAAACAAGTTTGATCAATAACAATTTGATTTAAGGTTAAAGTTTGTATTGGAGAGATTGGTGTTTTAAGGCTTGAATAATTGTATTAAAGTGAAATACTAAATTGTTCATTCCTTTACAAAATAAGGGTTGGATTTTGTAACTTTTCTGTATTTTCCTTACTCTGAAGGTTTATTTTAAATCTTATATTTCTGTATATATTTTGTGTGTGCGTACTCGTTGTTTTGTCCAGTACACCTCCGTAGTGATATGCCTTTTTATGCTGTAAAAACATGTCCTTACAGCTACTCCAGAAATTGTTTCATTACCTTCTCAGTTGCCTTTGTAGCCTAAAGTGTACTTGTTTCCCTCCTCTGGGAGGAAACCTAACTTTTTTCAGTCCAATGGAAATTAATATTTTCTCAATTTTACTTGAAATTATGTTATTCTTAATTCAAAACCGATGTTAATTTTATTTAAAACAGAGTGCTATGGTTTGTTGGTTTTTTTTCATTTCAGGATTTATTTATTTTAAAATAAGAATAAAGCAAGATAAATGCAGAGCTAACCTTTAAAGCCAGTCACAGTGCCAGAAAGCAAAAGGACATCATGCTCTCAGTTTAGGTGATGTGTAGCCTGGGCAATGAGCACTCGGATTGAATTTTTTCCTTGACGGAACATTTTGAAATCACAGTTTTGTCTCCTGTGCTGGACATAAGAGTTATGATGTATTATAATGCAGTGACTTACTTTCAGGCTTTTCTGCTGGTACTTTTCTGTGGTTTGTTGGGTTTTTGGGTTTGGGTTTTTTTGGTCATCATTGGGGAAGGAAACAGAGGGTATATAGTTGGGTATGAACACTTGGGAAAGCAGTGCCCGTATTTCAGTCCCTATTTCAGCACATTTTCAAGTTTTTAAATGAAGTACCAATAGGAAGAATGATGAGTCTTATCTCAGAATATTGTGCAGCCCTGTGGTTATGACCCTTGCTCAGATATGGAACTTGGCATTCATCCTTTTTAATATAAAGATCCAAATCTGTTTTGTCTCGAGCTGGAGCTATTTGATACTCTCCACTATTCTCAGAACAAATACTTTGTGCTGAAGAAAGGAAATGTCTGAAAGTTATCTTCTCATGAAGTGATATGTAGGGTTGTTTTGTTTGGTTTTATATTTAAACCACTTTTTTCCCTTTCTGCAAGATTGAAGGATGAGTATTTTGTCTGATAGGGATCCTCATGACTGCAGTTTCTCACATAAATAAGGCTACCGTAAAGATAAAAGACTTTAGACAGTGTTCAAAATTTTCTGTGGTATTTATGTCTCGTTTCAATAGAGTATATGGCTAAATTCTTTATCTGTTTTGAAATTATGGTGGAGAAGCTAAGACTTCCATAAGTTTAGGTACAAAAAGTGAAATCAAAGTGAAGGGTATAATACATACTGTAATGTAATATAACATATATGATGGTCTGCATAAACTCCTTTTATGCCAGAAGATATTTTTACCTATTCCAGGGATTCTTCTGTAACCTCTTTCCATACTCATTTCACTCTCTTCACCAGTGGCTCAAAATTGATCCTACCATTTATGCAGATACCACATGCAGTACCTGCTCTGCGATCGTAACTTGTGACCTTAGGCTTGAATCTTCGTAGACGGTCCTAAGATACGTAGTGTTCACATTATTCATGACTGCTGTCATTGCAAAGTCATCCAAATCGTATTTATGGAATTTATATGTGCTATGGTGTACTGACAGTTTTATGGGTTAAATTAATCGGAGCATCTAAAGATGAGTTTGTTACTTGCTGCTTTCTTCTTATCCCTCTGCACCATTATAATTAATGAGCGATTTTTTTTTGCAGCAGACTGACATAATTTTAATGATGTTTCTTCTGTACAAGCTTTAATTATATTTTATAATCTATGATACATTATACTTTCTCTTTCCATGTACTAACAGGGTGATAATCTTCTCTTCAGGCTTGTGCAGATGAGGAGTGATGAACAATATAGACACAGGACATTTTTCTCTTAAAAGGAATGTCAGCCATTAATGTAACTTTACTTGCTCTCAAGCTGATTATATTCTTGAAAAAAACTGAATTTTCAAGCAGCATTTTCAGAAGTAAATGGGAAATAATATACAAAGTGTTATTATATTTAATTATTATAACTGTACAACATAAAGTAGAAAACACTAGGGTGTTCCTGATTTGTGTATTTTCAGTAGCAGTATTTTGGCATTCGTGTTGCTCTGAACATTCAGTATTTTCCAGCATGATGACACAAAAAGGCACTTTGGCTGGTTCGGTGTCATCATGGTTTCATGAAAGCCGGTGATGTAGGGAGAGGTTTGCTACAGAGCATAGTTTAATTCTAGACAGCTTGAGCATGTTAGGTCAGTTAAAGTTCACAGATATGAATGACCTTTTTAAACAAAGAGTTCAGATTTTGCTGAATTGATGATCTTTAGGAATATTCCCAGGAATTTGGGTTTTATATCCTTTCTCAGTCTTGCCTGGTTTTGGAAAGCAAGATTTTGGGGCCAATATATAGCTGCAGCAATACTAAACAGTCTGTGCTGGCTCAAATAGTTTGGATACTGTGATTTACAAGCCAAAGTTAAATCTTTGTTATCTAATGCCTAGCTGAAAAGCCCAGGTGCAGAATGCCCATTATTTTCTGAATGTACGTTTAAGGGGAGGGTCACTTCTTTTGACCTTATAAAGGGATACAGCTCACGTGGAAATCTAGCTCATACCAAAATTTTGTACTTAATGTAAAAGTACTACTAGGATTTAATTTCACTTTTCAGATAATAGGCGCTTTGCGAGCATCGCATCCAGGTTCTGCAGTGTCTTTTGCCTTGAGCGGAATGCCGGAAAATGTCAAATTAGGCCACTTTTACCTATTTATCTATTTAAAATGAGCACACTTGTGTTCACTGGTGTTCTGAGACCAAAGTCTTCATATACAAGATTTTAAATAAAAGTGGAGAGATAATCCAGAGAAATAAAGTGTAACTTTATATTCATAGAGTTGGGGATTATATTTTTACAATTCTGCATTGAGATTTCTGTACAGTAATCTCATTCCATAGCCTGGCATTTAAAATTCTTCTCTTACTTACACTAACATAAATTGAGAGAAACAAAAGTGGTTACTTCCACCTCTGTATCACAAAAAACCAAATGAGCACACAGTTTCTGATAAATGATTTAGGCCTCAGATTTTTAATGTGTGATGAAGACAGGAAGGTTTTTTTTACATTACTGGGTATATGCATTTTTTAACTTGCTTTTCTCTCTCCTCACTTTTGACTGATCTTACCCTGTCCTTCTTTTTCCCTTTCCCATTTATTTCTTTCTTACTGATACCTGGCTTCAGTTCATCTTCTTGAGGTGCTCTCTTCTAATATATTTTAACTCGCTCCTGTTGCCTTTTTACTTTTTCTTGCACCTATTTATGTGACCATTCGCATTCTTTACAAGGAAGAAGTGGTACTTTTTATATGCCTGGAATATCAAATGCAGAAAATTTTACTTTCCATTCAAAACTGGAAAAATAAGATTAAATTTTCCACGGAATAAATCTTCTGGATATTTTTTGTCATAGAGCAAAAATGTTTCATTTTTATAATTTTTTTCACATTTATGTTGTGTTTAAATCATCATGATGTTACACTTAAATACACTTTTTAACTCCTCTAAAAATATCTAAATGATGTTTTAAACTATCAGAATTAGTGAGAAAAAAAATTACATTATCAGAAAAAGGAAGTCAATTTATTTTTACTCTTTCTGATGAAAATTTAATGTAATCAATGTATTGTCCTAAAAATGTTTTATTTGGATGGAGCTGCATTTGACTTTCTTACCACTAACTTCTCTGTTACAAAAATTGTAACTGGCTGTGAAGGGTGTTGAAGAAAAATCAAGCCTACTATTCTTGCCAGCTCGCCTGAGACATCCACTCCTCTCAAAGGTGCTTTGGATAAATTTAACGCAGTAATACAGAAATAAAAGATGTAGCTTATCTGGTCTTATTGGCCTCCCGGCTGTCACTTCTTTTATTATATTATCTGAGGCTTTACTCTGTTCTTAAAATTGATCTTCTTTTCTTAAAGCAATCAGCAAGAGTTAGTTGCAAACAGTTTAGTCAGTATTTCCTTAAACTCTTCACAAAACATTGCAGGATGAGAAGTGGTAATCAAGAACCTTCTGCAGCTGACATTTTTTCTTTTGTTATTTTTTTTACCTTTTTTTCTCACCTATCTATAAAGCACAGAAAATGCTGCTGTCGTTGAAATGAGGTTGAATTACAATGTGATTGAAAACTTGTGGACCAGATTAAACTGGAGAGTCTCAATAGCCCCGGCCGTGCGTGTCTCTAAGATTGAACACAGCTTTAATTGCCATGTTCGTAACTATAGTGTCTAGATCAGTGAGGTGGGAGCAGCTCAAAATGTGATGGAGGAAAATAGTGGGTATATAACTACTGATACTTGTTCTAATTAATTTAAAGGTATGTTGGATATATTAAAAAAAGCTGCACTCAGAGCAATGTTTCAGTTGACTATTCCATAAGAAGTCTATAGGAAGGACCACGTTCTTTGTAACATTTGCTTGGGCTGGAAGTTATTATCAGAGTGTGAGGGTTGGAGAGGTATGTACATATGGTTGGTTGCTGTCTGTAACTGGCAGAAATAAGAGGATCTAATTTGCAGTACCATTTATGTTTTCTTTTGAAGAGGGCTTTCATTGTTCCTACATAAGTCACCTTCTCTTTTCTTATAATAGTTATAATTTTCAACTTACTGCACATTTTCTTGTAAGACTCATCTGCATATTATGATAGTTAAGGAGAGACTTTCCATCTCTCTTTCACCTCTTAACCCTGCCTAGCCGATGAAAATATTGCATCTCCTTCTTGAAAGGATTTCCTTTATTCCATTATACTTGGAAATTATGTCATTGCCCTGGATGCTCATATTTAAAGAATAAAAACCCAAACCCAAGACTAAGCTTTGTGGCACAGGTAGATTCACCTTTTACCTTCCTCCATTTCTAATAATTACCTCTTACTAAGACTTTTTTTTTTTGTCTGTAAGTAGATTTTAATTCATTGTAATTATTCTTCTCTGCTCTGGCACTCTGATATGAGCAATCAAACCTTACTGCAGACATGAATTTTACACAGTGAGACTGTTTCTCGCTTCAGACAAATCATATCCATTACTTCACATTTTTGCTTTCCAGTTCAATAATGTGCTTGGAGGAACTCAAGCACGTCTAACAGGTGTGATTCTCTTTTCACGGTACTGGGCTGGCTGGCCCTTACTTCACTGCATTTTGTACATAGTATTTTTCTCTTATTAGTGTGTCCTTGCAGCTGAAGACAGAATCATGCCTTGATCTTGCTGGGTTTTTTTCTTGCCTATGGGGACATCTGCACATATTGGCCATCTCCTAGAACTCATTCAGCACTGTGTGAATGACAAAACCATGTGCCAAAGGTTTACGTGTTTCATTAATTTCCAGGCCTGAGTCTTTCTAATTTCTTTCAGTGTACCTTTCAGGTCTCAGTTACCAGCACTCTGAACTATGTAATTGATTTAATCCATTGATTAAATATTCACTCCATGCCTGAAGTCGTGCCCCATTATCAACTGTTCTTTTACCCTGTGGTAATGAAAATAGTAAGTAAAGGACTTCTCTGTCAAAAAGCTCTCTCTCTCAGGGACTGACTTCAGCTTTCAGTGTTTAAAATATAGGCAAAGAATTCATGCAGCCTCTCGGCAATTTGATTTCATCTGTCACCATGGTGTCACTCTTGTCCCTTAGTGGTCCCACTGTCTCTTCATCAGGTTGCTCATATCCTGGGTATTTTAAAGACCTTCCTGCAGTTGATCTTTACTTTCTGTGCTATTTTTATTTCACTGGCTGCTTTTATTCCTTCTCATCCATGCTGAGATTGTAATTTAATTTCTGTTTGTATATCTTTCATTCAGCCTCCTTCACTGATAGTTATAAGTTCCAGTAAGACTTTTTCTCAATCCTTTTGTCAATCTACCTTTCTAGCCAAATGTCACAGACCTGTGGCATTGCAGCAATGTATTATTTACTTTCCAGGTCCTATAATCAGTGTCAGTACTATCTGTATGTTCAGTTAATCATTCTCAATTCCTTTCTTTTCACTTATTCTTACCTTTCTTCCTCATTCTGTTTTCTTCCATTTAGGTAAATGCATAGTTTTAACTGTACCTAACTTTGACAGTATATGTCTTCTCCCTAACAACTTCTTTTTTAATCAAAATTGCATTGTGGAGATTCTTCTGTGCCTTAAATCACACCTATTCTGTTGCTTTCTTTCTTTTCCCTTGCAATTTGATATATATGTTGAATTTAGTCACATTCCAGATAGTCTAGCATATTGTACCCCCCAGTCTTATTACTTTAAATAGATACAATCTAGGCCCTATTTCTCTGGATAATTTAAATTTTACACTGCTATCATTTCAACCTTTTAAAATGCTATTTTATTAGTGCAGTCATTTCAGAGTCCAGTTGTTCTTTCTGCTGAGAATAAGGCCGACAATCTATCCCTATAACTAACTCACTGTCTGAAGCGTATTCAGCTACCATCCGTACTAGTTCTTTTCTGTCCACATTTCTCTCCTGTTCCTTTCTCAAGGACTTCTAAGTCCTCTTTGATGCATCAGGCTCTCTCTTTTTCTTTGTTGTTAGCTGTGTAGCATATATCCATATTCTAATTTTCTGCAATATAATACTGAATATTTTCCAGACAGTTTTTGTCATCATATGATAAAGAGAATTCCTTGCAGTTTTTAACTGGGAAGTCAACCTAGCTGAATGGAGTGGGAATTCAAATATCAGCTCTTCTTCAGAAGACCTAGACTATGAGTTGGAAACCCAGATCATTTTGCATTCTAGGGTATGCTAGAGTAACTCTTGAGTCAATGTCCAACAGCTCCTTTTCATGGAGAAATGTAATGCTAAGCCACCCATTCAAATGTTTCCCTCTGTGATACGTATTTACGACATCTTTCTGGCACCTCAGTGCCTGGACTTCAGTGAACACACACTACAAGTACCAACAGCTCAGCAATACTGGTAGTTATAGATGAACTTCAAAAAATTTTGAAACTTTTATCAGCTACTTCTGTTGCTACAGCAATGCTGTAAAACCAAACATGACTCAACTTGTCCATTTGTTTAGCTTCACAGGAAGCTCTTTCTCCTGTCTTTCCTTCTATGTCTTAAACCACAAAGCTACACATTTATTCTCTAAAGAGTAATCCTTAGTACTGTACTTAAATTCTGTTCCTGTTCTATTGACAGATTGCCATCTGACATGGGGTTGCTTACATGTCAGTACTTAACGTGCTGTCCTCCAGTTTACTGGTCTCTCCTGTTGCACTTTTTTTTAACATCCAAATCTATGAGGTCTTTAAGGCATAAACCATTTCAAGATGGTTTTCTGTAGAGTGCTGAGTAGAATCAAGTCATGCAATAGAAATATTAAAGGTTAAGGGTAAGTAATTTTTGCAGTTTTTAAAGGAAAGGGAGCAGAAAGGTTAAACAAAGGATTGTACGTCTAGTATTGTTAGTGAAATTACACTGTAGCTTCAACTTTTGTTTTCAGGCATTCCACTGTCACTATAATAGCTTAAATTAATTATCTGCAGATACTAATTTGAACTCTGAACCGCCTCTAGCCAATATCATAAATACTAAAAATTGCTGTAACAAGTGCTGTCATGCTGACTGACTGCAGCCTGCTAGCCCTGGTCTCATGGTGTGACCCCAGTGGGCAGCTCAGCCCCCTCCAGCTGCTTGCTGACTTCCCCTCATGGAGATGGGGGAGAGAATCAGAAGGGTAAAAGTGAGAAATCTTGTGGGTTGAGATAAAGACAGTTTCATAGGGAAAGCAAAGGCTGTGCGTGCAAACAAAGCACAATAAGGAATTCATTCGCTACTTCCCATCAGCGAGTGTTCAGCCACCTGCTGGAAAGCAGGGTTCCATCACGCATAATGGGTACTAGGGAAGACAAATGCCACAATTTCAAATATCCCCCTTTCCTTCTCCTGCCCCAAGCTTTTGTTGCTGTGTACAATGTCGTATGGTCAGGGATGTCCCTTCAGTCAGTTAGAGTCAGCTTTTCTGACAGTGTCCCCTCCCAGCTTCTTGCCCACCCCCGGCCTGCTCACTGATGAGGCCATGTAAGAGGCAGGAAAGGCCTTGGTGCTGTGCAAATGCTGCTCAGTGATTGCTAAAACATCTCTGTTTTATCAACAGTGTTTTGGTCACAAATCCAAAACATAGCCCTATACAAGCTGCTATGAAGAAATTTAACTCTATCCCAACCAAAATCAGTACAACCAGGGAAAATATTTGTGGTGATTTAACAGCTTCCTAGCTTCAGAGCAGTGGCCCATTAAGGACAAGTTGCATACTGTTGTCTGACTTTTGTTCAGCTCTTATGAAAATTGCAAACTGCTCCCGTTTCCATCCAGACCTTATTGGTGAAACATATACAGTCTTGTGGATGTGAAGAAAACAAGGAATGTTTTTTATCAAAATAAGACTTAAATTTTTGTTTGTTGCAATAAAAAGCAAGAGATATTGCTTTGTTTAGAGAAAAAAAAAAGGAAAGTCTGTTTCAAAGTTTCTAAATTTTTTCTCTGTATGTTCTATCAAAATTACTCTCTGAGTTTTAAAAATGTAGCCCTCTAATTGTTTGCCCACTATGTCCTTCAGTTCTCTGTAAGTGGGATGTAGGCTTCTAGGAGTTTTTCCATATTGGTGTAGGGAACATGGACTAAAATAAACTCAGCACTGACGCACGCAACTGCTGTTTTTACATGAGCCGCATTAAATCTATCCATTGGATAGATTAATTTGAGACTGAATCAATTTTCCCAGCCTTTTTGTATCTTTTTTTTTTCAGATTATATTAAGCTAAACAGGTAAAGCCAGAAAACTCGTGCTTTAGTAGATCATATTAACACAGTGCATTAAAGAAAACCTTTTTTTTTGGGAGAGAAAGGGAAAGGCTAAGCTTTGCATTGTGCTAACGCGAGAAGGAGATGTAGTTTTCCTCTCTCTAGATCCACAATGAAAGTAGCCCTGCATATGTAAATAAAATTTTCAGCTTAGTTTTTATGATAGCAGTGAAACCCATTGAAATTCAACACCTGTTTAAAATGAAGTGTTATTGCCTATAGGCCGTTGCACAGCATGCCTTTGAGAGATTGCTGGGAGTAGAGAAAGATACTGCCTAAATGACAGGTCAGAAGAATTATCAGGTTGCAGTGAGTCATCATTTAGATTAAATGAATTTGGCATGTATATTTTATATAATTTTACAGCAATAGTGGAAGGAAATTATGTTTCCCATACAGTATTTCCTAGTCAGCTTAAATAGCCCTACCTTTGTTATAGGCATAATAAATTTGCTGAATTGCAATTAATTTAACTTCCCACTGAAGGAAATTGTTCATCTGGGATATTCTTTGTACTTAACACCTACCTGCCTCATTTATATAACAAAAAACTGACTCAGTAGAAATTTATTTGCAGCTGGAAGGAAAAATTGAACGTTTTTTGTGTCTCGCATCTGGTTTAGTAACAGCCTAAGGAAGCCCTTACCAAGAAAGTGAGTGAAGTTCACTGCCAAGAAGTTTTTTGAATGTTTCAACCACTGTTGGTAGAAATACACAGAAGTGTGTGAATGTTAAATAACGTGGGCTAAAAATAGTTAAGAATCACATTCTGATGCCTCTTATTAAGGATGGTAGATGTAACATTGGTTTTAGGAAGCGTACAAGAGCTGTTTGACGACTTGTAAGATTGGTTTTAGGAAGTCTACAAGGTAAATATTCAGAAGTTAGGAGATAATAGAATTATTTTTTTCAGTTTTGCTTTGTCAAATAAGTTACTTAATGTTTTATAGATTACTCATTTAGAGAACTCTGCCCACAAAAAGTTCATTTTTAGGAAAACCTGGCAGTTTGGAGTTAATTTTACACAGACTTCACATCAGCATTATTAAAATAGATTTCTGCATTTATGTGTACTTACTCTTTAGGCTGGATTTAGTATGAATGTGTTTTATTTTTGCATACCTTTTCTTTAGAAACAAAATTATGTTACTCAAGCATCAATTCTTGTTTATCAAGAGCTTTTCAGATAATCCATGTGGCAATAATTGGTTGCAGGTAATGAATAGGATTATTTTTTTTTTCATTTAAGAAGCCCAACATTTTAAAAAAGTGCTACGTATAGTTGTTTAAAAAATTACTGTTTCTTCAGGTATACAACTTAAACAATTTTGTCCATAATGTGTAGACAAAGCTTACTTCTGACCAATAAGAATGCAGAAAAATAATTAAAAGATAAAATTTATGACTACCATGTTTGGGAAAAATCTTCATACATCAAAATGTACAAAGCATTCAAAACTTTTCAAAATAAAGAAAAAAAAAAAGATTGTTAATTAAATTAATTACCTAATGTTCTGTTGAAAAAATCTTTTTGTCTTGAAACTGCTATTGAAAATGTAATAAAGTATTTCTAGGTCTTAGATTTAAAAAACTCTCTTTTCTGTAATATCTGTATTTTGTGTCAAATTTTCATTCAGGTTTGCCTTTGAAAACGTCAGATATACATCTTCAAATCAGTATAAAGGCACTTATTACTAATAGTTGCAAGTAATTATAAAAATTACATTTTTTAGCAGCAGGTCTTTCATTAACTTTAAAAGCTAGTCTTTGGCATGCTATCAGCATTGAAAGAAATTGCAGTAAATACTTGACTGTAACTGGCATGAATACATAAACACTGATAAAAATAACTGTATTTGGGTAAAAAAAAAGACTATGGCCTCAGATAGGCTTTGATACAAACACAGTTTTCCCAACTATAAAGGTATTTCTCTGTGTCATACAAATTTCCTTTCTATACTCTGCACCACTCCTTATCTCACAGCAACTTTTTCCCTTCTTTTAGTGACAGATGTAGAAGTCAAATTTTCGTGTTAACGTTGTTTGAGGTCTTCTGCTGTTCACCTGGAGAGTCTTTGGACAAGATGTAAATTCCTCTTAATCAGCATTGTATAAATTGTTTCTCCTCTACCTCTCCCCATGCACACCCCCTGACTGTTATTTGGTTGCTGAACTCTGCAGAGCATTTTGTGGTACAGAAGTGTTTGTATATTTGGAAAAAAAAACATAGTTGGCATACATATGAAGACTTTGCTAGTGCACCTAAACCATACCTTTATGGCAGTTTGTCCACTAAATTCTCCCTTGCTTTCCCAGAGAACAAAAAACTGTGGTCAAGTACGGTAACCATCATTATTCCCGTAAGCACTTTCCAGAGAAATTATCAATATACTCTCCCTCCATTGGCAGAGTAGGTATTTTTTTTTTTCTAAGTGTTTGGGGAAATGCAAGAAGAGGCAGAGTTAAATGGATTTACTTTGTGGTGATCTCCCGTAGGGCTGGCATGTTACTGTAGGTGGGATGTGTGGTCACTTACCAGAGAATCTTACGTTACTTCCAAGGGAGAACTTTAAACTGACTGAATGAAGAGCAGAAAGTCTGAGAATAGATAGCAGGAGATTTATTTACATTCTATCCTTCATAAAATAATGCAGAAGTCTTTATTTTCAGGGATGTTTCTTTTCCTGATGTATCTCTTGCATCACTTCTTTTTCACTGGCACAAGAAGTACTGGGTTTCTGTTAGCTGTAAGTTTAACTACATGCAGCATGATACTTTGGGCTTTTCCATCAGGTATATCTGTATATCCCTGATATACAGAAGGCATCTTCTGGCTTGGTGAGAAGAAATTAACATTCTTCTAAGACTGGAGAAGTGTGGAGCCAGTCTTAGTCAAACCTAATCCACTAACCACTGACAGAAACAATGGAAGGAGTGTCCTGAATCCATCGGAGATTAAGAAATGTGTCCCTGAAGAAATGTGGAAGTTCTGGTCAGAAAAGTGCAGGCTAACAACTTGGATGAAGCAGGCTGACATGATAAATATGATCAAAGACCTTCTGACAAGTTTCTGTTTTTCAACTAGCCAGGTAACAGCATCAAGCCTCAGAGAGAATCTCGAGATTAGAAAATAGCATTTTTGCAAAAATAGGTGAACCATTCAGTGTGGTTCAGGGAATGAAAGTTTTCTGTCACCTATGCTCTCTTATCTCTAATTTCATAACGTGGCTTCTATTTGTGCCCTATATCAAACCCATCAGAAGGCAATAATGAACAGACAGAAAAAATTAAAAACACGTGTCAATCATTGCCCGAAGTCCAACATGCAGTCCCCTGGGTTCAGTCCTGCAAACTCCAGATAGATGAGATCCTGCAGTGTCAAACACACTACCAAAGCACTCAGTACATGTTCCTTGCAGAAGTCTTCACACAGAAGTGTTGTTTCATTCGGCAGGTAGGAGCCTTCCCAGTGCATATAACACAAACTTGCAAAGAGCGGCAGGTTGGGGTGCTGAGGGAAATAGGAGGCTGTAATGGATTTGCTGCTGTCCCTTAGAGTATGAACGCTGCAAGGGAAGCTTCAAAAAGGAGAAAATTAAGGAAGTTTAAAATATGCAAGGAAGCTTAGACTTAAAAGGTAATATGAATAAAGACTGGTTTTAAAGGAAGGATACAAGAGTGGGAGCTTGCCAGAGGGAGAGAGCAGTCATTGTGTTGTAGACAGCGGGAGTACAGAAGCTCCTGGAAAGTTGCTTAGGACCTTGACAGAGAAAAGGCAGTAAGCTAATGAAAATATTTGAGAGGATCAGTGACTGTATACAGAAGTAAAAATTATTTTAACTTCTGAGGAAAGAGATTCTTGGAGGTAGGATTATTTTAGGTACAGTCAGCATAGAGTAAAAGTGGTTCAAAGAGTCAGCAATGGTAATTATTATGCTATGTCTGGTTTAATATTGAGTAATTGAGTGGCATATTTTATAATCATCTTCACACAAAGACTTTTTCAGGATTTACAATAATTACTATCTGTTTAGATATTCTGCTTTTTTAGAGGGTGTCTTTATTCACTCAGCTAATTTTCTTTTTCATAATATTTGGACAATATTTTACTTTACCAACTTGTGTATTTTTACCTTCAGGGTTTCTCACAGTCTATCATGAGGCAAAATATGATAATTGGATTTTTTGTAGGGCCATGATGCTACAACTTTTCAAAGAGATAGCAAAATATCTGCTAAAGGACTGACAGTGAGGTTAACAGAAGATCCCCCTGGTTGAACTGAAATGCTTAGTCCAGACATGCTGTTGATGTTTCCAGGAGAGGACACTGATAATCAGTGTAAGCTTCAGATGTTGGCTCCAATTATCAAGAGAAAAATAGATGCCGAATTTTTCACCTCTGTACTAGTCACACTCACCACCTGTGAGAGTTACCCGAGCCACAGGTGTGTAAAGATCATAGTGGTGAAAATCTCAGGATTCTGCAATATATTACAAAAGTAAATGAAATATGTATATATTAAAAGTTATTACAGAATTCCAGCTAGTGAAACAAGTATACTTACGAACCTTTACCTGTGTATGTGCCTATAAATATATTATGTGAGATGCATAGAGATCAGCAACCTGATCTGGTTGGAGATGTCCCTGCTCCTTGCAGAGGGGTTGGACTGGATGGCCTTTAAAGGTCCCTTCCAACCCAAACTGTTCTGTGATTCTATGTTACTCACCAAACCACTCCCAGCAGTGGGCTAATGGGCAACGGAAAAGTCTTACAACAAAGACGACCCATGTCACAGAGTTCAGAGTCAGCCAGGTGTCCCCAGCCAGGATCCAGGCTGTCCAGGAGATCTTGTGAAGAGAAGCTCATTTTGGGTAGGTAGTGAGCTACTTTTTGTATGTGGGTGTAGATTATCAAGTTCTCGGAATGGTTGTTCCTGACTCCTGTTTTCCTGGAAGGTCACTTGTTATCACAGTTTCTTTCTCCTGCACCTAGCAAGGTTTCTTTGTCCTGCCAACTACTCCCCATCAAGAAAATTTCCCCATCAAGAAGGTGGGGCTCTGTCAAGCCCTCATATTATACTTTAAGATAGGAGTAGAATTTACAATTCAAAAATAAAATGCAACGTTGCAGTGAAGGAAATATTTTATTTAATTAAAACACTTCATTTTAATGTTTGTTACTGTTCTTTCCCAATGTGCAAACTTACCCCTGTATAGAAAAGCTACACTTTCTGAAGCACCCACTCCCCTAGTGTGTTGTTTGCATGACAGAAGTGCTAGTCCAATATTCATAAAAGATGCCTGGTACATCCTCCTCTCTATACTTATCTTTTACTTACAAATCTTTGTATTTTTGTTCTTTTTTTTTTTTTTTCTAGTCACCTAGATTAATGCATCTATCTTTCCTATGGAATCATAGTCATTAAACACTTAGGTTGCCAATTTAAAGCCTTTTCTGCAACAATAGTTAGTAGAAGAGCTTCAAAATGAGCAGTACTGAGTAATACTGGATTGAGATGGGCATGAAGAAGGCTACTTGCTTCCTCAACTATGAACTCAGTTATCCCAGACTACTAGAATAGGAGCTGTATTGTGATCCATTGGAGAGCAAGCAAGCACATGGTGTATATGCACATGTAAGAAAAAAGAGATTCATCTACTTTTTCACCCCCAG
>WHYT01018004.1:1241923-1253571 GCA_009806455.1 Tetrax tetrax | reverse complement strand
TTTTTTTTTTTTTTACGATAAAGTAATATGTCTGGCAGTACATCTGAGAATGCTATTTTGCACAGTTATAGGCATCACATCAGTTGTCATTTATATATCTCAATGTATTAGACAGAGAGAGAGAAGGAAACACAGGACAACTCTCATTCGGAGTTGCTTTGGTTGAAGGATAGAAAGTGGGTAGACAATGTCAGGTTTAAAATAATTAACGGAGGATTTTCCAGTTACTAGAAAAGTAGTCTGATTCACTCAAGGAACAGCACAATTCTCAGAAAGCAAAATTCTCTGTATATTGATTATGAAACATGGAATACTAAAAACTGATTTAAAATTGTGCATGTGCAGGGGAAGGCAATAAGGGACTTGAGGAGAAGTGAGATATAATAAAGAAAGGAGCAAGATTTTTGCATTTTCACAGATGTGTAAAAGCAGTGGTAAGAAGTAATTTGAGTTTCACTCATGTTTTGGCATTTACATTGTCTTTCATGACAGGATCAGTTATGTTTTGTATTAACAGGG
The DNA here is from genome assembly GCA_009806455.1 of Tetrax tetrax. Lineage (NCBI taxonomy): Eukaryota > Metazoa > Chordata > Aves > Otidiformes > Otididae > Tetrax > Tetrax tetrax. The sequence continues at coordinate 1,253,052 of WHYT01018004.1, read as the reverse complement.
AAATATTGCTTAAAGATGTGGGATTTTTCTGAAACACAGATACAAGTTTTGAGAAACAGAATACATTCCTTTATCTATTATTTGTCAATAGAAAAGAGCCTTAGGGGGAAAAGTTATCAGCATTGATACTTTTCTTGGAAAAAGAGAAACTTTCAAGTTTGAACTGTAAAGTGAGATAAACTCCAGAAAGCTGAACTGAGATGGTGAGACACAGTGCATGCAGAAGAGAAGACTGCAGGAATGGAATATTGTTTCCATTTTTTGCAAAGCGTGGAGTATATACAGTTTTGACTGTTTGATGCTCACTTGGGCACATCCTGATGGTTCAGCTTTGCAACGGGAAGTGCATGTTCCTTTTCTGATTTAGTTCTACTGAGAAAGAAGTAGAACATCTACTATAATTTCCTAAGTGCAAAATTGATCAAAATGACATAATAAAATTTTATAGCATTTTTGAAATAGAGGAACTGCTAAAGTGCATGGCTAGAACATCTTTGAGACATCTTCAATAAGAACCAGATTTATATCCTGAATTATACTTAGCTGTATCTTATTCCACTGAAGTCAATAGTACTACAGAAACAAGAGTTAAAGGTGTCAAAGCATAAAATACTATCTTTTCTAATGAGGGTCTTGATCCGCTTCCACAGAAGACAATGAATGTACTCTTAACTTTCATGAGTCCATAATTAACATCTTGTTACACAGAGATCTCATACTAGTTAGAATTCTTACCATGAGCAGGTGTAGAAGACTTCTTTTTCTGTTTAAACTCATGGACTGGACTTGTAGCTGATAGAAATTGATGTGCTTTCTTTAGAAAGCATAGATACACACCGACCAAGAAGACCGTGCAGTCAGGCTTCTAGAATTGCTCATGATAAACACTATCTTCTGTCGCGTGAGAGGACGATGCCACGCAGGGGGGTTGGACTAGATGACCTTTAAAGGTCTATTCCAATCCAAACTATTCTGTGATTCTGTGAAATAGTACTGCAGCTTTTTTCCCATCCTCCTCCGCCATGCTCCACGGAGGAAGAAGGTTCACTTAACCAAAGCATGAGTGGTTTCACCTAGTTGGAGCAAAGGGAAGATTTGATTAAGTCTTCCTGCATATGCAGTCATTAATCAAGCACTTTGAAAGTACAGCTTAACCAGCGCATTATATAGTAGACTGGAAACAATGGGGAGTTAGGCTTAATTTGTTCTATTCCTAGATGATCTAGTGACTTGCGGACTACTCTGGGTGAGTCAAATTCTCCTTCTGCCTGCATTCCCCTAATGAAGAGTAAGTCGTATTTACCCTATTGTTAGAAGCGCGGTAAGATATGCCTTCTCAGTTCTTTTTGCTGTATTTTAACTTGAATTTAAAACTTACTTTGCAACCTACTATACTTAATTCACTATGAACAAAATGAAACTTAAGCTTAGTAGAAGAAAAAGAGGAACATTTGCCAGTATGAAACTAACAGTCTTCAGGCAGAAATCGAGAACAGTTGACTTCCATATTACTTTTTCTGTTTCAAGAATACTTGTAAGAGATACAAAGATAGGCAGTTCCAAGAAAGGTACAAGAGATTTCAGTCTTCGCTGGTACACAGAAGGATTTCGGAGGAAAGGCTAGTGAATGGAAAGTGTGCGAGACACAAATATGAATTGGGAGAAGAGTGTCTGGAGAGCAGCCCTGCAGAAAGGGATCTAGGGTTGCTGGTCAACAGCAGGTTCAATAGGAGCCAGCAGTGTGCCCTGGCAGCCAAGAGAGCAAACCGCATCCTGGGGCACATCAAACACAGCATGACCAGCTGGTCAAGGGAAGTGTTTATCCTGCTATATTCAGTGATGATGTGGTCTCACCTTGAGTATTATGTGCAGTTCTACCCCTCACAATTTAAAGGGATGTTAAGGTATTTGAATGTGTCCAGAGGAGGGCAACAAAGGTGGTGGAAGAGCTGGAAGGCGTGTCCTGTGAGGAGCAACAAGGACTCTGGGTTTGTCTAGTTTGGAGAAAAGGAAGAAGAGGGGTGACCTCACTGCTCTCTACAGCTTCGTGATGAGGGGGAAAGGGAGCCACTTATCTCTTCTCCCTGATATCCAGTGACAGGACATGGGAAGGGTTCAGAGCTGCACCAGGGCAGGTTCAGACTGGACGTTAAGAAACATTTCTTTACTGAGAGGATGACCAAACACTGGAACGGGCTTCCTCGAGAGGTGGTCTATGCCCCAAGCCTGTCAGTGTTTAAGAGGCATTTGGACAATGCCCTTAATAAAATGCTTTAACTTTTGTTCAGCCCTGAAGTCGTCAGGCAGTTGGACTGGATGGTCATTGTAGGTCACTTCCAACTGACATATGCTATTCTGTTCTGTTCAGTTCTGTTCCATTCTATTCCATTCCAAGTGAAGTTCCATCATTAAAAGAGTGTCTTCCTTAACAATCAAGATAACTATCAGAATCAACTTTGAATCTCTTCATCATGAATTATAATATTAGCAGCACAATGTTTTCCTTGATATAGTGTAGACATAGTGTACTTTTATATGGACAAGAAAGAACAGTTCACAGTAGTGTCATTTTTTTTCAGTCTGCAGATGGCTCAGTTTTACTGAGATTAATATTACAGGGAAGGCTAAAAGGAGTACTTAATGCAGCGCAAGTAGTAGACTTTCTTTATTCCAGCTTTATAGAAGTGGGGGAGGAGAATAGGAAATGATAGCAACCCAGTAATCAGTTTATCAGCTTTACTGTCATCACTAAATGTCACTGTCATCAGAAGATACTGTTCCAGAATACTTTAGAGGACAAAAGGATGATTTGACAGGCTCAGAAAAGCTATGGATTGTGGAGAGAATAGGAGAATATGGGAAGGAGTGAATTTACATGTCTGGATTATGACAGATTTATAGTTTAAATATTTCCATATATTAAGTAATAAATTTGTCCTCTTTTTGCTTGCATCTTTGTTAAAAAAATGATAGGGAAAAGTGAAACTGTATTTTCATGAAGTCATGGGCAACTCTGAGAAATGTATTTTTAATGTAGGAGAAAGAATAGAGAATGATAGGATCATAGGATCATTTAGGTTAGAAAAGACCTTTAAGATCATCAAGTCCAACAGTTAACCTAGCACTGCCAAGTCCACCACTAAGCCATATCCCTAAGCACCACATCTACACATCTTTTAAATCTCTCCAGGGATGATGACTCCACAACCTCTCTGGACAGCCTGTTCCAATGCTTGACTGCCTTTTTGGTGAAGATATTTTTCCTAATATCCAATCTAAACTTCCTGTAGGGCAACATGAGGCCATTTCCTCTTGTCCTGTCACTTCTTGCTTGGGAAAAGAGACCAGCAAACACTTCGCTACACCCTCTTTCAGGTACTTGCACAGAGGGATAAGGTCTCCCATCAGCCTCCTCTTCTCCAGAATAAACCCAGTTCCCAGTTATTCCTCATAACACTTGTGCTCTAGACCCTTCACCAATTTCATTGTTCTTTGGACACGCTCCAGCACCTCAGTGTCTTTCTTGTAGTGATTGATTTCCTTCTCAGAGTATGTCCAGCCTTCTGGGACTCCTTTGCCCTTCGGGACTTTCTCCCAAGGGACTCCGGTGTTTTGAACACAACTTTGTTTGCTATAATGATCCTGATCAGGCAAACCATTCCACACAAACATATATCACAATTAAATACATTAAATAATTTTCTTTCATTGCAAATACATGTTCTGCTTTTTCTCAAATATCAATGTTGTGGTTTTGCTTAGTGAGGGGGGCCTAAGGTGGCAGCTTCTGTAGGAAACTGCTAGAAGTCGCTCCCCTTTGTTCAGTGGACTCGACCGGGCCTAGGGCGGACCTGGTGCTGGCCAAGGCTGAGCCGATTGGGAGCAGAATGTCCCGTGATAGCGCCTCTGCGATAACGTATTTAAGAAGGGGAAAACAGAAAAAAAAAAAAAGAGAAGAGAAGATGTGACGAAGCTGAGCGGGGGCAGAGACCCAGAGGGGGAGGCGCAGGCCTCATGGGCCTTGCAGACCTCACCCTCTGGCCTCTCGCCAGGCAGCCAACTGGGCCCAACTCAGCCCAGTCTGGCTGCAAGAGGTGGAGAGGAGATGAGATGGATGATGTGAAGAGATCCTGAGAGGCTTCTGCCAGCCCGTTGTGAAGAATGAACTTGTCTTGTGAGAGAAGCAGCTGCAGACACCAAGGTCAGTGAAGGAGGGGGAGGAGTAATGTGGCTCCTGGCCAAGATTCCCCTGCAGCCTGTGGTGATGACCATGGTGGAGCGGGTTGTCTCCCTGCAGCCCATGGAGGTCCATGGAGGGGCAGAGATCCACTTGGAGCCCGTGAAGGACGCCTCACCAGGGGAGGTGGATGCCTGAAAGTGGCTGTGGCCCATGGAGGGCCCGCTGGGGCAGCCGTTCTGGAGAGACTGCACTCCGTGGAAGAGAGAACCTACGCCGGAGCAGTTTAATGAAGGACTGTGGCGTATGGGTGGGACCCCACACTGGAGCAGGGGAGGGATGTGAGGAGTTCTTCCCCCAGCTGTGAAGCAGCGGCGTAAAACAACACATAATGGACTGACCGCGACCCCCATTCCCTCTTCCCCTCTGTGCCGCTCGGGGGGTGGGAGGAAGGTAGATAATGTTAAGCTCAGGAAGAGGGAGGGGTGGAGTAGGTTATCTTGTTTCTCTGTCTCATTATCCTGCCAGTTGTAGTAATAAATGAATAGTTTTCCCCAAGTCGAGTCTGGTTTTGCCTGTGACGGTAACTTTAAGGATTTCTCCCTGTCCTTATCTCAAACCTCAGCAGTTTTTCTTAAATTATCTCTCCCTGTTCTCTCGGAGGGTGGGGGGAGTGAGAGAGAGACTGCGTAGTCTGGTCCGGATCAGGGCTGAACTACGACAATCATTCATTGAGAAATTAATTTTTATGTTACTTTTATTTATTTATTTAGTGCCTCTTTAAGTAATGGCAAGGGTTGTGTTTAGCAAGGAAACAGCACAGACTGGCAAGAGCTCTTTACCATAGAAATCAGCAAGTCGTAGTCTAAACAGGTGGCAGTGGGGATATTGAACAAAATATTAGGTAAAGCATTTCTGTGTGCAATAATGAGCTTTTCCACTTTGGAGAATAGTTATTGGTTCCCTTATGTGCTTTAAGCAGGTAGCTTAACTTAGCTATCTGCTAGAGCTAGTGCTTCTAGACTTTGGAAAGGTAACAAGATCACTGAGGAAGGAGCTCTGGTCTGAAATTTCTGTCTCTCTGCAAGAGCACTAGAATAATGGATTTTGCTATGTCATTTGGAGCTAATCTGCTCTAAAACGTTATGCCATAAATGAATGCTCTGCCACTGAAGTTGAAACAAGTCGAAGCTGGGCTCAAAGCAGAGCTTGTCAGACAGTTTTTTAATAAGTTCCTTTAAAAATAGCTCTTTGAGTAAGAGACCCTGTTGTTTTTGCAGACTTCTACTATCTTTATGACAAAAATTATTTGACTAGTAATAGGGCTTGGATTCTCATCTTTCACTGTTTTCCTTTCAGCTTGCTTTCACGTTGTAGCAGCATTAAAAAAAAATCTGCCTTGACTTCTTATAGTTCCTTTCCACTAATGCATAGGAGAGTTTAGGTTACTCGCAACAGCAGCTTTTAAAAATGCCAGAGGGAGGCTTGGGAACTAAGGGCATAATAATGGTACACCTACTGCAATCATTAGATACAGAAATTGCTACGCTATATTCTCCTCTTGTGAATAAGACATGAAAATGTTTCTACATAATCTACATGCAGACCAATAAATATACAGGGAATGGGAAAAGCCATAGGTGAACTGTTCTGGCATGATAAGTAACTGGTTTATTATACAAGTAAATGTTAACAAAGGCAGTTTTAGTGCTTTTGATTCAGCCCTGTTTTGCAGCTGGCTTATCTAACGTGGAATTCAGTCGAATGTCAATTTATACAAACAGCTTAAAGAATTATCAATATGAAGGGCAGGGAATTGCAGGTTTATTTTCCTGTATTATGGAGGAATCAAAGGATTTTGTCTTCTTTATGAGCTGTCACTGACAGAAGTTTAATTTAGGAAGAGCTGAATTCTATCATGTGGCATAACAGTGGTTCAGCACAGTGCTGACTCTTAGGCAAGCTGTAGGTTTTCTCTATCTTTTTCTGTTGTGGTTTTGGGTTTTGGTGGGTTGTTTTTTTTTTTTTTCCATCAATTAGAACCAATAATAGGAGTTCAAAATTTTGAAACCAGTTCATGTAGTTTTAGGAAGAACATATATTTTGGGTTGGTTTTTTGTGAAGAAAAAAAAAAAAATCAACAAAAGTTCACAGTTCATCTGTTCTTAATACCACTGTCAGCTTAAGCACGTAAGTAGTCTCAATGAAATCAATAACAGTTGTTTTAAAATGCTTCAAATTAAGATACTTGTTTTAAGCGCTTTTTTAGATGAGAACAAGTAATTACTAAATTGCATCACATCATATCCATCAAAGAAACAGTAAATCTCTGTTATTTTTATGCTAAGGGACACCTGAAATAAAAGACCCATCTTGACCATTAAAAATATTAAGCAACTGATAATTAAAATACTTCTATATAAACTTTTATTTAATTTAATTCAAATAAATCAGCTATTTGCAGATAGAGATGTGGTGGAAACAAATACTTAATCTTTATTTTGACTGCTTTTATTTCAAGAGTTCCTCATTTGCAGTGGTAAATACTTGTGGAAAATATTAGTATACATATTTAATTTTAAAAATTAATCATGCATCAGAAAAGAACTAATGCTGGTTAACCAAATACATTTTCATAAGAATGAAAGTAAATGAGGCATGTGTAACCTCTAATGCCAACAGCTCAGGAAAAATGGGCTGATTTTATAAAAGTCATTATGAAAAATGCCTACAAAAAGAGTTTACATAATAGCAGCTAACATGGTACAGCTCAGCATCTTGACAGAAGTGGGGATTTAGTTGGGGGAGGAAGGATCAGAAAATGCTACAAGAAGCATACTACTTTCTCAGCAAAAGATCCAACTTAACATAAAAGCCCTATAAGAAGTAGAACTTGACAAACTGTCAATGAACAAGTTCAGCAAATATTCACTTCATGAAGTTAGACCAAATTAAGTTGATACATTGAGGTCAAAGAGAGAAGCCAACATGGTATGCAAATAAAAATATTCCATTTGATATTTTATTTAAAAAATTAGTGGAAAGCAACATTTTTTGTTTTGCTTCTTTTTTTAAGTAGAGAAAAAAAAAAAAAAAGACAACCAACCCAAACCAAAAATCTAAGTTTAGCATTTTTTTCTGTTTTACTGCCCTTTGCACATGAGAAATAAATGGCTTAGGACAGATCTAATGAATGTGTTCTGAAAGACAGCAATAAATCATAAATTATATGGAAACACAAAGCTTTTTTTCTTACAGATTCACAAGTATTCTCTGAGGCAGAAAGCCTTGCAGATGTTAATTCTGTCAAATGGAAGCATTCAAGGCCAGGTTGGACGGGGCTCTGAGCAACCTGGTCTGGTTGGAGGTGTCCCTGCTTCTTGCAGGGGGCGTGGCCTAGATGGTCTTTAAAAGTCCTTCCAACCCAAACTGTTCTATGATTCTTTGTTAAATCTCAGATATTGAAGATTGGACCAAAATTATATCACATTATAAATGTAAACTCTATCCTGTTCTGCCAGTCCACTTTCCTCTGTAAAGAGATACAATGCAACAGTAGTTTGAACTGCAAAATCTTTATGTACTTCACATGCGTATGTGGTGTGCGTGCTCACAGTCGCCCTGTGAAACCCTGATCTTGCTACACCCAATGGGATGAATATGTTGCTCAGTATTTTGGCTGCTTTTTTTTTTTTTTTTTAGCTAAGGAGATGGGTTCTTTTTATAAGTACTGTGGACTTTTCTCTTAAGTAGTCTGCAGATGTGTTTTCTTCTGTTCTTCCTGAAATGCTACTTTTAGTACCAGAGTTGGATGATCACAGAATAGTTTATAAAACCCCACCAAAACCAGAGTCTATATTTAGTTACTTAATGGCCTGTTAATTTCTTACAAGAAAACAGCTCCTTCTTTTTCATGTTTTCAGTGTTCATTACCTTTGCAAAGATAATTTTTAGCAGATGCCTGAGATTATTGTAAATATGAACATTACAGTTATGTATATGGATGTCTCCATAAAAATCTGTGGAATTCGCTGGCTTTTTCTATCTAGTTACAAATTGTGTTGAATAAATTGCTTGTTTGCACGTCTTACACATTTAGATTTGCTGCAAACTGCTTGCCTGCTCTTTCACCTTGCTTATAATGTTTTTGTTTTAAATGGCGAAAGAATGCATTTAGTCCTCCCATTAAGCAGATGGTTTATTATGTTGTGATAATTTTTTTTTAGAAATAGTCTGTTGGTGCTTTAGTGTTAGGAGGTTAGCAGATGCTGTCACACCGACTTTATCTCCAACTCGTCATCTGATCTTTTTCACTTCCTCACCTGTTTGCAGTAATCTTTGTCCAGCAACACGTCCCTAGCACCGTGTATGCCCTTCACATTTTCCAGATGACTTTCAGAAGCAGCACCGACCTGATGTTTTGAAATCATAAATGTGTGTTTTTCCTTTTTTTTTTGTATAGGCTCTATTTTTAGTAACTTGTAATAGGGAAGGTACATTAGCAATGATGGTAAGCAATCAGTGGTTTGACTTCACATTTAAAGTTTTTTATACCCCTTAGGAGCTAAAGGAGAACTCCAGTTTAGAAACTGGGAAATAAGATGCAATTGTAGCTTTCTTTAGTGTAGTACCTCTTTAGTACCTTTTACTTTCTTTAGTACCTCTGTTGTAGAGGTAATAAAAATCTGGAGTATCCCTAAATTCACTTGAGTCTGTAAGTTCAAAAGATTATATTTTCTGGAGCAGGAGAGAACAGAAAAAGCTGAAAAATTTAGGACAACAGCAGTAAGACCTGCCAAACATTTGGACAAATAAACAGGAAAAAAACATTTCCAGGAAAATTTTCCTCAACACTAAAGGCTTACATCATTCTAGGGAACAGTCGGTCTTCCCTTTCCCCAAGCCACTTTTTTGGCTCTTTCTAATGCCCCAAAATTGGACTAAATCCAGTTTGCCAATTTTGACCACCAGCATAGGTGACATTTACTTCTAATTGCCAAACTCAAGCTGCAGTACTACTGATCTTGTTTTCCTAATCATTTACCTCCTTTATTTTGGAGCAAGACTAGCATAGCATGGTTGGTTGAACTTAGCTCTTAGTTCAGTTAGAAGATACCAATTCTGTAACTATGAGAACACTATTAATGAGAGAACTCCTCTTTCTCTGTCCTGGCTTTTTTTTCCCCTGAATTATTTAATTAGATGTTCAAGCATTTTCTTAATTCACAGATTGATACATTTCTGCTCATGCATAAAGCTGCACAGAATTGAAAATAGCATAAAACTTTGATCTTCTAATATAATTAAACAAGGTAAAGGGAAATAGTGTTTTGCACAATTACAGTTGCATATACAAAGTAACAGGTAAATCTGCATCCTATTAGTTTTGAGTGAGGCTGCAACCTGAACAGGGTACTAAAAAGAATCCTTACAAAGCAACAATTGATTACTGCTCAGGATCTCATGGCTAATCAAGCTGCTATGGCACAACGTGTTAGACCTTTCTTCCAATCCGTTGTTTTTCTTCTGAAAACCCATTCCTCAACAGCCATGCCTCTGCAACAAAACACTGCCTTTGAGCTGCTGAATCCAGTTGCTGTCTTTTAACACAAACTGTTTGGAGAGCAAGACTAGGTTTGAGTTGAACTTTTGAGCTCAGTTTTTGAGTTCAGGTGAGTATCTGAATATGAAAACCATAACTTAGAATAAGATTTTCATTAAAAATCTGTTATTAAAGCAGTTTTATCTTTAATCCCAGATGTAATGCAAGCATCGAATTATCACTTTTGAAATGTTTTTTTTTTCCTGTATCCATTTAATTTCATTCTTTTTAGAGTCCATTTTCTTAATAACTCATTTTCATAACATTCTACTTGTGTCTTCTCTGAATCATAGAGTCCCTTTGAAATGAGCAACATCTGGTAATTGTGCAGATTAGCGTTACAGGAGGCACAGCATCCGTTAATGTTTGCCCTGAAGTTACATATTTTAAAGGACAGTCCTTGAAAAAACATATCTATGAATTTCTGAGCAGCAGTCTGCATTTTACAGGACATTTTAGGAACAAAGTGCAGCTATTGCCAGATGAAAAACACAGTATCTGTACAGTACAATTTGATGTTCCGTGCAGTATATCTGGTGATAACTCGCTGTCACATTGATCTTCACAGAGAAACTCTGTATTCCAAGCACTATATGAAGAGCTCTAAGGATAATGGATTGAATTGTGCTATCTGCATAATCGCAACTTCTTGTATACAAAGCAGATGCATTTATTTTCTAACAGTACAAAAGATTTTTAATCTAAAATCACGTAGAGTCTCTGAGCACCTTCTCTGCGCCAATGCATTACTCTTAGTACTTGCTTCTACATAAGAGATGCCTATGGACTGACACAGTGTGAGAGTTTATCCAAAAATGAAGAATTATAATCGCAAAAGCTCAACTCTTAATCTTGAAGCTATGATTACAATCTTGTCATGCTTTTGTTCTTGTTTTCTGTTCATTCGCATTTTTGTGACGATGTTAGATCACCACCTCCTAGCTCCAGTCCATTATGATGTCCCCAAGTGTTTCTTCATGAGTTCTCCTTGTCTTGTCCTCTGTGACTGCTGCCTTAGTAGTACTTACGCACTTTTCTGCATTACGTATGTTGTGGTTTTGCTTAGTGAGGGGGGCCTAAGGTGGCAGCTTCTGTAGGAAACTGCTAGAAGTCGCTCCCCTTTGTTTAGTGGACTCGACCAGGCCTAGGGCGGACCCACTGCTGGCCAAGGCTGAGCCGATTGGGAGCAGAATGTCCCGTGATAGCGCCTCTGCGATAACGTATTTAAGAAGGGGAAAACAGAAAAAAAAAAAAAGAGAAGAGAAGATGTGACGAAGCTGAGCAAGGGCAGAGGCCCAGAGGGGGAGGCGCAGGCCTCCGGGGCCTTGCAGGCCTCACCCTCTGGCCTCT
>WHYT01018004.1:1225722-1241903 GCA_009806455.1 Tetrax tetrax | reverse complement strand
AGTCTGTTTTTGCCCGTGACGGTAAGGATTTCTCCCTGTCCTTATCTCAAACCTCGAGTCGTTTTTCTTAAATTATCTCTCTTTTCTTAAATTATCTCTCCCTATTCTCTCGGAGGGTGGGGGGAGTGAGAGAGAGACTGCGTAGTCTGGTCCGGATCGGGGCTAAACTACGACACGTATCACTATACAAATACCAATCTAAAACACACACTTGCTTTGTACTCTCTTGGACAATTCCTTACTTTCTGCATGTCTCTTCTTATATATATTCCTGTTGCTTTTAATTTCCACTCATCACACTCTATATGTGAAATCACATCCTCAACTGAGTCTTCCCCAAAATTAATTCATTAATTTTGAATTAATTTTCAGGTACCTCTGAAAATTAATTCAAAATTAAACTACCTTGTCTTCCGTTTTGGCTTTCCTGATTTCTGTAATGTCTGAATCTAGTATTTCAAGTTTTTACAAGGTTGGTGACCAAATGTGTGTCATCCACTTTCAAGAGAGGTAAAAGCAAAAACATTTTTGTCATTTCAAAGAAAAGAAAAAAAAAAAAAAATCACTTCAGCAGACAGCTTTAGAATCAAACTGCCTGGAAGTAGCATGCTGGATCTTTCTGTGGAACAGAGCCCTGGTCAAGGCAGTGTGTCACTGAGGCTACTTGGTAGTCAGAGGTCACACCACTGAGTGTTCTTATGCAAAGTGGTTCTGCTTTGACAGATTGTATGAGAGTTCAAAAATCATGGCACACCTATAGAAAAAAAAAGTATTTTTACCAAAGGTTTCTAGCATGGGAAAGCTGCAATGTGCATGTAAATATGAGGGATTAATGTGCAGTCTACCTGGTAAGACCTTAGGATTTTAAAATAAAAATTTTCTTTATAAGAATACACAGGAAGAAATCTATCACTTTTCTCAGCTAGTACTATAGCTTCAAAAAATAATTATTTCCAGATCTCTGATAGTTACTGGGAGTTACTGGGATAGTTACTGGGAGTATATCTCCCTTGGCCAGGAGCCAAGCTATATAGTGTGTATATATACAAATGTACACATGCATACTTACTGCATTTTATTAAGTGTATTTCTGTTCTCATGTGTAGGACTCCTGCAGTTTGTCATATTGTTCTTATGGTTGCATCTGAAATGTGCTGTTTAAACACCACCCTACTGGGATAATTCCCTATTTGCAGTACTTAATATCATAGAATCATAGAACAGTTTGGGTTAGAAGGGACTTTTAAAGGTCATCTAGTCCAACCCCCCTGCAAGGAGCAGGGACATCCCTGACTAGATCAGGTTGCTCAGAGCCTCATCCAACCTGGCCTTGAATTTTTCCAGGGATGGGACATCCACCACCTCTCTGGGCAACCTGTTCCACTGTTCCACCACCCTCAGTGTAAAATTTTTTTCCCTTATATCCAATTTGAATCTACCTCCCTCTATTTTAAAACTATTACTCCTTGTCCTATCACAACCTGCTAGAGAGTTTCTCCCTGTCTTTCTTATAAGCTCCCTTTAGGTACTGGAAGACTGCTATAAGGTCTCCCCAGAGCCTTCTCTTGAGCCTTCTCTTCAGCCTCGCTAGGCTTAACAGTCCCAACTCTCTCAGCCAGTCCTCATAGGAGAGGTGCTTCAGCCCTCTGATCATCTTTGTGGCCTTCCTTTGGACCCACTACAGCAGGTCCATGTCTCTCTTATGGTTGGGGGCTCTAGAGCTGGAGGCAGTACTCCAGATGGGGTCCCACAAGATTCATGTCCTTCGACCTGCTGACCACGCTCCTTTTGATGCAGCCCAGGATGTGGTTGGCTTTCTGGGCTGCAAGCACACATTGCTGGCTCATGTTGAACTTCTTATCCACCAAGTACCCCCAAGTCCTTCTCCTCAGGGCTGTTCTAGGTCCATTCTCTGCCCAGCCTGTATTTGTGCCTGGGATTGCCCTGACCCATGTGTGGAACCTTGTACTTGGCCTTGTTAAGCTTAATGAGGTTTGCACAGGCCCACCTCTCCAGCCTGTCCAGGTCCCTCTGGATGGCATCCCTCCCTTCCAGCGTGTCAACAGCACAACACAGCTTGGTGTCCTCAGTGAACTTGCTGAGGGTGCACTCTGTCTCACTGTTCATGCCTCCAACAAAGATGTTAAACAGGGCTGGACCCAATACCCGCCCCTGAGGAATGCCGCTCTTCACTGGTCTCCACCTGGACATTGAGCCGTTGACCAGCACTCTGAGTGCGGCCATCCAGCCAATTCCTTACCCACCAAGTGATCCATCTGCCAAATCCATGTCTCTGCAGTTTAGAGAGAACGATGTTGTGTGGGTCAGTATCAAATGCTTTGCACAAGTCCAGGTAGATGACATCAGTTGCTCATCCCTTGTCCACTGATGCTGTCACCCCGTCATAGAAGGCCACCAAATTAGGCACAATTTGCCCTTAGTGAAGCGGTGCTGGCTGTCAGCAGTCATCTCCTTATTTTCCATGTGTCTTAGCATGGTTTCCAGGAGAATTTACTCCATGACCTTGCCAGGCGCAGAGGTGAGACTGACTGGCCTGTAGTTCCCTGGAACTTTCTTGTTCCCCTTTTTAAAAATGAAGGTTGTGTTTTCCCTTTTCCAGTCATCAGAAACCTCACCAGACTTCCCAAAACTTCTCAGATATGAATATCAAACAGTATATCCTGGTTTTCAGTTGTCACAATTGTTTTTTGTTTCTTTAGCCATAACAATAAATAGATAACTGAACATACGATACTGAGGAGAGGGAAAGTGCCAATTGTTATTGGAATAAAAAAAAAAAAAAGAATTCTCTGAGAACCGTTGGTCCTCTTGTCAGTAGGAATACAAAAACGTTAATCACACATGAAGAACTGAGGTAACTGTAGCGACTTGACTATATCATTGTCAGCGTTCATCCCAAAAATGTATCAGATCATATGTGACATCCCTGTGTATAGAACCTGTATGTGTGATGAATCTTCTCCTTAGGGTTTCTGTTAGCTACTGCCAAGATTGTTTGGCTCTCTGCATATTACAGGAGGTCAAACACATTCCTCTGTATAAACACACAACATTAAACATCACACAGAATATTAAACCAAAAAAATACCTTAGAAAAAGGGAGATAAGGAGAAAACCTTCATTTATATAATGCAATACAAATCACCATGTCTATGATTGACTTCTTTATCAGCAGTTTTAGGTAGGATATTAAAGCAAAAACAATTTATATAAATCAAGAGAACAGCAGCAATATTTGGAGTAATAGAGCCAGTGAGTAAAACTAAATAATACATAGCATGGTGGTCTGTATGGATAGCATTAATTGCTTTTATTATCATATTTCTTATTTGATTTGTTAAGGCGGTATACTTAGTTGCAACTCTGGGCAGTCACAGATGGCTGGGTATGAAGTGTGGGGTTTTCCATAGGCGTGAAAAGACGAGTACCTCTAGTGAATCGTATTTCAATCGTCAAACAGTTGTTCTTGTCATTTTTTTTCCATCTCATTCTGCTGGTAGTATGAATTTTTGTATGGTCATATGTTTTCCTGCATTTATCCCATGCACTTGAAATGAAATCTAGTGCAGAAAACACTATTTCTTTGTTCAAGGTTATTCTTATTTAAAGTCTTCATTACAGTATTAAGTAGTAAACTGGGACAAATGTCTACCTTCTTGTATGAAATTGTCTTTCTTCAGAATTTAACATCCTTATCTTTATTTCTTCTTGGAGGCCACTTCCTTCTTCTGTTAAAGCAAAGGAAAGAAATTCTATGGATGTGAGTTGTAGTATTTGAGCAGATGGTGATTGGTGATCAACTTAAGATAGGTTAATGTAAGACAAGACTGACCATAGTTTTCTCTGCATAAATATATATATATGTATATAGCTGTATAAACACTGCTCATTCCTGGTTACTGAGAAGGGCCTCGATTCAAGACCCTCAAATGTGACAGGTAGGGTACATAAGTCATCTCCTTTATCATACTTTATTGTTCATTGTCAAAAGCCAGCTGCTATCCTGACTCAATATGCTTTGTGAAGTCTGATAAAATTTTGGAATGAGTAGAAGTTTTCATGAACTCTTATGTTCAAACTGTAGGCAATGTTACCACAAAATTGTGGCCAGATAGTTTTTCTTCTATGTAAGTTTGATGGAGCATCATGAATTCACTGGAGCTATATCAGATTATTCCTTGTGAGGCTTTTAAATAGATTGGGAAATGAAAATCAAGTTTTCGTCAGTGATTTCTTATGAAGGTAGCATCAAATAGATGAATGCTATTTGTTTTCAAATGTGAAACAGTTAAATTACTGTGATCTGTTTTACATCTGAGGCCTAAACATGTATAATTTGCTTTCTGGGGCCTTCATAATTGCCCTCAGTCATTAAAGAAATGAGTTTTTCAGGTTTTCTAGTTAGAGAGAAGTAGATAGTCCCTATGTGATAAGCCTAAGCAAAATGTATAAAGGCTTTAAATATTGGGGAAGAAAAGGACATGATACAGAATGAGGGTAACAGCTTCGTCTTACATTACTTCCAAAGACCATAAAATTTAGTTGTTACTGTTACATATGGGCTACAAAAGGCGCAAGAATAACTGCTGGTGGTGAAGAGCTGTAATGGCAGCATCTTGTTGAGGTAAAATGTTTTAAGTGAAAGCTTTGCCAGTACTCTGGAAGGTAAGAGAGAAAATCTTTATCTGGAGAAGCTTTCAGTACAAAATGTTAGTTCCAGATACTGAATAGTCCCAGCAAACAAGAAAATGTGTTTAGAACAGTGGCAAATTCCTACCAACATGTGAGAGGAGTCACTCAAAAAGTGTGGATCTCTACTGAGAGTTTTTATTTTAAAAAAAATAGCAGTATTGGGTGTGATTTAAGCACCAATGATACTTCCTAGGCACATGGATCAAGTGACTTCTCAAAGTCTTGCCATTTTTGTTTCCTTTTTATCTCTTTTTATTATTAATAGTATTGAACATTATACTTAATGCAGTGGGATTGATATGATATTTACATTGTATTTGTTCCTATCTCTAATTACAGAACAATGAATGCAGGTGGAAATTGTACTGAAAGAGAAGGAAGTGATCATTTCAGTGTATGCATTAGAGCTAAACAGTACAGTTGGAAAGCATTCAGTATTCCATATTCATGTACATTAATGCAAATTGAAGGATCATTTTTCACAAAACCCTTCAATGATAAATGATTCTTTGCCATAGACAAAAACCCAGGCTGCTGAGTTTATCTCATTTTTCACAGAGTTACAAATTTGGCAGTGTGTTCATCCGGTCCAGCCCAGCCCCATATATTTCAGCCTAGCCCCATATAAACTCAAGACGTAATCTCCCAAAGTAAACATTAAATTGCACATGATATCATTACTGGTGAGAGTACACCTAAGTGCACACATCTCTCCAACAAAAACCATGTATATCTACCAGTAGTCACTACATTAAGTGCTGAATTTAGGATATTAAAAACCATACAGTAAAACACATGAAATAGGTATTTCTAATTCCACTGCTCTGTCACATGGACCTTATTATATGAACTTTATTGACAACTTACTATTTTTAGTGTATATTTTAGAATCATAGAATAGTTTGGGTTGGAAGGGACCTTTAAAGGTCATCTAGCCCAACTCCCCTGCAAGAAGCAGGGACATCTCCATCCAGATCAGGTTGCTCAGAGCCCCATCCAGCCTGGCCTTGAACAGTTCCAGGGATGGGGCATCCACCACCTCTCTGGGCAACCTGTGCCAGTGTTCTACCACCCTCATTGTAAAAAATGTTTTCCTAGTATCTAATCTGAATCTACCTCCCTCTAATTTAAAACCATTATCCCTCGTCCTGTCACAACAGGCCCTACTGAACAGCCTCTCCCCATCTTTCCTGTAGGCCCCCTTGAGGTACTGGAAGACCGCTATATGGTCTCCCCAGAGCCTCCTCTTCTCCAGGCTGAACAGCCCCAACTCTCTCATAGGAGAGGTGCTCCAGCCCTCTCATCATATTCAAGGCCCTCCTCTGGACTTGCTCCAGCAGGTCCACGTCTCTCTTTTGTTGGGGGCTCCAGAGCTGGACACAGTATTCCAGATGGGTTTGCATGACAGCACAATAAAGAGGGAGATTCACCTCCCTCGACCTGCTGGCCACACTTCTTTTGATGCAGCCCAGGATACAGTTGGCTTTCTGGGCCGCAAGGGCGCATTGCCGGCTCATGTTGCCAAGACCTTCTCCTCAGGGCTGTTCTAGGTCCATTCTCTGCCCAGCCTGTATTTGTGCCTGGGATTGCCTAAGCATTTCTTGTTCAGCAGCTTTATGTTACATAGAAAACAATTGTACCTTTCAGCTTTTCTTATCTGTAGCATTATTGTTATTATTATAGCATTGTTATCAATATGATGTGTTATCACTTGAGAAGATCCTTCAGCAGATTTAAGTTTGTACCTTTCTTCACCCTGCAGAAAACCTTGCTATTTTTTTATCTCTACTTTCACAAGCAGGTGTGGTTCAGGTTTCACAGCTCCGTGCCACTGGAACTTTTTCTCATAGTTGCGAGTCAGAGCAGCATTGAGCAGAAACACCATTGACATTTGTGTGAGTTATTGCTATCAGCCTTTGCAGAGAACTGTTTTTCTGTTTTCTTTTGTGGGGGCATAACGTGATGTTTCAGATGAAAAGCTGAAGAATTTTGTGTATGATAGATGCTGTTATCTTTCACTGTCCCGAAAATCTCAATCAGCAGATTTATCCATAGGTTTAAAATAATTTGTCAACCTGCTTAGTCACTGCCTTCTCTTTTCGTAGTGTGAATTCCTGTAATGCACATTCTGTAATTGAAATGTCGTCAGCTGCATTTGCAAAGAACATATTTCATCGTTTCTTATTAATGACCATTTTTATATATAAATATTGCTAATGCAGTACTATTTTCTCTTCTAGAGTTCTAGTTTATAAATGACATTGCCACAGCTCTTGATGTGCTATGTATTTTCTAGGGTAATTTCTGACATAAACCTGTGATTATTATTTTTTTGAAAAAAAGGAAAAGAAAGAAAAGAAAAAGAAAAAAAGTTACTCCTCAATTTCCTTTTGACTTTAGTATTGAATGTAAGACTTTTTTTTTTTTTTTTCCCCTCTAGAAATAGATAGTGGAACAAAGGCTACATGCTGTTTAATTTTTCCCTAAGGATGTTTTGTAGCTGACACACTTTCACGGTGGAATTGGATGAATCAATTCAGCATTAGAAACTTGCAAAGAAAATTCTGAGAAACAGTGGAAAAACTGTTCCAGGTGCCCCGTCTCCATTTGTGTCATTTAAGAAGCAGAATTCTAACAGTTTTTTAAGCAAGTCCATGTTATACCTCTGGCACTAAGCTAAAGTAACCCCAAAGCAAGCTCATGTTCCCAAGAGTTTCATCCTGCAGTGACAGTTTTGCCAGTTTTGTGTCTGAATCTTACTTCTGAGTCTTGAGATGCATGTTTTAGTATATGTTTGAGCTGACCTTCCTCCTAGTGTAACTGCAGCTGATTTTAGGCATAAGAGCTATTTGCAGCATGGAGATGTGGTCTTCTGGCAGCTTATTCCCTCTGTGTGGGCACCACCCACCAGAACTGGCACCTGGTGAGAAGTTCACTGCATGTTCAAGGTGCAACATGGACACACAAGTCCCAAGCACAGTACACCAAAATCAAATCTTATTAAAAAAAAAAAAAAAAAAAAAAAAAAGCAGGAAAAAAAGAGGAATGTATACAAACTGTAGCAAATTAAATTTTATCTGAGCCACCCCCGCCTCCAAAAATCAGTCTTATCGCATCAGTTTACAAATTGTTTGTTCCAGTGACATTGCTCATCGTTAGAAACGTGCACTGTAATTTTTTTTTATTTTGAAACTGTTTCTCTTGGTGTTCAAGGAGGACAAGTATGAGTGGGAAAAGGTTAGAAGCAAAAAGAAAAAAGGATAAAGATCTGATCTTGATGAATACAGTATATGTAGGGAAACAAGGAAAATCTGTAGCTGGAGCCTAATATTCTGTTTACACCAAATAACACCTTACTCAATATGTGGTCTCATTGAATTTAATCACACTCATTGAGACAGTAAAGAAGTTCAAAATTACTATAAAAGGATTTTTACATAAGGGAGAATAGGTATAATAAAATTGTTATTGGTCTATGAGTGATCTCAAACCATAAAAGGCAATTCATATGATGGTGGTTAAAAACAACCATAAATGAAGACAACTTTGAATATAATAATTTAAAATTTATTTTGGACCATGAACAGAAAGTCACGTTAGTAGTAATTCATGTCTTTGATGTTATGGGTCACTAAAACAGTCTATCTTTTTATATATTTATCTCCAGCAAGAAATAGATGTTAATATGCCACATATATAGGTGATAAAAATATGAAATTAGAAAGAGGAAGGTTTGGCTTTTTCTTTAGTACACCTTTATGATAGAACAGATGGATTTGATTTGTTATTCCATGAATCATTAAAAAGCCCTTAGTCTTCAAACCAATCATAAGGCATAGAAGGCATCTAACACAAGTTCTATTAGGTGAACAAAATGTGAAAATAAATTTCTGAGTTTTTTCCTCACTTTCTGTCATGTTTTTTCTTTCTATCATGTACACCATTTGTTCTTGGCTTTATTAGTGTTCTTGGCTTACAGGAGAAGCAAAAGTGTACAAAGTTACGCTTTTATGGCCTAGATGGTGGAAAAAATCACTTTTATTCCAAAAGCAACCTAGATTAGTCACAAAAAATCAGCTTAGAGGAGATTTTCAGCTACAAAAAATCCTAATATCATAGAGCTAACCCGACCAGAGCAATACAGATAGGACCTTGTTACAGTGCCCAACTGTTTCTAATTAGTCATGCTGTGCTAATGCCAAACTGCAGGGGTTGCAAGCACTACAAGTTTGCTTATTAATACTTGCTAAGTCTTTTGTGGCTTTCCTCCACCAAGGTCCAGTGGAATGGATGCCAGAAAAGCTGATGAAAAAGTCTATAGTCAAGGAATTACGTGCTAAAATAGAAATAAATAAGTAAACAAAAGCAGAAAATTGTGGCAAAGATTCCACTGGATACAAGCATACAAGAAGTGGTATTGGTGTTCATCTCCTTCAAGGGAATGATTGCAAGTTATGCAGTTAGAATGAGCTGCACTTTAATTACACACATCAGAATTCTGCATGTGAGGAAAAGTAACATTTTCCAAACTGGTGAGAAGACAAAAGCTTGTCACTAAAATTATAACCCAAAGAAACCAACATCTCTGTTCCATTCTACCCTTCCTCACTTTTTATACCTTCCTCCCCTTTGTGCTTTGAATTTTTTTTGTTATTTTTCTCTCAACATTCAATATCAGTAATACTTTCCTTCTGGCTTCTAAAATGTTATTCTCCACATTATGCAGATCAAGAAAAAGCAAGTGCAGAGCTCTAGATGCACGTTTGATAGTTCTTTCTAAAAATAGGTGGTCTCTATGGCAATATTTCACAGTGCCCTTGAAGGTGAAAATTCAGTTTTGCTAAGCAGAAGTCTTTCAGCAAAAGTGACAGATCTCACTTGTGTAAGGAGATTGCTATTGTCAAAGCTGTATATTCAAAAAGTCAAAAGAATTCGGAGGAATATATCTTTTAAAAAGTCAAGAACTAGAAAGACTCTTCCCCTAGAAACTGT
Organism: Tetrax tetrax; assembly: GCA_009806455.1. Lineage (NCBI taxonomy): Eukaryota > Metazoa > Chordata > Aves > Otidiformes > Otididae > Tetrax > Tetrax tetrax. The sequence goes on along the minus strand of WHYT01018004.1, from coordinate 1,232,198 downwards.
TGCATGTTACTGTTTCATTACCTGGATATTATTCTTTGTCTCCTTTTATTCAGCTCTACAAAATTGCATAGTTTGATTTTCCTAATTTATGACAAAGATCTTTATGAACTATCTAATCTATTATAGAAATGAAACACTGAAACAGCTCTCCTTATCACTTCAAGAGTTGCTTGTGTTTTTAGATGTCTCAATATTGACACTATGGCACTTGTTGTAATGAGCACCTTTTTTTTTTGTCTCCCTAATCAGAAGGAATTTTACTTTTATCTGATCCAGTTCTGTTATCATAACTCACTGAAAGAAATGCAAGTTTAGCTTTAATCAGGGCTGAAAGATTGGAACCTTCATTGCATTCCAAATAAACTGTAGCTCTTCGATGTGATGTTTTATACTCTTGTTTTGCTTCTGACAGAGCTGTGGTGGGAAAAAAACAATCTCAGAGTACCATGTCTTTAGTGGACATCAAAGTATTTCCTGTGTGTTAAGTCAGGTTTTCAAAATCATTCTCCTGTCTACCTGTATTAACTTGCTCATCTTTCCTAGAACTGTATAGCTGAGATACATGCAAATCAGATACTGCAATGCATATGTTGTCCCTAAATGTGAGCTTTCAGGGCCCAGATTAGTTTACTTTAATGCAGTGATTACTTATCTACTTGGTGCACACTAGTGTGTGTGAAATATGAAACAGAACTCAATCTTGTAGATTCACAGAAGTCTTATGATGTATAAAGCTGCAGAGGTGATGGCCAAAAGTATTATTTTTTCTTTCCTGGTTATAAATCAGGTAATATCCAAGAGAAAGAAGATAGAAAATGTGAGCATAGGATATGGAATTTCACTTCACAGAAGTATAAATATCATTCCAAAGATTATCAGAGTAAAGGGAGGAATGAGGAGGAGTACAAAATATGTTTGTAGGTATCAAATGTAAAATAACTTTCTATTGAATGATTGACTTCGAACAAGAAATATGTGTAAAATACTCCATGATACCAGCACACTAATATGAAAGTGTGTTACCTACAGTCTATTAAATCAATAGACTGAAATTTCACACTTTAGGTGAATTTCACATTTAGGTTTGTTTTTTGCTGGTGCAGCAAAGGGTAACATCAGTCTTACAACAGGAATATGAGAAATTTCAAAATTGTACTAAAATACAAGAAGGCTGTAAAAGTAGAATATATTTTACCAGTGTTTTAGCTCTAATAAAATAGTCTAATGGCTGTGATGCTGCCAACAAATTATCATTGTAAGAATAAGAGAAAATATCTGCTTATGACAACAGTTCATCATACTCAATTCATATGTCCTCTGGAGTCCTTATGCCTCTATTTGTCACTACGTGGTATGGCCTTCATTAAAATTTAGCAGGCTAACTTCATTCTTAGGTATAAGACCATTTAAAATAGTGGAGGTATACCATGAAAAAGTAGGACCTCTGCTTTCAGCAAATGACATTACAAGGATAAGGTAAAGCATTTGTTATACACAATTCTTGTATTGTGAGAATTGCTAATATTAGTACTGGTAGAATTTTAAATTATGTTGCTGTACTCCCAGAGTCTTGTAGCCTGACATGTATGTGCAAGACAGGAAATAACAAAGTGACAGATCCACAGTACTTGGACATATATTCTATTCTGGGTCTTATGTAGGCAATAAATAAGGAATTTTATATCACTTTATCAGCTGTATGTTGTTGAGTGTTTTTCACTAGAAGGCACTAAGAGCTCTGTAGAATAAAGAGCAACTGGAGGTGGAGATAAAGAAACAGATTGGTTATGTAGTGGTTTTCAGTGTGCAGTACATATGTACATATATGTATAGAACACATATAACGTTATCATCTTAGTCTTTGTCAATTCTTGGTTGCTTTCCTAATAGCAACCTAATAGCATGGAGTTGGGAGCTTTGGGAAAGCCCTAAGATTCATGCATATGATTTTCAGTGTCAAGTCTTGTCACATCAGTAGCTAGTGTATCAGACCCTCATAACATCAGAAGTAATCTGTATTTACATATAGTCCTGCTATACTGAATTAATTTAGCAAAAGCTTGCCTGAAGAATCTGTCTGGTCCTGACATTATTCAATAAAGTTCTCAAGTATGTGCTATTTAATTGATTATGAAGCCTCATAGAATCATATAAAACCAGTTTGTTTAAATCAAGTGTGGCAAACTAATGTGAATTAATTGTTTTATATTTGCAGCAATTTTAGCATTATTTTGCATGAGCGTTGTATGATTAGATGTTGTGATGGGAAATGTATTAGATGTTGTTATGGGACTTATAATGAGAATATTAGAACCTGCAAAGATAATTTGCAATGCTGCCTCTGTTATTTTTTTGGTCTTAGAAATAGAATTTAAAAGAATCTATAACCAGAGTCTGTTTGTTTAGCAACATTATTTTTTTTGTAGAGGATCAGAAAACCACTCATTGGAATGAGAAGCTACCAGAACAACATGAGAATTACTTTCTCCGTTAATGAGAAAGTGACTGCTTGATTTTTCTTGGTCTAGGCTAAAAAAAAGAGACTTTTAAATGAATTTTACTTGGGTTCGTTCTCTTCTGTGTCACATTCTTGATGCATTAGTTTTGACAGAGGAGGTTATAGATATTTACAAAAATTCACATCAGAGGGTAGTGAGAGGGAATTTATTTACTTTTTGTATGTATATTACATCTCTTCCCTGAAGCACTTCATATCCCAAGAGTGTTTTCCTCTCCATTATGAATCATTTTCATATCCACTGAACACTGAAACTGCTCTTCAGATTAAGAATAAAAAATACATTTTTAAGGAAACAGATATGGAAAACAAAGGCCTATGCACAGTACTTACATTGCTGCAAGACTTTTTTTTTCTGTAACTTTGAGGAAAAGCCCACCAAGTCAGGAATGGAAGGGTTATGAGAAGCTTACTTGTTCTTTTATTGTTCGCACTGATAAAACAAGGAAACTGTGAGATTTGAAATGCTACTATCAAACCTAAAAGACATTAGTTTGTTGTTTGAGGTGCTGAAAATACACCTCAGGTTGTACTGAATGGCTCTGGTAAAAAAATCTGTAAGTAATGTACTTCAATGAAATAGAGTTTGAAAATGCCTCTAAATGAATTATTTTGTGCTAATAGTCTGCTGACTTTTTTAATTTCAAAGAGTGTACTACGAGTCAGTTCCTTCCATCACTGACTGTCATTACTGTGTTCAAGTTAGAGAAATAGAATTTATAGACACACCAAAAAATAAATCTCATTATTCATTGCAAGTCATCAACATGCCCAGTGAAGATCAGCTTTTACCATATTTTTGTGCATCATGTTAATAGCAAAACTATGCAAAGCATATTCATTGATGGCTTTATGAACAGAGATTGAAAAAAAAAGTTCTGTTGAGTTATTAATACTTAATAAATTTTCCCTTTATGTATCTCCCTATTTCTTTCTTTCTTTCGTCCATTTTCCAATGAGGATATTGAAGTTTGTGTCGTATACTATAGGTTTTTTTCCCCTCATCCTCTCCCTGCCCGGCATTTTCTGCTCTTTCTTAAACACGCCTTCCCCGAGGCGCCGCCATCTTGGCTGAGGGCTCAGCTGTGCCCTGCCGCGGGTGGGCTGGAGGTTGCTGGAACCGGCTGGGTCCGGCCTGGGGCAGCCTGGGCCTCTCCTCACAGAGGCCGCCATGCAGCCCCTGCCACTACCAAAACCTGGACACCTGTACTCAATACAGACACACAGAAAGATTATGCAAAACAGGGTCTATTTAAGCTTCATTGCCTTCTCTTTTGCTTCCTCTTGTGGAATAGTATAGGTAAAGCTCTCCGTGTTGGAGTGCAGCAAGTCCCGCTAGACCTCACAGTGGTGTAGCCACCTTAGCGAGAATAAAATCTGTTGGCTGGTGAAAAGCATAAAACTTAGAGATTGCTGATTCAAAGATGAATGTTCTCTAATTAAGTTGCAGAATACAATATAATGTAATCTTTACTAATGCTTTGTTAGTAATACATTGTTATAAGACTGAAAATGGAACCTAGCATGCATTGTTCAAGTTGACTCTTATTACACAGCGTAGGCGAACTGCAACTTCTGTTTCTTCTTGTGAGGTTTTTCTGAACGAGATCGTTACAGAATATTGATTAGTCATAAGAATTATAATATGTTCCTCGTTACTGCTTGACTGAACAAAATTAAGAAAATAGCAAAATAATTTGCTGTAAGTTATAATCTGTCTTGTTGTTCCCTTGAAAATACAGAGGTTGCATTTCAGTCTTTCCTCTGAAAATTTGAACCGTAATGTTAAACTGGAAATTTGAAAGTTGGTTTTCATAATGAATATTAGGAATTATATATGGGCTCAAAGCTCTCAGTTTTGAACAAATTTGGGTCCAGATTTAATTTTAACTCCCACAGGACTATAGGTTTGCAGCTTTACTGTTTAAAATACAGTAAAAATTTATACAAAATCTGCCATTAAAATCCGCATTGTTTTCTTTTGAGGACTGTTGACTATGCTGCTCTACAACAGTCTTATCAACACAATAAGACACTTTGTGTATTTGCTGAGAAAGAAATGGGCTGAAAATATTCTATAGCTGTTTCAGAACCGAAGTTTAAAGTATTAGCTATAATGCAATGTACAGTGCTAAGTAAATTAGTATTTCATAAAAGTGTTTGATGACATTTTTAATATACTTCAAAAAAAAACCCCTTTATATCGTGGAACTGCTACCACCTTTGGGTTGTTATTCTACATTTTTCCTTTTGTTACTACTTCCAGTATTTTGTAGTCTGAGCAGTTTCAAAGAGCCACATTTCTTGCTTTAAATCAGTTGTCAACTTTAAAGGTAATGAATTTAACTTCTTGAGGGGGGAAAAGGATGCAGTTTGATCCTTGGCTGTGAGAGAGTGTTGGCCACAGGGAGCTGGTCATAAACCACAGCAATCTGAACAACTCCCCATCCCCTGTAATGTGACAAAGAATCTCAGTGGCTGGGATCGTCATTATTCAGACATCAAAGAGTTGCAGCCCTAGGACAAGGTTCTTTCTAGCTATAACAGAACTTCTGAGGTGGGTAAGTATCCCGCCTTGGTAGCACAAAGAGGAGTTTAAGATCTGAAATATCTAGAGATGTCTAATTTTAAAGACTTAATGATATGCCAAAACCCCATCCATTGCATCACAAAGATTTTGTGTCTTTTTTATGATACTATTTTTTTCTGTAGAGAACATGGCAAACTGACTGCCATGTGCTGTAAAATTAGAGAACTGTGACAATTTTCACTAAAATTGTGATCCTAAATTTATATTGAGAGTACAATAGATGATTGTGCTCTACGTTATACAGAATCTTCTCCTGTTCCATTGAAGTCTGTGATGAAAGAGAAGGAAGAAACAAAGACCACAGAATTACAGCAACCCACTGGGGTCCTGACCCAAAGCCCAGTGGAATCAAATTAAGTTTTTCCCATTCGTCTCAATGAGGACTGAATTAGCTTGAATGTGAGTAAGCTGCTTCATGAAGAAATTTAAGAAAAATAAAAAGGTTTTCTATTACAAATCAATTAGCTTCCCTTTTTTCCCTTCTTTATTGAAACAACGACAGGAAATAATAACATGAAAAACTCAGTTTACTTAAAGACTCCCTAGGACTTAGTCTTCAAATTGATTTTTAAATACTACATCATTACATTTTATTGAGACTTTTCAAAAGACTAAATACCATGATATCCCATTCGAAAAGAATCAAGTGGAGTTACACAGACTTACGGAAATTGTGAAAGGTCCTTTATAATTCCTCCAGACATTTTTTAAGGAGTTAGTACAAAACTTCAACGAAGATCAAACCTCAATCATTAGAGAAATCTTTTGAGGTTTTTCTACATTTATGTAATGAATTTTAGGGGGGTTATTATTTCCATTGAAATTCAGCCTGCTGTCCTGCCACATGATAATGGTACATTTTGGCAAGAATACTGGAGCTTAATTTTAAAGGAGGAATGATATTTTGGTTATTTCCAGGTAAGCACTCAGTCTTACTTGGATATATCACTGCAGGATCAGAGTAGCAATATAAGCGTCTCTTTTAAAATGTCTAATATATTAATATAGTATTAAGGAGCCGTCTTTCCAGCAGGGACCTAATGTGCTCTGGAACTCCCTACGCACTAAAAAAATTCAGAAATAAATCCCAATTGCTAAAGGTCTAATTCAGAGCTCTCTAAAGTTAGTGAGTCAATTTGTAAATTCCTTGGTAAGGAACTACTGAGTTATATTAAGGGCTGAAGTGGAGCCTAAGAAGCAGCTTATGAATTTTCTATAACTGGAAATATAAATTAGACCCTTTCTGCATATTTTTAAAAGTTAATGTATGCGATAGAAATGCTGAGGAGGAAGGGCAAAAGTTACCCATTTCAGACAGAAAAGCAATCCTGAATGAATGAGGAGACAGTAAAAGTAGGTGTGAATTTA
>WHYT01018004.1:1205580-1225702 GCA_009806455.1 Tetrax tetrax | reverse complement strand
CTGCTCAGACTGCTGATGAAGGTATACACTCACTTTAGAGAGCTTTAACTTAGATATCAAACAAGGTTACTGGAAACCTCATAGCTTAAACATGTGGCATTAAAAGAAGTCTGTAGGATTTTTTTTGAAAACAGTATGTGCAATGAATGTAAGGTTATATGTATGGAATACATATACTTTATACAGTTGTTCTAACAGCCTCCATTCTGCTGCCTTTTCTGCAGAGTTCAGAGATTCGAAATAAAAATGAGGCACAAAGGATTCTTGTGTTGTGGCAACTTCTCCATTGCAGTGTCTAAACTTCCATTACAATAGAGAATGTGGGAGGTGGACGAGCATTTCCACTTTGCATCCTTACTTAACAGCTCAAAAACTATGATTGTGTACTTAATGATCTTCCTTAAAATATACTCTGATAAAAATATCTGCCTCTAAAATCTGAACATATAAGTTTCATTATATATAAAGAAGTGAAAAATAATTTCTTCCTTCTAAATTATCTGACATGCTATCTATAAAACCAGGGACCACAAATTCTCACTTGATACTTCTGGGAGGTGGTAGCTCTCATATTTCCTGTTACTCAAAAGTTATCAGAGGGGGAAAAGAAAAAAAAAAACAAACTCAACCAAAAAAGCCTTTTAAGTGTATTCCTTAAAGCCCTAAACCTTCAGTAAGTCATGTAGGTATATGTTTGACTACAGAAATAGATCCACTGAGCAACTGCTCTTTGTAAGCAGCTAGCACAAGTGTATACAAAAGACTTAAATCCTATCTAAGTTCTATTTTCAGGGATAAGTGTTCTGGACACCTTACAAGGACTCTGTATAAAATAGAGAGTTTCATCTGAAAGCCACAGCTACCATTCATCTGCTTTATATCACCATCTGCAATCATTTGTCTAAATTCAAGATATCCTCCCAAAAATCTGTAAAGAAAAGAAAGATTTAATTGTGAAAAAGGCTTTGTCTGGGTCATTACATCACTTGATTGTGAACAATGTGGATAAGCAAAAAAAAACCCTAGTATCTTCACTGTCAAGATAGAAATATTGAAGTAATTCAAAGTTGTAAAATTTTTGGAACAGCATTTTTCAATATATGTAACAGGACATGGAAGTGATGCTGATTTATTTGTCCTATATTGAATAGTGTGTCTGAGAATAACATTAAAGGTGATAAATAATAATCTGATAAAGACTCTGTCACATTTTAAAAGTAACCAAATGCCTGCCAAACCAGAACAGATGAAATTCGGGTGTTGCAGTACAAGAGTGCATTAATAATTTAATTATCTTTTGTGTAATAACAAATGATGAACCTTTCATTGGCTCTGTAAAAGCCAAGGTATCTTTTACAGGGAGCAAAGGGGTAAGAACCATGCTCTTCTGCACTGGAATCCAGAAAACCTGAGTAAATCCCGGGGTTGAAAGATCCTTGTGTAAAATTAGGAAATCGTCAATCCTCTGTGTGTCATATGCCTATCAGCTGATAATTCTTCCTTTTCTCCCTTGATTGTCATAAGAATAATTGTATTAATATTTGTGAAATGATCATATAACAGTGAGTAGGGGTTGTATGAGTGGAGAAATTAAAATGAGGAAAATTGAAATGAAAAAAATGAGCAAAGCCAAACTGCCAAAAGATGAGACACGCCAGTGCTTTATTCCCGGTATCATCCTTGCAACTGACACTTCCATAATATGAATGAGAGTGTTTTACATCCTCCTGTGACCGGTAGGTTTTCATAGCAGCATTTACTGAATCATTTTATCTCTCAAATTGAGTAATAAATTTTATCTTTACGTTTTCTTTTTAAAACCTGAAAAATATAACATTACACTTTTGCAGGATTTTTTTTTCTTAAATCACCCTATAGGACAATATCCTATATCCATCTTTGAACAAATCTGATCTCAGAGTGGAAGTCAATTGACCAGTTAGTGTGTTGAGTTGATATAGAACCTGTGTAAACCCCATGCAAATTTGTTTATTCCCATGCAATAAGTTTATCAATAATTTACTTGCTAGAAAGAATAATGAAGGGCTGTTTATATATTTTAGGGCTTGATTATTATTTGTCATTATTTACCTGAAGACAAGAAAATTGACCATGGTGATGATTTTCATTTAATGGCCTAATAGGACCTAAAATAGCTGGATATTTATGGCTTTTTCGTAGTGAAGTAGTGAGTAAGTTCTTTAACAGCAAAATTAATAGTTAGATGGTAACCTTGTGAAATTCCAAAGTTGATAACTCCCACTGATGTTACATATAAGAGGAAGTTTAGCCGGTACGTGCAGCTGCTTCCATGCCTTGACAAATGAGAACCAGGAACCAAAGTCTCATTGATGAACATGGCAAATGCAGTAGCCAGGCAGACTAGGTGGAGGCAGTAATGATGTTGTACTAGGAGTATGAAGGTTATAGTTATGCATAGGGACAACTCTAGCACTGGAAATGGGTGGGATCCATTCCCCCAAGAGCTTTATAATTCCCCTTTGTCTACAGGAGTATTGCCTTCCCTTCAGGGCCAAGTACCAATGGTGTGCGTGCTAGCGTCACAGCACAGTAGAAGTAGAACTATTGTGCATCTGGCAGCAGAGTGTGGGAAGAGAAGGTGATGGATCTTCACCAAACTTTCTTGCATAACCCACTTTCACTTGCCATGTTGGTGCCCTCTCATAGAAAAAAAAAAAAAAAAAAGAAAGATCTTGATCTCCCTCTTTCTCTTTGGCTGATTGTTCTGGCTGCTTTCCTTATGTGAATAAAAAGCATTTGTACAACCACACGGTGAGCTTGATCAGTGAACTGTTCTGGTTGAAAAGTAACATTCACATAGAGAGATTTCAAAGATGTAGTTTTCAGCCATGCTAGCTTCCTTATCTAATTCACTAGGCAGGCACTAAAACACTAATATCAGGACAAGGGAATCAGCAGGCAGGAATGGCTGGGAGTGAAGCCACCCCTGCCTCCTGAAGTAGCTCAGGAGGCATTTGCTCAAAATTAAACAGTAAAGATTAAAATTAAAAATTAAAATTTAAAAGTAAAAATTAAAAAGTAAAGTAAAAAGTGCAAAACTTAACACAGTGGGGTAAGTTTTGCATGTGTGGGATTGTACCTTATATTGGGTACCATAATAGTGGCCATTTTATTTGATAATGTTTTCAAAAATGTGGTTCACAAGAGAAATATTCTGCAGGGAACCCCAGGCTCCCAGGGTAGAAGTTTAAATAATGCTCTGTGGAAGCTATACCCTGCTTTTTAGTATGAGCTTGAGGTGATTCCCTACAATGCAGACATCCTGTTGCCTCATGTTTGAAAAGGAAACAATAAAGACCACAGTTAAACACAGCAATATACAGTCTGAATAGAGGCACAGCTGTTAAATATGAGATATTTCTGGAAAAGGTTTTAGAATACTGTGCATTTGCTATAGTTCACATGCAGAACATTGGCAAGATAGGGACATTAGTTTTTTTTAATGCCACACCCCTATAAATTATCTTATTCTCATACCTCATTTCCTTGTCTTCCCCTGGCAATTTGTAAGGACTCGAAATAACCTGTAATTAGCAAAGTCTACTAAGAATACCTATTTAAAGGCTTTACTGACACAGTACAAGTGAAGAGTACCACATCTTCTTCCTGTATGTGTCTTCTTCTGATCTAGCATTTTACATGCTAAAAAGTCAAGCTGTTGTTGCTTTCTGCTAGTAATAGCCATAAATGTTAAGAATGAAGTGAAAATAGCTTAGCGAATTACCGTATTTTTTTTCCCTCAAGAGAATGAAATAAAGTATAATAGGTGTTGTTTACAGCATTGTGGACTAGTTAGATTTAGTGTGCTTTTTACTTCATGTATACACTGGCTATCTGAATTAAAAATGGTCAAATTCAGCCAGTACGTCATGTCAAAATTTCTAGCAACATTATGGGACTATTACCTATGCAATCCATAGGTTTCATATTGGGACATCGATATTTCGATGAGGCCGTAGACACAGTCCCAAGTGTGTGCGTACATACATGTGGATTTAATCTGACCTGACCTGTTCTTATACGTCTTGTGGGTGAGGAATTTGTTATTTGCAGTGGTTTTTTTCTCCTTTTCCTTTATACTTTTTGGTATCTGTGTGAGTTCTTTTCTTTTCTGCATTTGTGAGATTTATTATAGGCAACATTATTTGAAAATTGTTTAATATCAAAAGCCGTACAGAAGGAAGTAGAAATATTTTCATTAAATAGGATTGTAAATAACAATCAATATTGTTTCTGTGTAAGTATATTCTAAACATAGAAAGAGAAAAATGTCTATGTTTGTACTGTAGGTATAATTTTAAATTTTGTTTTCCTTTATGTGGACATACAAGTCTGCTTGATCCTATTTTAAGGTGATATTGTGAGATCTTATTAAAATAAAGCTTCATGACTGCTATAAGGTTTAAAAAAAAAAAAAAAAAATTAGATGTCCTTATCAGAGCTTTCAGGAGGGTGTGGTTTAATGAGAACTTATAATGAGACATTCTTGTTACAGATTCCTGTAACGATGTGTGTGGAACTTACAGCATAAATTTTGTTAAATCCACTGTTAGGATTTTAAAGCAATGCTGCTCCATCTTGAAATGAAAGGTGTTAAATGTGGTCTATTTTTCAATTAAATAATTTCTGCAGAGAAAGGAGAACCTACATTACTGCTGCTTAAAAGCAGTTTCATTTTTGTATGGGCATGTGACGTATTTTTATTCCCATATAAAGCTGAGTATTCAGGTACACTTTCAGCGTTCATCTTCAAGTACTAAAAGGAGAGTGCTTTTCTTTCCACATCACAGCTGCTTCCTATTTATTTTCTAACACATGATTTTCTGCATTTAAAGGGAAGCAGTCTGAAAAGTTAAGATCCCCATTTCAAGTCAAAACCGGTTTGCAAAGGAGTCAGTCGGGGCTTTTTTTGCAAATCGATTTTCTCCATATATCACTGCATCTTGTGACAGGATTTCAAGCAGCCCGTGTTTCCCATTCCAAGGCAGTTCATGGAAAGGGAATCATAGAGCGCCACATCACAGGTTAAGCTTGCAGGAAGGTTATGACTCCCACTTTGATAATCTCCTCCTCTTCTGGCACCAGTGTTCAAATTCTTTGGAGCTCAGGGCAGGATCAGTTCTCTGCACTGCAACCTGCAGTGAAGCACTGTCAACACTTTCTGTTGGTGTTATTTGACGTACTGTTGCTGTGACTGTTTGACAAATCGATTTTTGGCATAGAAGTCACTGCTGTTAAGTTCCTCTTCCTTGTAGCTGCACCTCCAGGAAAAGGAGCAAGTGGAAAAAGAGAAGGACAAGGAAGAAGAAGATGAAACAGAGATGCTGCTTGATCCTGAATTTTCTCAAAGCAGCAACTTGCTGTGCACTAAGAAACAACTGCTTGTGGTAAAAAAAAAGACTGTGTTGCCGGTTTGGGGTAATCAGATTTGGTGCAGAGCTGCTGCATTTTATTTCCTTCCCTACTGCTACACAGGCAGCACATCAACAGAAGAGTGTGTCTGCTGAGAAGTGTGTAATTATTCCTACATGAAAAGCCACATGTCAGCTGTTAACCTGTTTGGCCTGGGGAGGTGAACTGTTGAGGCTGCTCTGACGGAGTGGCTTTGTGCTTCTTATTACATGTGGCGGGTAGCAGTTGGCGGGTGTCCTACTGTTTGCTGGTCTTCCTGAGACTGCTAGCGGCTCTGCATGCAATTGCTCAGCTGGTTGCAGGGGAGTGTAATCTTGGGACTATCCTGGCAACAGGAAATTAGATATATGTTAGGACAAGTATGCTCAGTTGTGCTCCAGTCCCCCAGAAACACTTGATTAATCATTTTTACTCATGGTTGATATGGAAATGTTTGTGAAGTGGTGTTTTCAAAATTTCTGCTTGATATTCCTAATGAGACAAGGGTGCTTTTTGAGCACACTTAGCAGTATAGGCATAAGTGGCATCAGTGTACTTGTTTTTACTCTTGGACACCCTGCTTAATCTCTGTTTCTACAGCTGAGGAAGGTATTTGCTTTGGCTCCAGAACAAAGAACTGCCGAACTAGAGCCTAAGCATCTTCCAGATCACAACAGAGATTGTGGCTGAGAACCTGAATGGCAGATGACGTGCACTAGCTGGACACCTGGAGGCAGCAGAGTGGATTTGTGCCCTGAAATATAACAGTATTCCCTATTTCCTGCAAGTGAGGGGAAAGGTTTGCTAGTGACTGAGAGGCAGAAATGCAGGAGTGAGATGAGCAGCTTTTAAGATATCCCCTCCTAAATAATGATCACCTAGGATGCATTGTAAGCACAGCCTGCGTAGCCTACTTCAGATGTGCTGTTGGGATATTCTGGGGAGTTGTTTGTTTGTGCTTTATAGGCTTTTATGAGTTGGTGGATGTCAGTCAAATGTGAGGCTATCTTTTATCAATCCCCAGGGTATGTGTGACTGTGTGTATGCACATTGTCCTCCTTCATGAATTTCAAATATCGCCTGTCTTTTATCTTGCAGTGTACAGTGAATTGGAGTGTTTGCTATCTTGCCTTAGACAGCTTTGTTGTCTATGTGCCAATTTTTGTTATCCTGCTTCTAGGGCTTTTGGGAGTTTTAAACATGCTACCATTTTAGCCACATTGGCTAAATGTTTAGCCAATTTAAGTATTGGGGCCTCTCAACCAATAGGCAGATTCTTTGCCTGTGGTTACATTTATAGAATCATAGAATGGTTTGGTTTGGAAGGGACCTTTAAAGGCCATCTAGTCTAACCCTCCTGAAAGAAGCAGGGACATCAGATCAGGTTGCTCAGAGCCCCATGCAACCTGGCCTTGAACACTTCCAGGGATGCAGCATCCACCACCTCTCTGGGCAACCTGTTCCAATGTTCCACCACCCTTATTGTAAAAACATTTTTCCTAATATCTAATCTGAATCTACCTCCCTCTATTTTAAAACTATTACCCCTCGTCCTATTGCAACGGGCCCTGAAGAGTTTTTCCCTGTCTTCCTCGTAGGCTTCCTTTAGGTATTGGAAGGCTGCTATGGATCCTTTATAGATAAGTGGTGGTTTTAAAACAGTGCTGTTTTGGCTGATGGGGGAAAACTCTAAGAAGATTTGCAACACCAGTAGCGCTATAAAATGGAGGAGTTTTGGCTTCATGAGGATTTGAGCTTACAGTAAAAAGTCTCATGGCCAGGTCAGAGATCTCTCCTCTTGAGAATGCTTTGAGAGCTACTTGTTGCTGGAGTGCCATGGCTGTAAGCAAGGGCTTAAGCTGGTCAAAGGACTTACCTTCTGGAAAAAAAATTGTGTTCCTTGCCAGATTTAGCTGTAAGCTTTTCTGGTCTTATTTGGGAGTAATGCACTGAGTCAACAGACTTCAGATCTTCAGCCCTGGTGATAGTGTGTAAATAAAAAGAGAAGGTAGAAAGTGAGCTGCAGGCTTTGTGTGTATGTAACTTCCTAAACCCCATACTGTTCAGACTTTTGCTTCTCACTTATGCTTTTAATCTGATTTCAGACTAGCTAATACCTTCACAGAACCATGGAGTTGTTGAGGTTGGCAGGTCTTTTTGTCCAAACCCTGTGCTCATGCAGGGCCACCTAGAGCCAGTTGCCCAGGACCGTGTCCAGAGAGCTTTTGATGACTTTTTCCAAGGATGGAGACTCCAAAACCTCTGTGGGCAACCTGTGCCAGTGCTTAGTCACTCTCACAGTTAAAAAAAAGAGTGTTTCTTACTGTTTAGAGGGGACTCCTGTGTTTCAGTTTGTGCCCATTGCCTCTGGTTCTGTCACTAGGCACCACTGAAAAGAGCCTGGCTCCATCCTCTTCGCACTTTCCCTCAGGTGTTTATACACATCAGTGAAATCCCCCTGGGCCTTCTTTTCAAGCTGAACAGCCACAGCTTTCAGCCTTTCCTTACAGGAGAGATGCTCCAGTCCCTTAATCATCCTTGTGGCTCTTCGTTGAACTCTCTCTGGTATGTCCATATCTCACATGTACTGAGGACCCCAGAACTCCAAGTGCAGCCTCACCAGCACTGAATAAAGGGGAAGGATCACCTCCCTCAACCTGCTGAAAACACTCTGTCTAATGCAGCTGGGGATGCAATTTGTCTTGTTTGCTGCAAGGGCACGGTCCTGGCTCATGTTCAACCTAGTGTCCACCAGGACCCCCAGGTCCTTTCCTGCCAAGCTGCTTTCCAGGCAGTCATGTACTGGTGCATAAGGTTGTTCTTCCTCACATGCAGGCCTTTGCAATTCTCCTTGTTGAACTTCATGAGGTTCCTGTTGGCCCATTTCTCCAGCCTGTCAAGGTCCCTCTGGATGGCAGCATAACCCTCCCAGCCACCCCTCCCAGTTTTGTGGTCCTATGCAGACTTGCTGAGGATGCATTCTGCCTCATATTTGAGATAGTTAAGAAAGATGTTAAACAGGACTGGACTCAGTATTGGTCCCTGGGGAATACCTTATATTTCTAAAATGTGTCTTTGATATACAGCTCTAACCAAACAGATATTCATTTGAAGACTGCTTTTTCTTAACATGTATTTAAAAGCCTTCTTTTTGCACATCGGTGTATTTGAACAAATTACTTTGGTTTTGAGTTATTTAAAGTAACTTATACCCTTTATTTGGCAGGAGGGAGGGATAAAAGGCTGCCATCACAACAGCATGTGGTGCTCAGACAAGACAAAAACATACTGATCTCTAATTTATATAGTAGTAAATAGCCTTGAGGACATGCTTAAGTTCATTCCTGCTCAAGACAGTACAATAAAGCCAGTAGTAGTTTTGCTAGTGAATTCAGTAAGACCACGATTTCAGTTATTTCAGAATTTAGGAGTTCTATTAACATGGTATTTAATGAAATAAGTTGGCAAACAGCAGAGGTTAAGAGTTGAGTTGATGTTTTTGTCACAAGAAGCCTAAAACTCTCAACCACTTTAGCAGCTATTATGCAGCAACTGGTAAGTCAGCAATACTACATTAATTTACAGCTGAAGGGCCTAGAAACCCAAGTGAGCAAATAATTTCCCATACTTTTTTCAAGTGAGAGACCCACAGTATGGGCTGTAAAGAAAAGGAAATGTAAACTTTTACATTTACGGAGAAAGCGTATGCTGCAACAGACAGCAGGTAAATGCCTCCTTATGTGCATTATTACAGAAAGTTGGAGGTATAATGTGAAATAAAGTCTTGCTAACCTTCCTTATGCTAGGCAAATGAATAGAGAAGCAGAAACCAATAAAGGTATTTCAGTGGTTTTGCCAGAATTTTTGATGTTAGTTCTTTTAGAAGGAAAGACAAACTAAGACATTTCAGTAGGTGCTTATTTATGTTTTTGCTTTTTTTTGTTTGTTTTTTTCCTTACTAAGTTTGTGTAATGTAGTTTTGCTGAAGGAAATAAGGAGCTGATATGCTGAATATTTTGAAATAGCTACATTAGTTGTTTGCATGTTTCTAGGAAAGTAAGACAGAAAAGAAGGTTATTTTTCCAGGCGACATGTTCTTGGTACTACAAGGTTTTTGTGAAGTGTGGGTTCTTTGTCATTTTGCAAGTCGTAGTGGGTTCTTCAAGGTCATGCATCCTGTATACATTTACAAAAGAGAACAGGACCTTCAAATCATACATATAACTACTTACATGACCAAAACTTTTTCCACATGGGTAACTCCAAACCCAACCAGCACTTTCTCCAAGAACTGCCTGTACCTAAGTGTCTTAGATACTAGTCCCCTCTGTTCTTTAGAGACACTTCATCTCCTGGCGTATTTTAGCAGCAGTTTTGTCAGCAGATATTGCTTATTTTCTTTTATTCAAATATTAATTTAGGATTTGTTACCAGAATGTAGGAGTGTTTATAACAATGGATTGCATTGTTATAAAAAAATCTTAGTGGATTATGAAGAAATAAAATACATTTTTCATTACTTTAAGCCTTTAAAGTTATCCTTTATTTCTACTCCCTTTTTTGGATTACATGATTTCAGGAAAAGAAATCTATGGCTTCTGCTGCAGAGAAGGTCAGACAAGATGATTATAACGGTTTTTGCTGGCTTTAAAATACATGAAATATATGAAATAGCTTTACCTTGTTAGAGTTGATTTCCCTGAACACTAAGTAGTATATCTTGTAACGAACACCATGCTACACTAGCTGTTTTAAAGAGAGCTGAACTGAATGAACCCTTATAGAGGTACAGTGAAGATGCTGTGAAATATTTTTCATATTTCATGTAGTCCACTGGTGTAGGCAGAAAGAGGTTATTTTATGTATTTATCTGTTAGGCTATCTTACCTACATGAAACTGGATTTGTTTGAAATTACACAGTAAGGAAAATTTTCTATCACCACCAACCATACACAATTTTGAAATTATAGGAGATAGGTTTCTGGATTCTTTTCAGAACGTGACAGAAATTATGTCATTCAACTTCAAACACTAACTGTTTTGTTACTGCAATCTCTCTCATATAAATCAGTTGTGTGTTCACATTTCCTCTACAATTACTTATACTTCTTGGCTGTGAGACCCTTCCTCTCCCTGACAAGATTTTCTTACTGTAAATATATTTGATTTTGACAGATGGAGATCAGAGAACAGAATTTATACACCCAATTCCATAAATTCAAATATATCCTTGGGTCAGTTGATTTAAAAAAAAAAAAAAGTGAGTTATTTTTAGCTGTGGTCTCTGAGTTTTAATTCCTTGTGCTGAATTATTCCCTGCTCCAAGAGAATCCAATTTGTTCTTTTCCTATTTCTAAATTTTCTAATACCTAAAAAACCCTAGATATGGAATGATTCACTCAGCATAGATTTATAGCTGTCATAGATAGTAAGATCTTTGAAGAAAATATTTTAAGATAAATTTTTCTATTACGGATAAAATCTGATTCACTGAGCATCATCCTATAGTGCAAAGTTCATACAGTTTTTTTTCTGACTGAATCCTACAGGCAAGGCATTAGTGTCTTCCTGGAGCAGTAATGCTTCATCCTGTCGTAGGAGTCGAAACTATTCCTGCATGTTGTTGAACACACTGAACCTGACCAGTTAAGGCTGGGGATTGATTGTAGGTCTGTGACAGGGCTCAGAGAAACCTGATCTAGCTGAAAATGTCCCTGCTCCTTGCAGGGGAGCTTGGACTAGATGGCCTTCAAAGGTACCTTTCAACCCTAACCAGTCTGTGATTCTATGTTATGTATTTATTTTTAGCCACGGAAAAGCTTAATTATGGAAATATACTTTATGGATAAAATGAATCTAGCTACTGTGTGATATTTCATTCCTAAAACAAGTGTCCTTAAATATATATATATAAAAAAAACCCTAAAAATAATATTTTATTTTTCTCTTCAGAAATGTCTTGGTCTAAGTAATCTTGTCATAAAAATAAAAAGTCAAGTCAATTAAAGGGCAGTTAGGATTTATTTTCTTGTCATCAGGAGAATATTTGCTCTTTTTTGTTAGTCCTTTGATTTCTGCTTTGCAGACTATATATTGAGCTGAGGGATAGTGTCACTGATTAACATGACAGAAGCCAATGTATGCAATTTCCCCTGCTGTTCTTATAAGTTCAAAAGTAAGGATGCTAATTTATGATACTCAGTTTAATTGAAGTGGTTTTTATTGTTGTTAAAGAACGTAATGTAAAAAGGTGGGTGTTGGCTAAGTACAATTTTTCTGGGGTTTTGAGTGTTTTTTTATGAAAGATCAAGCAGTGCCTTTTTCAGAAGGCATATGTTCATTAGAAATTTGGTATATGACATTCACTAATTGGACGTGAGACAAAAAGTCCTGAACTTAAAGATAAGTATATATGATTTTTTTCTTCACAGAAAGTAAGATAATAAAAATAGATAATAAAAATAAACAGAGACACAGTAGATTTGAGTTCCTATACATCCAGCTGATAAAACAAAAGTATTTAAGATTCTTATCCTAAGCATAACAGGGATACATCTGTAAGCATAATGTCTAACGCACATCTCCACTTTTTAAAGCTTTATAAGCTATTAATGCATACAGTGTATTTTTTTCTTTCTTCTCCTAAGAGTATGTTTCAGATATAGAGCTCTATAGTATATAGACGATTGAACATTGCATATTTAAATCTATTTGAGACTACTGCTCCTAAGACAACTGTATCCTGGTGTCTTACCTCACTGAATACATAGTCATGAGAAATTCCTTTTACATATGGAATTTCTGGTACTATAGGAAATCATGTTAGGTGATATAAAGGTAGGAAAACCAATAACTGTATAAATAGAATCCTGGTAAAAGCTAAACATGTGTCTAACAAGATAATTGTCAAAGGTAATTGCCACCTACAAGTCAATTTTAATTCAGATGATCTACAGATACGATAATCAGGTTTTTTGACCAGATGTCAGACCTGAGGCTAGAAATGGACTTCACTGCTTTCAGGCGGCTGGTCATCAAAAAAATAGATTAGGCACAAGGCAGAGATCTTTGAACAACTTATTGTGTCTACATGGCACATCAAATGCTGTACAGAAATACTAGTATGGCTTGCAAAGCCAGAACACCTGTGTTAGCATAGCAATAAATGTCAGCTGAGTAGCACGCTCTTTCAGAAGGGCTAATTAGCACTTGTGCGGTTTTCCTGGTTGTAATTCCAGAGCAAGCTCATGTAGTGTTTCCTCAGGACCTTTGTGTCGTACTTCACTGCTCACACTGCACAAACTGTGGTCTTACGAAGTGACCCTGGTGTTCCCATGAATCCACTTCTTCATTTTCTATCAGTTCATTTTGCATCAGTTATGCAAAAGAGGACTTCAAGTGTAGACACCTGTGACTTTTTGTATGACTGTAGCTAAAAGCATGGCACAAGTGGCCCTTAATTTTTGGATTGCACAGAGATAGAAAGGCCCAGAGTGCTGGGTGAACATGAGACCTATCCGGTCCTGTTGAATGGAGGTCCATGAGCAAGTCTGACGTGAGCATCTTATTCTAAACTCTGCTGCCTGTAATCAGAGGTGGAGCCTGTGTATAACAAGAACTTAATGAAGGTATTTTCTTCCTCATTGGCTGCAATAGCTGTGGCTACCCAAAGAAGCTGAGTGGGTAGGAGATCAATAAAAAAAGATGCCAAAGGCATCAAGAGGGACAGAGGTGGTGAGCTGGAGATGGGGGAGCTAGTCTTTGCTAAACACAAGATGTTTCCCAGATTAGGGATTTAACAATTTTTTTAAATGAGTAAAAAGTCCATTGCATCTTTCTTACCATTTTGTCCTCAGGTCAAGAAAACTCCATCTGTTAAAAATTACCTTTTCTGGATTGACTTCCTGATCTTGGGGAAGTCTTAGATATAAACTGTGTAAAGTAAGATTTGTTATCTCACATAGTATGTCCTACTGTTTGGTAGTCATATCATTGAAATATCCGCACTATTTCATAGCTTTTCATTTTCATTAGTATTTTATAGTTATTTACTATAAGCCATAAGATATGACAAGAGGTATTCAGTATAATCTAAATGAATTTTGTAGCATTTTGGAAGAATATTACTAACAGTGGTGAACAGCTCCAGAATTCCAGATGTTTAATTTGGAAGGCATGTTAAACAGGTGTAAAATGTAAAATTACCTATTAGCTTTACTAGTGAGAAAAATCTTCCGGTTAACCCTAGAAACGCAGTATTGAAAATGCAGAGTAGTGATTTACTGTAAATTACTGGAGATTAATGGGACATTCATCACAGTTTTTTTCCAACTTTGTAAGCCAGCATTACATTTTTTTACACCTTATTGTCTTAGCTGTGCATTATTACTCATATAAATGAAAATTTTCAAGGATAATCCTATGCTGAAAAGATTAATATCTTATTCCAGCCCTTTGTGCATTACTTGTTGCATTGTATCAACAATACCAGAAAATTCTTTTAGGACATCAGCTCACCACCATAGTTCACTTGTATTCAAACAACCTGTTGGTTAAAAGGGTGTTATGGGAATAAGCATGCGTTTTAGCCTGTAATAAAATTTGCTTTCAGTAAGTAGATAAAGATGTTTGAAAGGCACAAAGCGAAACATTTCTGATTTATGTTGACTGCATTCATTTTTGTAACGGATGACAGCAGAGCTTGCAAATTGATCAGCAGCTGGTTCTTGCCCATAACCTGTTGATACTAGTCCATGCCTTATTTTTTGACACACTGGGATTTATTTCTTTCATGTGTCGCGTGTTGCCAGAAGGCAGCATCCGTTGATCAATGGGTGCAGATCTGGGTTTTAAAAGCTACTCTCATGGTCCAGGTGCTACTGAAATCAATAAGAGTGACTGCTTTTTAAGAGTCCTGAATGAAGAACAATTACCTGCTGCAGATAAATTACATTTTGCATTGGATCATCTCTAGGCTGGAAGCTGGTAAGCACAAAAGTGAAGAAAAGTAGAAATTAAAGAGCTGACATGGTGATGGATGTAGCATACCAAATTACTGAGTTAACCTGTGTTTTGGTAAATTAGATCTGCACTTACATAAACTATCAGAACTGTGAAAGGTGTCTGAAGAAATATAAATTCAAAAGCATGATGCAGGGCTTCATCCTTTCCATCCTTCAAAGAAATACACAGCTTTAGAACCTTGTTTTGCTTCTGGACTTGTTTATATTGCTTTATATTTTATGAATTCTGGTCTAGGCTGAAAATCGAGGCAGTTCTGTAGAAGGTGCTGCAGTCCAGCTGAGACCTGAGAAGGGCCAAGTGAGCTTTGCTGGGCTGTATAGTTAATATTACATTGGAGGACACATTTTACCTTCCTTGTGTACCTGCGAACACGAAATAATTAAGTGGTAGAAAACTTGAGGTAATCCAGGATCTCTTCAGGTTCCTGTCAGAATAATTACTCTCTCTAGAATGTGCTTTTTTTAACACCTATGAAAGCAAAAATCCTTTCGGGTCATAAAACCTTGTTCTTCAAAGGCACTGTTGTTGGTTGGCAGGCTGCACTGGGTACACTGGTTAAAAGGGTGTTTTGTTTGGTTTTATTCTCTATGCCTGCTGTCAGAATGATGTATTTTTAAAAAGTTGCTCCTCTTGGAAGAATTACATTGTAGGCATCTAAGACTCCCAGATGCCTTTGGGCAGAGGCATCTTAGAAATCTGTGTCCTTTTTGGGTGTTTTTCTAATTCATGTATTTTTCTGTCATTTTATATCAGTCCTTTATCACAAGATAGTCAGAAACAATAACAATTTTTTAATGTCCTGTAGCAGTATTGTCTTGTCATTAACTCTTGTTGTATTTCACTCATTGAGTTGAAAATGGAAAGTGATGAATGGCTGTAGTGGGTTTTTTAATAACATGTCCCATTTTGGAGCTTTGTATAAAAGTAGTCAGTTTTCATTACTTTAAAGTGGGTCATTGAGAGGGTTTGGATTTTTTCTTGATATAAGAAAAAGTTACCAGAATGAGAATTGCAAAGAGGAACACTCAAAAAAATTTCTTGAAAAATATTTTAAGAATATTAAGTTCATATTTTTTATTAAATCTTAATGTATTTAGCACCTGTGTAGAATAATCAAACCTAAAATATTTAGATCTTTCTCATATTCATGTACTTTAAAACGCTGGTACAGGTACAACCTATCAAAATTTTACAGCCAATCAGATTTTAGTAGAAATCTTTCTTTTTGATAAATAGATTCAAGCAAGAAAGTGTGCAATTTTTTGTGTTTCATATGATCAGGAAATTCAAATCCAGATGTTTTCTTAAACTTTTAGACATGTTTGAAACAAAAGGAGGCTTTTTTTTTTCTTTCTCCCTCTCTCCATATATTTAAAATGGGGTACTTTTGAAAGACATTTTGGAGCCACATTTGCATCCTAATTGCAGCCCGTTTCCTGGGTCCACAGTTAGGCAGACTCTGGGGTGGCATCGAGGGATTTCTAGGGGTAGAGAAGGGTAGAGAAGTTGTTGGTTCTAGCTGAGCTACTGAAAAATAAAAGGGAAAGAGATGAATGGATTTTTTGCTTCAGCAGTTACCAGCTGGCAGCTCGGCTCCTTGGAGCACTGCCACACAGCAGTTTACAGCAGCCCTGCAGCTGCTCTAGGCTGGGCTGGAACACGACTGGAGTGAAGCCACCTTCAGCTTTGGACAAGGACTCAGGCTTTCAAATTGGCAAACAGATGTGGTGGGATTGTGGCTTTGCTTGCTCCTGTCTAATGCTAATAGAATGCAGTTGGTACCTAAAAGTCCACCGCAGAAAATTTGCGTGAAACATTTACAGGAAGATAAGGAGAAATAGGTTAAAAATAAAAGTTCAAGTTTGTTCAAAGTGTTTTTCTTATTGATGCTGCATGTGTGGTTTTTACTTTTCTGGATTTCATTCTGGGATATTTTTCTTATTCTAAGCAGATCATGAGGAATCTAAGTAACTGTAAAATGGCCCAGCAAGAAAACTCAGTTGGACTATATTCTTTCAAGCTAAGCTACCTGAATTCAGCAAATGAACAACAACATACAATTATTTTCATATCTGTATGTTGTGATTTTTATAAAAATGTTTGAATTATAGCAAAGAATAATTTGCATGAAATTCAAAGCAGCATTGAATTTTTCATTTACAGTATTTTTGGGGATTAATAATGTCATTCAGGGTGGCAGAGAGGATTTCTTGTTGATTTTGACTCCTAACTGACCACTGTTCTCTCTTTTCCTGATTAGAAACTGTTCTTAAGTAATTTGTCATAGATAACAATGACACTATTGCTTTTTGGCAATGTTTCTATTAAAATCTCTGTTCATTTCATGACTAACTACGCATCTGATAGAATGAGTCTGTCTTTCCTTGTTAACCACCTGTGTCTTATTGTTGGAGACAGGGTCAAACCAATGCCTTAGAATACTGATGGCATATTCTAAATTTCTATTGATGTTTTAAAATTTGGGTAAATGAGCTCTTAATTTGTCACCACCTGGTATTTGTTTAATTATTCAGTAGGGGGGAATTTTAGCAAGTTACAGCTTCACAAAATGAAGACCTTCCCTCACCACATGTATATTATTAAATATTTATTTATACATAGGCACACATTGTCTCCCCATATTGGCCAACAACCAGAAGCAAATATTTTGGATACTTACAAACCCAGCATGTATTCTCTAAAATGAAAATATTTCACATGAAATATAACCTTGATAAGGAAGAGGAAAGAAACACCACAGTGCCAGTCATTCAATACAGAGCATTTGATCAAAATAAGTTGAAACAGCAATATCAAAAATAATGTAATCATGCCTTGTACCTTTTACTGACACTCGGTTTCAACAGTAGGCCTGTTTTTGAACATGCTTCTGCACTCCTCATTTTTGAAACCAGTTGATTCTTCCATATTTGCTTTAAAACCTGTCTTGGTGTAACTCCTTTCATAAGAATTTTGTCCCTACAAGTTTTGTTTTGTTTTGTTTTGTTTTGTTTTTTTCCTATTTCAAGAAACAAAAGTAACTGCTAAGCCATTCTCAAGACTACAAGACAACTTGTATCCAAGGCCTCCAGCAATGGTCAGGCTTCTCACTGGAAGTGACCTCTGTATCCAAGGCCACAAACGTCCGCAGCAACATGCTTACACTCCGATTATTCACATGTCATGCTGCTTATGACTGAGTAATCTCACCGAATGAAGACAAGAACAGGAGTAGCTGCTGATTAAACAAATAAATTTTATGCTTTTGCTGACACTTCAGTAGCAGCTCTAGGAAGATAAACAGTTCCTAATTCCTAGACCTTTTACTGAGCAGTGTATAACACCACCAGTGTATAAAGCTCTGAGGCATTTTCATTAAAACAAATATATACTGATCAGAGTACAGGATCAGTGTCTATTTTTGTCAGTGTTTGTCAGTTATGATTCATCTTAAATATATTGTAATGTTTTCCATTAGTTTAACTTCAATTCTCGGACAAAAAGTTGAGGCAGATAATCAAACAAACTATTTATAAGCACAGAGAAGAAAACGAGATGAACAAGAGCCAGCATGGATTACAAATCAAATCAATTGCCAAACCAATCTAATTTTATTCACCAGCATAGTAACAGGTCTTCTGGTTCGAAGAAAAGCTGTAGATATCAAATTTCTTGCTTTTAATAAGACTTTTGATGCTGTTTTAGAAACATACTCTGCAGACTAAATAAAACAAATATAGAGTAAATTGGAAAACTGCCTTTGGAAATTACTTACCAAGGGCCCAATGTTAAAACAGAAGGCTACAGTAAGCAGAGTTTCGTACTATTTGATACTATTCATTTACTACCTGGATAATCAACTAGGGAATATTATTATTAAATTTACAACTTACATCAAGATGGGCAGGATGGAAAACATACTAGTGGATAAAACTGGAATTGAGAATGATCATGATACATTAGATAAAGGATCAGAAGAAAAATGAGGAATTTTTTCCTCACAGAGGCCAATGAGGAATTAGATCTATGTGCAATAATCAGCTGAACAACTTAGTAATAAATTTGTAGAAAAAAATCTTGGAACTATTGTGGACACCCAGATGAACATGAGTGAACAATTTCATGCTGTTGAAAATTAAAATTAGTAACCTCATCCTGGAAGGAATTTTTTTAAAAAAGGAGATGCAGAAGTCCTTCATAGGATTAATAGTACTTCTGCTTGGTAGTGGTAGGGGATTATCTTAAGTACTGTACTCTTGGGCGATCTACTTCAAGGAAAAATGTGGAATTACTTCAGAGAATCTATAGAGAAGACAAGTGTGAATGACTCAGAGTCCAGAAGATGAGTCCTATGAGAAAACTTGACAGCATACTTCAAAGACATAAACAGGTATTCAAAGATCAAACAGCAATTCTTTCTTCATTTCCATGGTAGAGGGAGACAGAAGGAAGAGACTTGCAGCCAGAAAAATTCAGTTTAGACAGTAGGAAGATCTTTCCTAAAAGTAAAGGTAATGTAGTGGAAAAGGTTACCTGAGGAGGCTGTAGAGATTACATCGATGAAGGTCGATGTAATCGACCTAGTCAAGCTAGTTAAAAAAATCATGTCAGGAACAGCATAGGGGTAAGCTGATGCTAACCAGAAGTGTAAAATAGACTAGGTGTTTTATCACGAACAACTTCTCTGTTCTATGGTATCAATCTCTAGGTTGTCAAAGGGCATAGGGTGATATATGGTAGCTCCAGAAACGTTGCCCTGACACAAATGCAGGGATTTTGGGCAGGACATTAAATTTGTGTCTCTTGTCCCAGGAGGAAGATTTTATTTACTGACATAGAAATAATTTTTTTTCAAAAAGTAATTGAACTTACAGACGAGTCTCCCCAAGAATGATTTCCTAGGTATTAAATTTAATTTCAGCTCAACATCTATGTGCTGTAGGCGTGAAAACTTAAGTGATTAAGTTTTCCAGAAGTGTTCTACTCCCATTTATGAGTCTGGGTGCAACCAGCACAGAGTTGAGTGGGAAAAATGTTATGCTGGTATGAATAATTTTTATTACCGTCTCTGTTGCCTAAAATACACTGCAATACTTGTATCCAAACCTGCATATGAATCTGCATAGAAGCATGACCATTAGCCTGCCCGCGCTAAGAAGATGATGTAAGCTGTGAAC
The DNA here is from genome assembly GCA_009806455.1 of Tetrax tetrax. NCBI lineage: Eukaryota > Metazoa > Chordata > Aves > Otidiformes > Otididae > Tetrax > Tetrax tetrax. The sequence goes on along the minus strand of WHYT01018004.1, from coordinate 1,206,067 downwards.
GTTAACTGTATCATTCTTCCGTGTTGCCCAAAATAAAAATGCGTGTGAGGTGATACGGATTTTCCTGAAACAATATAGACAAAGTTTCCTATGGAATCATGGAAACGTCATGAAATATTTTTAGCAAAGTATTGTTGTCAAGCTTGGGAGTATTTCTTATTTTCTCAGCTTTGTTCTGTGATGTCACAGCCTGTATAGCAATGTGAATATCAAGAAGCTGCTACTATGTCCTTTCAGAGTTCTGTTGCAGAAGACATATGTGGAGTAAAATTGGACTTTTGTTGCAAACGAACATCAGAACTACATGCTTTGACCAGTACCAGGGAAAGTGTCACAGGGATAAAACAAAGCCAAATGTGTATTCCAAAACAATTTTTAAAATAAAGTACAGTAGATGCTATTATTAGAATCCTTCTTCACATAAGTGCAGCTTAGTTACCATAACCTGTCTAGTTCCAAAAAAAAAAAAAAAAAAAAAAATTAAAAA
>WHYT01018004.1:1147167-1205560 GCA_009806455.1 Tetrax tetrax | reverse complement strand
GAAGTTAATGAAACACACCCACCCACTCCCCTTTTTTTTTTTTTTTTGCACAGCAATTGTTTGCACAACAATATTCGATTACAAAGGACAGTAGAGTTTAAGTAGGTTACATCAACAACTTTTGAAAGTTACATACAGCTTTCAGGTATTTAATTCTTGTTGGGCAAATTGGTGTCGTATATGTTTTGCAATGACATATAAAGAGACGAAGCTTTCTTACAAAGCCCTGTAAGCTCAAACTCAAATTCCTCTAGAGACCAGACTTCTGAACATTCACATCTTGGCCAGTGCTATTCCTCAGCCACAAGCACATCTCCCTGTGAGCTGGGTTCCTGGGCATCACTTCTAGAAGCTACCCAGTACAGTCATGGAACAGGCAGAATCCTGCTTTGACTGCATTAGCATTTTCCCCTCAACACTTTATTTTACTTCATACACTGAGAGCATATTTTTTAAGTGTATGAGAGAAGGTCCCACAGCCCCATCATCTCCTCCCCAGCCAGATGTTCTATGGAGGGTAAAATGAAGCATCACGCTAAGCGTACACTGAAAATATGCAGTGATCTGGCTTGCCATGTACAGAAAAATTCCCCTTAATGAAACAGATACGAATGCATGCAAGCTCACACAGCATCAAAAGTTGCTAACATGCTGGAATCCTTCTTACATTGTGTTATTTCCAGGCAGCTGAAATAAAATTATTATTCTGCTCTGGCAGAGCATATTGGCGTGTATTTGAATGTAAGTACACAACAAAAACCTAGATTCAAGCAGGAATGAAAACTGAGCGTGTTCTGAGCTTAGCTGAGGCATGAAGATATTCACAAAAGATGTTCTTTACATTTTGTAAGTATTTGAGAGTATTAAGAGTTGAACTCCATGCAGACAAAATTCTTGTTATTTCATCATGTGAAGTGCTTTTGCCAATCTGTTTGCAATTCATGGAACCTTTTTATCCAATTATTATCTTCTGAAAAAAAAACTTCTTTTATTTAAACTATTTTTGTAAAGAAAATGCCCAAATCATTATCTATAATAAGCATTTTTCAATATTTGTTCTGTTAAATATGAAGGAAAAATACTTCTATTTTATGCTAGCAGTGCTTCGGGAGTTTTACCAGCACTTGAAATTCATCTTTCATTTTAATCTGCCATCCCCATGTGCTATACATCTCTAGTGAGGAGTGTTTTATATAGTTCATACTATTTTCATACTACGTTCTATTACTAATCCTTTTTCTGTTTTGTTTTGTTTCCCCAGGCTACATATCCAAACAGAATGGCGAGCCAAAATCTCAGCACAAGGGACAGAAAGTCAGCACATACTCTCACCGAGGACCCTTTTAGATATTCATCAGGCAACCAAGCAACGGTCTATGAAAGCAAGAGCTGTCAGCTGTCTAATTTGTGTCTGAGCAAGCTCTTGAAAGAGAAGGAGATCGTGGAAGTCATCAAGCATACTAGAGACTCGTACGAAACCCTCACTTCAGAGGTCACCCAGAATGGTTTGGCCACCATGGCACCAAGTGCAGCAAAGCCAGCATCCAAGGAAGACAGCTACCCAGTGTTCTCAGGAGCTCCAAAAGACCAAACTACTGTACCTCGGCAGCACACCACTTTCACAGGAAGGCTTGGACAGCCTCCGAGGGGACCGATCTCTTTACACATGTACAGCAGAAAAAATGTTTTCCTCCACCACAATTTACACACAGCTGAGCTACAGACTTTAGGTCAACAAGATGGGTAAAAAGGTGCTTGTCTGTAGGTTTCATACTTTCCCGTCTGGGACTGTGGCAAAAGGATGAACTAGATTGTTAAATAACTAGATTGATTTGTCATGCAAAAGTTACCATAGGTATAATAAATGGGACCGTTTGGCTGGCATTGCTAGTCCAATATTGGCTAATTCATTTTTTTTTCCTCTGTAAGCCACTATCATTCCCTGAAGTTCTAGAAAGTGATCTTAAATAATACTGTGTGTGTTTAATAATGTTACTGTTAAAGCAGATGTGAGGAATGAATAGATAAGTAATTAGTAAACCCTCTTGAATTTCATAGAAACTAGGGAAATAAGGAGTCAGAAATCTTTGAAGACCGTCTTTTTACACTTTTTTTTAATACAATGAAATTTGCTCACTTGTAGAGATGTGTTACCACTTCCTGACGTATGTATTTTAAGAATGCCTCGTGCCACAAGTAGAGGAAATGACTGATTTTCCTCTAACAGCAAAGTTCATAGAGGCTCACCAGGTATTTGAGTCAGTAATCGGGTCCCAAACTGAGGACACCAACTTGGTCCCTGAACCTTCCCTTCCCTCCCCCCCACCTTTATTTTATTTGTTTGAGTATTTTTGTTCTATGAGGACATCTGAAGTTGCAGTGATATTTGTGCTTTATAGGCACTGTATCACTTACGGCACAATGTGACATTCTATGCTGGGTAATGCATCATATAATTTAATTTCACTTCCTAAACCAAAAATGGGTGAAAGACTAAAGTAAGAGAAATTGTCTTATTACCCAGTCCAAATTACCTATGTAAGTTGTAATTTCTGTAGATAGTATCATCTGCACTTAACAACCTGGTTTATACCAGCTCAGTGGGCTTGCTATTCCTGACATATTACGCACAAGTGAGATGAATCTAATGCTCCCTGACGTGCAGCATATGCTGGTCTCAAGGGAATGTGAAGTCATCTGATCACACTGTAGAATTTGTAGACTTGTCAGGAACAAAAGATCCTGTTTTCCCCTTTCAGAAGGCTTGAAAACAGGCGTCTCAGTCAAGTTACTCTAAACATGTGGTATATACTGAAGATGACACTTAGTTTACAACCTCTCTGATGGAGGGTAATCTGAATTATAAAGGACATATAGTTAGTAGTTTGTAAATAATCTGGCACATTTAAGTGCAATTGAGGCAGATCTGAGACAAGTCACCTCTCTCTTTAACTGATGATTAATAATGAAAGACAAGAGTGCAGCACATTCTCATACAAAGAAACAAACTGATGTGACTTAATTGAAGTAGCAAATAATTAAAAATGAAGCTTCTGTACAGCACTAAAAATGCTGTAACTTTTAAAAGGTAAGTCACTTAGGGCATATAAAATGAAAATGAATTAGTCATACAAATTTTACCTAGTATTAAATATATCTGCTTAACTACCTAATATTCAGATTAATTCAAGGATTGGTTAGAAGAAAAAATTAGACTATGAGCTTGTCAGATATTTTGCAAAGTTAGTTCAGCAGCCTGAACTTCCAGTATTCTATTTATTGATTATTTTAATTTGGTAAGAGCAAATTTTATGACATTATCTGATGTTGAAGAGAGCAGGTTTTGTCTAAATAGTCTGTAGTGGTAATTTTGGGTATCCAGAGATGGATACATAAGAATCAAGACAAACATTTGCCAAACTTCACATGTGCATTGCTGCTGCCAAAACAGAATGTGCAAAAAGTGCAAATACAACTTAACTGTGTGTATTCAAGACTCCTTGTCCTGCATTGAAACTCATAATTTAAAGGCTATTAAAAAATTCAAAATAGTAGTAACAGAATTTCATCTGAGCAATCTCCTCCAGTTATAGTAGATTGAAAGGACAGTTGGTTCTTACTAACAATACATTTCAGTCCTATTCATCTGAAGAGTTGATGTATGCAGTTGTATTTCAGATCTGTAAATAAATTAACATACACTGTAATCAAGGATTTTTTTTTTCCAGGATAGAAATGTACTATACTACATTAAAAAAAAAAAAGAAAAAGAAAGAAAAAAATCTCTTTAATTTTAACTTATGTGCTGTATCTATAGTTGTTTATTTCCTGGAAAAAATGGACTTTTGAATTATACTTTATTAAAAAGATCCATCTATACATTTCAAAAAGAACATTTTAAATGCTACTATTTTCTTGGAGAATCTTTTATAAAGCTGAAACGTAAAAAAAAAACCTGGAGAAAACAATTCAATTAAAGTGAGGGATATTTTTAAAATGTCATCTTGAAGCTGTTTTGTATCAGTATTTTCAGCATTGCTGTTATTTGTAATACTAAGTGTAAATCTCACCCAAAGAAGGGTATTAGCCACATGTTAATGTACAGTACAACAGTAACTGTAAAACAGAGGTACTTTGTTTGATCCTCTTGTGTATATAGTAAATCATAAAGAAACAGCATGTGGACATTCTTTCAGTGAATTGATTCCTTTGTACTAAAAATCTCTAGTTTTTTAAGAGTTCCATGTATAAAATGATTTATACATTTCTCCAAGGCTGTACATATCCAAAGACATGACACCAGGGGGAAAAGGCACTTATTATTTTTCCCACGATTGTACATTTTTTCCCTTTTTTTTTTTTTTATGTTTCTGTACAAGAAAGCATAACTGTAAAGTTTCTACTGAGACTTACTTCTTGTTCCTTCCATGTGTTTTGGTGTGATAGAGGGCATTTTAAGGAGGAGGATATCCCCAAAGAAAAGCTGTTTCCATTTGAAGCAATGTCCCATTTTTTGAAACAATCACTTGGTAAAAGAAATAGTAGATCTGTGCCCTAAAAATATTTTTTAGTAATTTAATAGAGCCACACCTGAAATGATATATCGTCTCCAGACTTATCCTTACTTCCCTTACTAGAGTGCTTCTACAGGATGTGTTTATAAGATTCAATAACATGCTAGGGCCAGACCTGGTCATAAATTATTAAGATGTGAGGAAAACACTTGCTCAGTACTGTTCTTACATTTAGCTTCGTAGTGGAAAGGATTTTTTGGTACACGTTATGCATGTGAACTTCAAGCTGTGTGCTTGTGCATACTGGAATGAGAAGTCTTACTACAAACTTTTCCTCTGTTTATGCTATTTAGCAGCATCTGAAAGCATCTTGCAACATAAATTTCTGCCGCCTTTTAAAGACGGGCCAACTTTCTATACATAAAATGAAACAGCTGGAATAATTTATGGCTTTCCTTCAAAAATACACATATCCACATAAATGTTAGAAGGGATTTGCTTATGTGTCTTTTTTTTTTCTAGAAATTTTGAAAAAGAGTATCCAGACTAAGATGTTCACGTGAGGTTTGGATAAACATTTGAAAGCTTTCCCTAGGATGCTCACATTTGTCCTACAAGTTCATTGCAGCCACTACCTAAAAATTTGTATTTTTTCCTTTCCTAAAAGCCAGTTTGGAAGTAGTGATTTCTGTCTGCACTGATTCACTTTATACTATTAAATACATAGAATACTCTGCAAACTAATAAAAAATAGGCTATTTACAAATCAGTACTGTAGTTTATATGATATCATGTAGTATGCCATGTCTCCACTGGTTTGATTAGTACAACATTGAATTCAGTTGGACTATACTGAGTTCAGTCACCTGATGATTGAGATTGTGGCCTTTAATCCAACTAGTCGAGGTTTATGCATAGGAGATCTCTGAATTTGGAAATCTTTCCTGGTTTACAGAAAAGACAAGAAAATATTTGACCTAACAGAAATGCCAGTTCACAATCTATAGCAAATAAACTTTTTTTCCTTCATGTCTGTAAGCAAAAAAAATGCCTGCAAAACTCTTTGTACATCTACGTAGGTCATAAACAATCCAGCAGAGTAACCGTGACCTCTAACAAAACTTTGAAATAAATATCTGGAAAAAAAAATCCAGGAGAGCCTTCTTACAGGCATTTGTATTGGTTCGAAAGCATAAGTTCTGTATCTGAGCGCATTAATGAAATATATCCTATGGCCTCTTTCCCTCTCTCTACTGATTATTTTTTTTCTGGAGGAGAATTCGCTGTTTGAAGCTTGTGCCAGATGAAATAGGCAGTACAGAGTGAGAAAGTACATTGAAAGCAATGGTGAAGGTCTTCTCTGAGGTTTGAGAAGCACACAGCATCATTTCCAGGATGTATTTTGATTTTCTCCAGTCAGCAAGAATTTGACAGGGATCCCCCAGGAGAAGAACATGCTCAAATCATGGAGGCCATGACTACCTTTAAACTGAGTTTGCTCTAATGTGTCCTGTGTAAGATTAAGATAATTTGGAAACTTCAGCAGCTGTAGAATGTATCTTGCTGATATTTATTTTTTTAAAGATATATTTTTTCTGTGAGAAATACCATATGGTGTTTTTAACCTAGTAAACTCTATCTGTTTGGATCTTACTTCTCACTAGTGATCTGTCCAGCTTGTGAGAGTGTATCCACCATGATGCATATGATACTGGCTCTTATAGTGGATATCTACCACCTCTTAGGGGCTAGAGATTTGCAGTGTATTTTCAGTCTAGGGCAACTATCTGGATTTAATTGTCTTCTTCAAGGATCTTCTGTTGTTGCAAAGATAATGGTAAAGGAACTTATTTATTGAAATGTTTTGGAAATGTTTTGTGGTTAATTCGTTTTAAAAAAACACTTAAAATATCTCTCTGTATCAAAAGAAAAGGAAAAAAAAAGAAAAAAAAACATGTAACTTTTATCAGCATAAATTTCCTATAAATCTGAGATTCTTAGTAGCCTCAGCTGTCACTTGCATTTGTACAGCTGTGAAATATTTTTGGACTTGCCATTTTTCTTACCTTCATTACTAGCAAGTCATTACCCTAGTTATGGGGGGTTTTGCCCTTAATCCTGTGTTTGAAACACACAGGAAGGACTGTTGAGGATTTCTGCAGAAGTACTCCCGTTCCTATGAAAGCAGGGCGACAATAAACTTCCCTGAGGGTCCCTGTATTATTCCTGGGGATGGAAAACCTATTCTGATTGATCTTAACTATGAAAGATTTTTGAGAATCTGATGGATGTGGCAAGTGTCTTATCTGTTGGTTTTCCAAATGCATATAGAGGTTATGAAGCAGAAAATTCTCCACTGAGAAGATTTTTCTAGTGCACAAATAGTATCTCCTTATATTTTGTATTGATGACCATTGCTATGTCTCTCTGGATTTCAGAAACATGTCCTTTAGGTATGGACTTCTGCTGACTATGTAGACAGGTTGCACCAGAGTATCATTTCTGCTTTAAGAAGGCTCCACTGGATTTTTTTTTAATATCTGATCATTAAAATGTTTAATATTTTCTCCCAGAACTGTTGTGCTGCTGCTACTGTAGTAGGCGGTACATTCACAGAAAAATTCCACTTCCTAACTGAAAGCTCCAACTCTGTTAATGAGTTGTGGTTACAGCTGATTTACATCTACCCAAAAAGACTCTCAAACTTATTTAAGCACCTATATGAATAAATACATTGCCTGATTTGAGCCTGCTTTCATCACACTGAAAAAGCTCTAATAAGGTAGTTTTCAAATGTGTATGAATATCAACAGTAGTACTAGAATTTTAATTTATTTTTATTTTTCCATTGTGTCAATGCACTTTATGTGAGGGCTTAATATGAACTACAGATTAGCTTGTCTTCTTTTTCTTAGCTAAACTTGATTTCAACAGGGTTCAGGATTTCCTGCTTAACTTTAAGCATGTGAAAAATCCTATCAAAGTGAAACAATCAAATCTCACTTCTTTGAAAAGGTAACAAATAAATAATATTTTTTCTAACATAAACAATTTCATTCATAGTGATTGTTTAAAAGATATGTTGTGTAAAAAGTATTTTTACTTATATCTACGTATAAATACTCTTCAAAACCACCAAATAAGTAGAAAAGATAAGAAACAGCCTTCCTACTCAAGTCCATTGTCCAGCTATACCATCAGGCTTTGTTTTCCAAATCATTAATTTTAATTTTTTTCAAAAATATTTATGTCTTTGTTATGGTTAAGACTGAAAAAAAAAAAGTTTTTGTACATGCTCTACAGATGGTGTGTGGGGATGATCAAGGAGAATATTACAAGGAGAATATAAGCAAAGTCCTTAATCAGTGATGCATCTGACATTGTTTAAGCAAGAGGTTTAACAGTATATAAAAATCTGTGTAAGTGGAGAACAGATGTTTTGTGGCTGGTAAAAATATAATGGAAAGGTAAAGGGTGACTGATAGCTCTTTATCTGTTCCAGAGGTAGTGGTCCATGGCCATTTTCTTGGAAATACACTGAAGTAATATTTATAAAATAAATCTCTTGGAATAACAAGAAATGAGATAAAAAGCTCGTGTAACACCACGAAGTATCAATAAGAGTACTTCGATATTTTGATTAAAAAGCATCTGAGTGAATTTACATCTTTTTATTACCAGGGTGTTATCTTCATCTGAAGGACAGCAGAACAACACAATTGTGTTGTAACATAAAACCAATTCAGACAAAAAAAAAAGATTGTATCCCTAAAGCCGTGCATTTTGTGTACTCATTTCTACCTATCTGAAGTAGGTTTGTACAATTGTATTTCATGCAGCCACGCTAATGCCCTTACACTGGGTATTGGCATACTCTAAACAATAAGGAAACATTGAAGAGTCCTGACCCGGACCCTACCTCATGAGCTGCATTTAGTTAATAAGGTCACGGTTTTGATTTTATTTTCCAATGAAGGACCACGATTCTTGTGAGAGAATTTTTACACTAATATCTCCGCAAACAGTTTGGCCTATGTAATATTCAAACTGATTTGGGGAGAATTAAAATTAGGCCAACCCTGAGTATTTTTTTTTAAATTGTACATGTTTTTAATACTGCAAATGGCCATTAGACACTTTTTTTTTTAAAACTGGAGTGTTCTCCTTTATGTATTAAAATCAGATGTTATATCTGATAATTTTCTCATTGGATACTTGTTTCTGAGTATCTTGCTGTTCAGGATGGTAATTTTTTTTAAGTACTGACCACTATAAAAATTGAAGGACTAATAATTCCTTGATTTTTGTATTATATGCTGCTAAACATCCATTTAATTTAAATAAGAATACATTGCAAGGCCAATTGTTATACACTATTTAAAACAATTTTTAAAATGTAGTTGGCAACACAAAACAGATTACTTGAATTAGAAGCTTTAAAAGAGTAACAAAAAATGAGAAAAGGAGGAAAATATTCACCTGAAGATTAAGGATAAATACAGGACTGTTGACAAATATTGTAAAGAGTGCAGTTCTACATGAGGCAATGGAAAGCTTTTTTACTGAATGCACTCTAGCCCAGGATTTCACTTTTATGATTTAGATGGTAACTTAAATTTAAAAGAAAATAAATTAGAATCTTGTTTCTAAGAGATAACACCCTTAAAAATGCAACTTAAAAATCAACTTGGAGCAGAATTTACAATAGTGAAGATATTTGCCCCAAGGTACCTCACTTCCAGTTAAGATCTGAAAAGAAAACTAAAATATCTCTAAGATCTGAGTGGACAAGTTCATTGGCCATTTTAGTGTTTTTACTCTGCAAAGTCTTAAATGAGTAGAATTCTTGCTCTTATTTAACAGGTAAATATTATCTAATATATAAAAATATTCAAGGCACAACTCAACCTTTGATTTTAGTATCACAGTACCCCATGTCCTCTGATTTTTTCTTTTATATTCTTTTTTAAAATTGTTTTAAGATTTTTATAACTTGTGTGCAATAAGAATCTGATTGTTTCAAACTCAATCTTTGTGCACTGACTGAAAAAAAAAATACAAAGCCTTTGGATATAAACACTGTTATCTCTGAAGAATATCGAGCAGTGTTCTGTTGATTTTTTTTAATCAGATTACTGGGGTATATCGTTTCTCTGGGTTACTTTGAAGACTTATGGCAGTTCATAAAACAGTACCATGGGATTCTATTGGTATTATTTAATATACATTTGTTTGTTCCTATTTCTAGTTGGCATTATTTTTACTTTTACGTTTGATGGGAAAAAAAAATGAAATATTTTTGAATATTTATATGGAATTTTAATTTTAAACCTTACTGTAGAGGTGCACACTCAGATATTTCCATATTTGAAGTGAACATAAAGGGCTCTTACAGTTTTTCTTTCCTCTCTGCCAAAAGAGAATTGGTTAATAAAAATCCTATGTTATTCTATGATGAGCCTGTGTTGGTTTTTTCTTTGAAATATCTTACATTTCTTTGACTTTTCTTCATACTTTAGTTGGTGAAATACATGTTGCACTTTAATAAACACAAATACTTCTATGACTTAATACTGTTAGCAATCCGTCACAATCAAAAGACTTGTAATATTTTTTCCTTAGGTTCTTTAATCATTTGGTGAAAATTGTGGATTGAAGCTATTTGATACTGTGCTAATAATTAAGTACAAACACCTTTTCAAAACTTTTTACACAATCAAAAGGGTATGCACAAAAATTCTATGTTGCAGGAAAAAAAAAAATTCCATCTGCCTTGGTATTCTGCAAATTCCTTACTACGCTGTTGCCTGAGTATCAAAGTAATTTTGCATCCACAAGATTTCAAAGTTGCTTACTCCACTTCCCACTTGTTCTTAGTATGAAAATAGTAATTTCTATAATTAAAATTAGGCCTGATTTTATTTTTTTCTTTTCCTCAGCTTCTTGTTCTGCCACGTTCTTTTTCTTATATTGTTTGTTTATTGTCCATCACAGTGTTTCAAGTACGGTTATTATAAAATAATTCTCCACTTTGCTTCATTTTTCCTCTAGCATTATCTGAATGAGTGTCTTAACCTTCAAAGACTAAAATTATTAATATTACTTTGATTCAAATATAGAAGAAATAAGCAAATTATCACATTTGTAAGGCTATAAAATAATTGTCATCACTAATAATGCTCTAATAATAGAAGTATGAAGACCAAAATGATTGCTGATGCAGTCTAGTGGCCAGGAAAGCTTTTCTTCAGCTTATTCCTACAAGTAAATAATTCCTATGGACTGCATTCTCAGTCCGGCAGGTGTATTTGGGGTTTTTTTTGTTTTTTTTTTGCATCACCAGCAGTATACCATTTTTAGTCCCAACTATGAAAGCCTCAGCTTGGCCTCCAATTTTGCATTTAGAAATGGCTGTAGCTCATTTCACAGTACTTATGTCTACTACTCTGTCAGTAATACTATTTAAAATATATATCCTACTCTAAGCTGTTTCTTACTGTTACTATACACTGTTCAGTCACTGCTCTGTATCAGTTGTGTACATAATAATTAGTGCCTTGCAGGAATATGAAGCCTAATAGGTTATTTTACCTTTTTTAAAATATATCTTCCAAAGGAAAAAAATAAAACTGAAATACTTCATATAGTAATGAAGTATTATATCAGTAGAAAAATAATTTTTATCTATGACAGCATTATATCAGTCTATACAGGACACTATTTTTCTGTGAATTTAAATTACTGTGTTATAAGTCTTGTATTCAATGAAGCTAAAGAAACATCAAATTAGATGCAAGTGCAAGGAAGAATAAGTGTCTTTGAAATTTGCATGGTTATACGAAGTGTTTGGGCGCTAAGGAAACTTCCCCAAGTGACAACACTTTTGTGAAGCTTGACTGTGTCCAAAATGCTGGACAACTTAGTCTTTGTATGGTGACAGTCAGTAAAGTGCCTGAGAAGTTTTTTGTACTTACATGTTATACATGTTTCCTTACTTTCCTGTAAATTCTTCTCAGCTTTTACGAAACAATAGGACAGGAATTTATTCCCTATCACATAAATACCTCAAAAGCTACTGGTTACTCAGAGTGAAACAGTATTCGTCAGACAGAAAGCTTGTTTAGTATATTCTATTTTTGTTAGTGTTTTATATTGTAATAGCTCTATTGTATAAACTTGTATAAATATTGTATAAACTATACAATATTTAATTGTATAGTTTATTTTATTGTATAAACTATATTATTACTATTATATTGTATAGTTTCTTATTTATTGTATAAACTATACAATATTTAATTGTATAAATATTGTATAAACTATACAATATATTGTATAGTTTATATTGTAATAAAAATATTATTAATGATGTTGTTGCTTTAGAAAACCACATATAAGAGAATAAACTGAGTCTTAATTCATGGTTTCAGGCTGATACAAATACTAATATAAAATTAAAGGATATTGATCTCAAAGATATTGCAAGTGTTGGAAAAGTATTAAAATCAGCATAGTTCCTTGAGTTCAACTTTTTTAATGACAAAGATTAAATACTTTATCTAAGAATTCAATTCAATTCAGAAAAATCCTGCATGCAGTGACTTGGTGCAAGTAAAATTATTTGTGAGCATAATTACATCTACATGCAGCACTGTTTCAAGCAGCCTGAGGTTATGCAGAGCACTATTTCAGAGGAATCAGCACGCATCTACCTCTGTGCTGCTGCATAACACAGATGTGCAGTGCTGTTAGATCCTGATTCTGCTTTAAATTGTTTCACTCATTGTAATCATTGTCTACTTGCTTGGGGTTTTTTTTTGTATTTTCTATCTGTAATGTAAGGTATTTGGACCCCTTTAAGACACCGAGAACTTTAAGAACTGAGTTTAACCCATGCCTTATTTAATTACCAGGTCATGAGATAAGTACCAGGCCTTATAATGCTGGGGTGGAAAAGGGAGTTGTTATCACCATTGGTACCAGAGATCTTAGTTCAGGAACATTCAGAAAAAGTTAGAAAAAGTATATTTTGTGGAGAGACAATAAAGGAGTAGCAACAGCAAGCTCTGAGTTATCTTGGCTTTTAAGACTGCGGTAGTTTAGGCTCATTACTTGATTCAAGGGGACAAATTCAGGACTTGGCTCTACAAAGGGTGGAAGTATTGCAACTAGCCAAAAAATGCTACAATAAACCAGCTGAAAGAAGGTTTTGGTAAGTCATTATGGTGCTATGCTTTAGCACTGTGAAATTTTTTATTATTGGGAAGTGGTTATGCTGTTGAGTCCATTATTTTTGCATCAATTAAATAAGATTGGTCTTAGGTTTTGTAGGTTTTTTTTGTAGTTATTTTTGGTTTTTTTAATACCTTAGTTTATTATGCTCATTAACCTGTTATTCATACTAGCCTATCGTTACTTTCCTGTCATCTTTCTACTTCTATTAAACTGATTTTTGTTTTGGAACATGACCAATGCCTAATAAAGTCAATGGGAGACTTCTATTACTTAACGTAGCTTAGCGGAGAGAACTCTAGTTACAAATTAAGACCATGTGAATCTGTGTGCCTAATTCTGTTGATAACTAGGTGTGTAATCCTGGGGTAATTATTTCATCTGTGCTGCTGCTCTCAGTTTTGTCCTGTCTCTTTTTCAGACTATAATAGCTTCAGGACAGAATTCCTTGATCTCTAAGAGCCAAGTGTGAAAAATGTCCAAATTCATGGTCTACTCTAACACCCATTGGCATGTGCACACACACATATAAATTCTAATTTTAAATTTTATAGGTGAACCCTTATAGACCTGCTGTTACTGCAGCTTCTTGAAGCCTTTCTGTTTTCTTGCTATAAAGATACAATTCCTCACAGGTCTAGTCAATTCTAAATATAGTTTTTAAACTACAAGAGAATCAAAAGACTGCATATAGGATCTTGGTGAGAGAGGAAAAGAAGCTGAAACTTACAATTATAAGCAAACAGAAAAGCATTAGCTCCAACAGAGAAACCTAATGCTGTGGAATTCCCTATGCCCTCCACTTCGCTCCATTGGAATAACAAGAGCTAAAGCATCTCGGTGTATTAGCTACACCAAGGCTTAAAGAATTATTCCCTAAAGGAGCATCAGATAAGGTGCATATGGGTAAGTAAATTTCCTTACTCATAGTTTCTATGGTAACACACTGCTACATAAAGCTGAGAAAGAAGTACATTTAGAAAATGCAGTGTTACTTCAATCATGCAAACGCTGTCAGTGTTTATCTATCTGATGCATAAAGGTGTCAGAAAACTGCAATAGTAGTGGGAGCAATCTAACTGTAAAGTTAGACCTCGAATCCTGGAACTATAACAATAACACTGCATTGCATTGCTATGGCCATGCCATTTGTATGGACTGGGACATGGCAACCCTAGATATAGACCCACACCATTTCCCAAAAAGCTTATACTCCTGTTACAGATGTAATGAAAATAAAACAAACAAACAAACAAAACCTCTCTTTTGCTGTAAAAGACCTTTCAACTCATCACTGGTGGAAAAACTGATAGAACAGTAAAGGCAACAGATCATGCAAAGTGACTGGGGTTCTTACACATCCAAACTAATTCCACTGGGACCTTGGCAGCTCTGACTTCACTATGATGTTCCTGAGTTGAAAGGCAGACTTCAATGATAAAATTACTAACTAGTATCTGGTGTATCTGTTTGAAACAACCCTTCCTGGTTACAGCCTGACCTTCCCCTTGTAGTTCTCAAAGCAGCACTGGTTCAGTGACAGAGTGACTCTTGGCACCTTCTTCTAAGGCTGAACTGTCTGATCAGCCAATCCTTGCCCTCCTCTTTCCTAGTAATGATACAGGTTTATATATAGATTTTGTTTCTTTAAATTGCTGATACCCTGCCTGTATTTCTTAGCAGTTGGATAATATTCATTCTGATGCCTGAAGACCTTGGTACTTTATTTCAGTGCCAGCTTTGTCAGATTGTGTCACTGTCCCATTGAGCCCCAGCTCCCTTTCCCCATCCCACTCTCCACTTTGACCATCTGCCTCGTTTGCTTGTAATTCTCTGAATAATATTTTTTAATATTAATTATTATGGAAATGTTATTGGGCTGTTGACTAGGTGCCTGGGGGAGCCAACCTTACCAGTGCTGTCTCTACATCTGTTGTCTTCAGACTCCATGGGAAAATCTAGAAATGCAGAGCTCTACCTGCAAAGAAGAGTAACATGGTTTGGCCTGTATAGACTGTGAAGGGAGAGGGCTGTACACACTATGACTATATATACAGGCATTACAGTGTCATTTTGACTTTGTGCCACGGCTTCTCTGCCCCCTTGTTTGCTTTTTTGTTTATTGGAGAGCTTTTGATTGGTTGGGGTTTTTTGGGGGTTGTTTGGTTGGGGTTCCCCCCAACCCCCTTAAGTATTCTCTAGATATATAGTAGTGAAAAAAGTTCTAAACTATATTCATATGCCAACCCTTTCAATTAGGGTCCCATGAGAAAAAACAGGGCACAGTAGGCTATAAAGGTGGAGGGGGAGGAGCGGGCCTGTAAGTAAGTGGGGAATATGTACGGTCTGTTATCCTACAAATAGAGTGCTGTTAGGAATTTTGGATCTCACTGTATCCTCACTGGCAATGAGTGTCCAAAGTTTTGTATGAGGTCTTGTGATAGTAAAGATGTAAATAATTAAAATGTGTTATGTCCAGGCAACAATTTAGGGACTTAAAGCTCAAAACACAGACAAAAACATTAGTACTTATTAAATGTGTGACTATACAGCACGACTCTTCTTTAAAGCTTTCAGTTCTCATTTCAGACCAAAACTCATTGTGATAGATGAAACTCCTACAAAACATGATTTTCTTTTTCAGTTATTTCAGGTTTAACACATGTCAAAGATCTCAGAATCAGAAATGCATTCTTCCAACTTCTGATATCTGAGTTTTCTAGAATATAATGGATTCCCCTTAGGGTGCTCATGCCAATATGTTAACTCTTGGTGTGGAAAGGCCTACACAATTCTCACAAAAGTCAAGCTTGCATTGTTTCACTCTAACTCAAGTAGAAACTAACAGCACAGTTATATCTGGCTTTGCTTCAAATCCTAGCTGAAGCAGTGAATGTGGTGCTTTGTAATATGAATTATAATACTGTATGACATGAATCTTAGTATAAAACCATAGCCAAATTCTGTGTTTAAAAAAAAAATCAATTATAACAACAAAACCTAATTTGCACTACTGGCAACCTTGGCATTGTTATAATCTAGCAGCTCTTTCTGGGACCTTGTACGCACTAGATGCTTTCACAGTACAAGAATTTTGAGAATGGGGAGGAATGGGTACATCTAGGAGAGAAAGGGTTGGCTATAGTATTAGTGCTTCTTGTTCTCATTTGAGAAGCCAGATTGGAGAGGAAGCTGGAAAGTCAGGGTGCTTTAAAAATTATCGTAATACCAGCTTGGTTTTTGTTTTTGTTTTGTTTTTTTTATAGTATTTCTGCCTTTCTTCATACCTACTCTGACAATTGTTTTTTGCAGTAAAATATTTTGAGGCACTGAAGTAGGTTGAAGTACCATCTTTCGTCCAAAAGCTATCACCCCTATTTTGAAAAAAAACAGAACCCACATTCAGCAAACTTCAACCGACTGAAATGACTGCTTAGGGATGGGTGCCTGCCCACAAAAAAAAAAAAAAATCTTTTGAAACAAGATGCTACTAAGGGCTTTCCACATCCATATTAAAACATGGAAATTTGAGGTCTGTGTTGATATATTTTCTAAAATAATTTGTTTTTCTTTTTTTTCCTCAGGCTAGATGAATATGTAGAAATAATAATCCTTTCCTGCAATACTGAACAGTCCAAATAAACTTTAAGCAAAACAGTTTGAGCAGGAGTCTGATGGCTAGGCAGATATGTAGTGCCATTTCAGATAGCCTAAAGTACCAAGTGTCTGACTAGTATGAATAGCTCTTGCCCTGTATGTATAGAATCATAGAATGGCTAGAGTTGGAGGGGACCTTCAAAGGTCATCTAGTCCAACCCCCCTGCAAGGAGCAGGGACATCCCTGACTAGATCAGGTTGCTCAGAGCCTCATCCAGCCTGGCCTTAAACATTTCCAGAGATGGGGCTTCCACCACCTCTCTGGGCAACCTTTTCCAGTGCTCTACAACTCGCATTGTAAATTTTTTTTCTAATATCCAATCTAAATCTACCTCCCTCTGTTTTAAAACCATTACCCCTTGTCCTATCACAACAGGCCCTACCAAACAGCCTCTCCCCATCTTTCCTGTAGGCCCCCTTGAGGTACTGGAAGACCACTATCAGGTCTCCCTGGAGCCTCCTCTTCTCCAGGCTGAACAGCCCCAACTCTCTCAGCCTGTCCTCATAGGAGAGGTGCTCCAGCCCTCTTATTATCTTCATGGCCCTCCTCTGGAACCTCTCCAACTGGTCCATGTCCTTCTTATGTTGGGGACTCCAGAACTGGACACAGTATTCCAGGTGGGCTGTCACCAGGGCAGAGTAGAGGGGCATAATCACCTCCCTTGACCTGCTGGCCCCTCTCCTCTTGATGCAGCCCAGGATGCGGTTTGCCTTCTGGGCCACAAGAGCACAGCTAGAAACAGCTAGAAGCTGGACATGGTACACTAGGGCATCCAAACTAACAGTGGACAGCTTTGAGCAACTGAGTATTGTAATCTATTTCAAAAGCTTTTATAAATTAATTATAAATGACAGAATAATTTCCTTATCCTACCTTTTCAAATGTAGGTAACATTTTAATTCTATTAGAATGTGGAAATTTGAATCTGATATTAATAGGAGTTTGTGTACATTCAGTAAAGGAAAATCCCAGGCCCAGAAGCCAGTTGAGTTGATTTGTTTTGTTTTTTTTCCTTTGGAAATGCTTTGATATATTTTCTGGTGACTGTTACTTCTGTTCCGAAGCACAGAAGAAACTCTGGAAGGAGAAAAGGGTTGTTATTCTGACCCACAGGCCCACAGAGCACTTCTTTGGCATCCTTCTTTATGAAACTGCCTTCCTTAACCAGCTGAAAAGTTTCAGCCAAAATCTACTACCAGCATGAACTATTACTAAGAAATTGGAAAGAATGTATTGGAAGGCCGAGGTACCTGATAGATAAATAATTGGAGAAACATCTCTCCTGTCAGTGAACTTTGCTTTGAAGGATCCTTTGAAAGAACTTCCTTTGTGGTGTGGGTGTGTGTGTGTGTGACAGACAGATATTAAAGACATCAGAAGATACAGATGTTTGCAGTGCAGGTCAGAAGTAGCTAGAAAGCTAGTGACTTCAGGACACAGATGCATGACAGAAAAAAAAAGCGTCTAAAACCTAAGTATTCTTTTCTCCCTTGATCCTAATTTCTCACATCTAGGTATGATCATATAAATTGACAGAGTTGGTAAATTAAAAGTTGAAAGGAAGCAGTTTGCTGCAGCAGTTCTTGGGGAGGTGCAGCAAGCACTCAGCTTCTCAAAGTTACCCCGGTAGTGACGGCACACAACCTTCTGGTTTGGTCCCCTGCTTTTTTACACACAACTATCTGCTGGCAACAGCTAACTTATTTTTGTTGGCTTGTTAATGAATTAATCTATTTGAAAAAGCAGGTTATAATCTACAACAAAATACACATGCTACAGTAGCAGCTAGCTCTCACCATGGTTCAGATAATCCAGTGATAAATAGGAAACAAAAAAAAAAAACCTGAAAACATTTTGGTTTCCCTCTCTCCTCAGCAGCTAGAATGTTTTGGATTGCTAGTACTAAAATGGCTTTACAGTGGTGGCTTGGAGGGAGGGAGGTTCATGTAACCAGTAAACGTCTTTCACTTGAGGAGGAGTTAAGTATCTTAGTACCTATCAGAGAAATGTTTACCTCTGTGTTAACTGCTTCCAGTATTTCAAAGTTTTGCTTCCCTGCATTCTGCAGATATCATCCTAAACTTAAAAGTAACTTGTAATCCTCATACAAAAGACTTTGAGGGACTGTTTCTGTAGCCTGTTCTCTAGAAATTACTCTACAGAAGGCCCTTGTCATGTATTTCACTTCTGCTGCCTCTGAGGTAACCCTGCTATGGCCAGGCTGGTTGCAGCTGGATGGCTTTCTACAGCAGCTGCCTTATAAAGTCCATGAGGACCTTGAACAGAGGTGGATGGTAGACATGAGACCTGAGAGTTGCCCTTCTGCCATTCTTCTCTTTCCCATTTTATGCTGGGTCATCCCGTCTTTGTCTTGCATTTCCAAATTCTCAAAGCTCAAATTCCTTCACCTCTCACAAGGGTAGGCGTTGAAAATTGGGCACGGAGGCTATGGGTGTTCTTCAGTGCTTCTATAAGAAGTCAAATGCTCTGCCTCTATTCTATAGTATATCCTTTCCCAGCTCAAAAAGTAGTTTTGGGTTTTTTTAAGATCTCAGGTGCCACATGTTCTGTATCAAGTACTAGAAAGAACTTTCAAATTATTGTACACTTACGGCAATGGATACAAATCAAACCTTTATCTATATTTAGAGCTAAGCTTTTAATGGGGACATAATCAGCCATCCCTTAATGCCAGACTACCGCAATGAGGAATGTTTATTCTTTCTTAAGAAATCAAAAATGTAGGGGTTTAAAGCAGGCTACTTCAGGCCATCCTGTGATTTACTTACCAATGCGGAGAATGGATTGAGAGCAGCCCTGAGGAGAAAGAGTTGGGAGTTATGTGGTGGACGAGAGGCTCAACATGAGCCGGCAATGTGCCCTTGCGGCCCAGAAGGCCAACTGCATCCTGGGCTGCATCAAGAGGAGCGTAGCCAGCAGGTCGAGGGAGGTGATTCTGCCCCTCTACTCTGCCCTGGTGACACCCACCTGGAGTACTGTGTCCAGTTCTGGAGTCCCCAGCATAAGAAGGACATGAACCAGTTGGAGAAGGTCCAGAGGAGGGCCATGAAGATGATAAGAGGGCTGGAGCACCTCTTCTATGAGGACAGGCTGAGAGAGTTGGGGCTGTTCAGCCTGGAGAAGAGGAGGCTCCGGGGACACCTGATAGTTGTCTTCCAGTACCTCAAGGGGGCCTACAGGAAAGATGGGGAGAGGCTGTTTGGTAGGGCCTGTTGTGATAGGACAAGGGGTAATAGGTTTATATTAGAGGGAGGTAGATTTAGATTGGATATTAGAAAAAAAATTTACAATGCGAGTTGTAGAGCACTGGAAAAGGTTGCCCAGAGAGCTGGTGGATGCCCCATCCCTGGAAACATTCATGCCCAGGCTGGATGAGGCTCTGAGCAACCTGATCCAGTCAGGGATGTCCCTGCTTCTTGCAGGGGGGTTGGACTAGATGACCTTTGAAGGTCCCTTCCAACTCTAGCCATTCTATGATTCTATGAAGTACGAGCTGTGGTTCTAAAGACTTTGAATAAGTTGCCTCCACACAAACTGGAGAACTGTGTAGTAAACTAGACACACAAAACCACCCCAGATTTAAAATTTGTACTCCGCTCTTCTGTTAAGGGTGGGGGCTTTTTAATAGATGCCATTTCAGTCTAGCCTAATCAACTGCTGTATAAGTGTTGCTGAATAAATAGATAATAAACCCACAGGATCACATATGGAAGATATGCCCTGATGCCTATGAACATGTGCTCTGACCTTGGTACTATGGTATCAGGTCACTTCTAATTCTGCTTTCTGAAATAGCTGCAGCCCGTTCCACAGCAGCACGGGCATGTAGCCACCGAGTCACATCATAGTATTCAGACCTGCCATATGGGTATTTAATTTATCCAGGTGGTTTTAGCCTTCTGTCTTCTGACATAATGAAAGATCGTTGCAGACTTTGTGCAGTTCCCAAACTCCACTTCTACGTGTAGCATGATTTCATGGATGCCAAGCCTTTAGACAATAAAAGACTAAGTTTGCTTTATGCTATATTACTGAAATTAATATATTTCCCAGTGTAAAACCTCCTCGTGGTAAATATATCACTGTGTGGGCTTTACATATTTGTAAGTAAAACATAGCACATAGGAAAACAAGAGCTACATTTGCTTCCGATTTGGAAGGCATGTCATAAAGGATGCTGATTCATTATTTTACTTTCTGTGGTCATTACAGCAAGCTGAGAAATTAAATTACTTATGGTATTTATAAAGCAGGAAAAAAATTCATAGAAATTGCTTAAGCTACTTTCAATATTTATAGAAATAATGACAATTTCCATCTGTCCCCCTAAAAATGGTACTGATGATTGCTCAAGACATGTAATACTTGAAAGTGTCTGGCACTCTAAGAGAAAGGAAGAGAAGGGAGAGAAGCCATTTTTTCTCTTCTATGTATGTAGATTAAGAAAATTATGCATGCAATTGTACATACATAACAAAACCAGAAAGTGCTATCCATGATGCCTTAGGAAAGCAAGCTCTAACTTTTAAATAACAAAAAAAAAAAAAAAAAAAACCCAAAACCCCACCAACAAATCTCAAAACAACAAAACTCTGTAAGAATAAGTCTTTCTAACACATCTTTTGTACTTTGATAACTTAGAGTCAAAATAATAAATTTGTAAGACAACTTGAATGAGCCTATTAATGAGGCCTATTCTGAGGAAGGGGTGTGGTGTATGTAGAGAAATAGCCACAAAAGTGTTATTTCAATTTATTGTCTGAAACACTGCAGCATAAAGCTGTTGTCACAGAATTGCTTGATCATCACCACTTCTTGTCACACACTATGAGTCAACATCCTCATTATCAGTGGTATCGGATGGTGTGGGACAGACTGGGACTCTCTAATCAGTTCTCTTATGTATCAGAGAACCAGAGGACTTCAGCAATGTGTAGATGAGGTGCCCTGAGGGTTACCATTACAGCCACTCTTTCAGTGGCTCTGTTACTGCACTGTGAACACAGGCTGAAGGACTGGCAGCTGTATCTGTGCCTGGATTTAGTCTGTCTATGTAATTGTGCTGCTTATGCAGCAGAAAAGTGGTATCATCCTTCAGAGTAAGTACCTGGCAATCACTTAGGTAAGATCTGAAGATACCTGGGGCTTTTTGGTCCCATATTTGTCTTCTTACAATAGATGTGGTTTCCTTGATAAATTAGAACCATCCAAGTGAATTCTATAGTCTCAAGGCTGCGGGCATTGCTCTTCTAGTATGCTGTGCTTGCACTTTTAGGAAAGACTGTTGCTATTCTGGGCAGTTTAGAGACCTTGATTGCAATAAGTATATAAAGTTATCTACATGCTAAAGAAAAAAACCCCAAACATTCAAAATATAACACTTTTAATCAAATCACCATGTTTTTATACTTACATTTCACTAATAATGCAAGCTCTTGTGCAAAAACTCTTGTAAATGCCTGCTGTGGCACTTTGCTCATTTCTTTCCCAGGTTTTGCCTAGATTTCGGGGTCAGCCAGAAAACAGGCTGGATAAGAGAAGTAAGTTACAATATGGGACTGGGAAGGAAACCGTGGAGTTTATTTCAAGGAAAAATTCATTAAAACTCCATAAGCTGGCATTGTTTGTCAAGGGGAATCACACTCACCTCCTGACCATAAAGGGGTAAATCTTTTTTGGAAATGTAACCTCGGCAAACATTTTTATGGTGATGTGTTTGAGGATTTTTTTTTTTTTTTTTTTTTTTCTTTTATCCTCTTGCCCTGCTCTCTTGTAGAGAACTGGAGTACACTGTTTAATGTAGTCCAGGGGAACTTCACCACTGGTTCTGAAGGCTTGCAAGAGGAAAATTGTGCCTTCCTCTTATTCAGGGATGTCCTGCAATCTCAGAGTAGGAATGCCTGTATTTTCATGGCTTTGCTGAGGTTCAAAGAATATGAAAGAAGAAGAAAATTATAATAAAAAGATTATTAAGCTAAACATGGCTGTGAAAATCATCATTTACAAGGTGAACGTTACTTGAAGCTTAACCAACTTGTCCTTTAAGAAAAAAAAACATGGTGGAAAAAATAAGACACTAATTTTCTTAAAAGCTTATATACAAATGAAAATGTCAAATAATTTTCTTTAAACATTCTAAGGCATTAGCAAAAGCAAACCTCTTCATCTCTTCATCCTGTAGTGTTTTGAAGGTAGTTAAGTTCTAAGCAATACTTACCCCTCGTAGTACTAATGCTCAGAGTGAAGAGGGATAAAGAGGGACTCAAAAATCGGTTACCTTGGTGTCCTGGCACAACCACCTTTGCATTTGTAAGTGTGGTTTACTAGAAGAAGTTTCAAGTCTAAAACAAACGAAGGGGGAAGAGAGGTATCGGGATCATGCTGGCTTTGGTAGCACATATACTAAAATTGTAACAATACAGAGAAGATTGACATAGCCCCTGCAAAAGGATGACACACAAAACAACAACAAAAAAAATCCCTGGAGGCATTCAAGGTCAGGCTGGACAGGGCTCTGAGCAACCTGATCTGGTTGGAGATGTCTCTGCTTCTTGCAGGGGGGTTGGACTAGATGACCTTTAAAGGTTCCTTCTAGGTCCCAAACTATTCTACGTTTCTACAGAAGCCAAGCAATACTCTCCTTCCTTGGTTTTCTTAGGAAAAATTTTCCTTTTTTTCTGGTCTTGTTAGCTGTAAATCATTGGAACAGAAGATTAGGTGGGTCACAATTACCTCTTTTGCTATGCTTCTCACCATTCACCAAAAAAAAAAAAAGGCAACTGTGGAAAGTCACGTACTTATTTAAGAAGAAATGAAGTGACAAATTTTCTTGACTTCAGCATTACGAAGGCTGGCTGCAGTATGGCTTGGCAGAAGTAGGGTGACAAATATCTCTATAGGAAAAGAGCAACTCCCACAAGTGTAGCTGCCGTGCATTATGTATGTAGAATTATCACTTTCTGGACTGACTTTGGTTAGTAAATTATTACTGGCTACACACATTATTACCATTGCAGCTATTGTCAAAATTTAACCTTGCACTTCATTAAGCTCATAAAATCATTCTAGCAAACAGCTCAAATAGTCAAAACAAACATCAGTTATGTTCCTTGGGCCAATTTGAGGGCAAGTGGGGTATTGCTATAACCCAGAATGCAACCTTAAATTGTGCCTTAAATGTAGTTCTACCAAATAAACTTTTTAAGGTTGACTTTTTTTTCTCTGCTTGTATTCTTATAAACAACATAGCAAGAAGGTTAATTCCTGTTTTACTTTAAGAAGAATGCTTAAATGTGTGCCTAACTTGGGTACCATTATACAATTAAATGTCAAGGGGGACTTGTGTATTCTGGTGAAGCCTATTCGACACTAATTTGCATTTTGAAAAATTAATTTATAACCCAGGCTGAACAGACTTTTTGAGGTTACCCAGTGACTGTAGCATAAACCAGGATGTGAAACTACCTCTTAAATCCAAGTGCTAAGCTTCTAAAAGGGTTTTGTCTCAACTTTCCTGCCTAATAACTGCACTTAAAGTAGTGAAGGTGTCTACTAATAAAAGTGTCTGGGCAGAAGGCAGAAGACATAATCTGGAAATTCCCCTTTTTTATTCATGGCAATCTAAAGGATCTGTCTAAATTCTTATGTATTTGTTTTTAAGATAAATCTTCCTTGCTATCTTGTGTATGTGAACATGAAAGCCTTTTTAATAGCCTGAGGTGGCTGGAGAGAGGTATTTGCTGAAACTCCCTTTTTTTTTTTTTTTAAACTGTGAAAATAAAGAAATCTAACTTGGATGGACATGTAGAGCTTTGACAGTTATTTTAACATGCTTTCTTTAGAATGAAGTAAGGAATGCGTTATAAAGTTCTGCTTTCAGATTGGAAAACCATGGGAGTTGTTTTGTTCTGGGTTTTTTTTTTTTTGGTTGTTGTTTCCAAACTGAGACACCTTGTCTACTGAGTTGTATGGGTAGGGGATTGGGAGTCTGAAAGCAGATGTTTTTCTGTGGGTGCCAAAAAAAGGGGGCACAGTACCTGCAGAGATAATTTCATGCTTGCAATCATCTGTACCCCCAATTTAGCATGATATCTGTGTCCCTGGTCACTGTTTCTGTCACAACAGTCAATGTTTAGTTAAAAACAAATTTTTGGTTCTTTTTGGAGAAAGAAGAAACTTCATACTGAAACAGTCTGATGTCCTATAGGCACTGGAATCATGTGACTATAGAGGAATCCTTTTCTCAGGGAGGCCCTGAAACTCTGGTCAGTGACAGAAACTGCACTGGTGGTCAAGAAATAATATCAATGAGTGCAATTACAGAAATGAAGATAAGATGGTACTTGGAAAACACTGGCTTTTCCGAACCTAATATAGCAAAGTATCACAACATCAGTGTTACTGTAAAATGTGATCAACATCTGTGGCAAAGTTGGGCTTGTAATTTCCAAATATTACAGTCTGGAGCAACTCTTGATCCTGTTTTGTCAGTTTTAATCTTTGATGGTGAAGAACTTTTCAAAGTATGACCCTAATGGAAATAATGGTGATTGTATAAAAACAAAAGCTGGTTTCTATACTGGGAAGAAAAAAAAAGCATTGTTATACTTGCCCTTGTCTCTTACTCTTTGCTGTTTGGAATTACAAGAATGTTGCTCACCAATAATCTGGCTGACAGTCACCTTTTGAAGGTTATTGTTTCCCAGCTGGCAGAAAGCCCAAACAGGAAGGAGAAATGCATGTTTCCTTCTTAATTTACAAGGACATCTGCCAAATTTCTAGCTTCAGAGAAGAAAATCGAGAAAAGGAGTGGATGAGCACAAGGATAAAGTACTAGGCATCAAAATACCAGGCAGGATACTCTAAAATGCTGAGAAGATAAGGTATCTTTCAAGGTTGGTTCTTCATTAGCCCGTTGGTAGTGTTGACAAGAGCTTTCTCTTTGTGTCAGGAGCATACTATGCTTTTACTTTCATCTTTCTAGGTACTCAAAAACCACATTAAAATTACTCTTTTTGCTTTATGTCAGTACATAATGTGATCATAGTGACAGCATGTCAGCCTGCACTGCAGGGCAACGAGTGATACATATAATTTTATCCAGTTTCTTACTATCAAAAAACCTGACTTTACAGCATAGGACCATGTTACGTCTTCCAAGCTGACTATTTTGAGCTGGAATAGTGTGTGTTCTAAATGATTAACCATTCTTGGCATTATATTCCGTGCAAGGGCCATCTGGAAGGGTTATACCCCTCCATGCATGTGACTAATGGCACTGTAATAGCGTAGCCTTCTGCTTCAGTCAGGTAACAATGCTACATTATGCAGAAAAAAAAGACAAGTCTTTGAAGTATCCAGTGCATCATAGTTGGGCTAGTAAGAGCTGTGTAAGCAATGATACAAGCTTGGTACAAGCTAATCTTTCAAATATTTGGAAAGACAGGTTTTTATCTAATTTCATGCTGTAGCTGAACTACTGTTTTACCCTGAATGAGTTCATAGCAAGTTTTTGTAACTGTCACAGTCCATATAATATCTGAAACTTGGATGTGCCAGTATCAGCGTTATCAATATCTGCTTCAGGTCCTTCTGAGTTTAAAGTATTCCAGATTGTAGGTTAGGGTCGTGACTTGATCCTTGTAAAATTATTTCTGTCATGAGTAGTAAGTCAAATCTAGTTCTACTCAGGTTAATAACCAAAACCAAAAACTATGAAAGCCAATTTTAATACTTTGGCTTGCATCAACTATGGGTAAAAGTACATAAACATGCAGTATGGAAGTGAGATCTAAGTTATAACATTTCGGTGTCTGGGGAGTGAGATGAACTACAATTCCTGTACTTTGTCTTGAAAAATCAGACTTCAAGGGTTTTTTCTGCTTTTCAGTCCAGAAAAAAATACTTTAACTGAATAAAAACTCATTAAAAGTTCAGTACAAACGAAGAGTGTCTAGAAAACATAAAAAAAAAAAAAAATTAACAGGTTTAGAGGCAGCTTTCCAATAAAGTATTAATTCTTACATACAGGCATATTACTTGTCTGCCCCTCCCTCCCCCTCGCCACCCCCCTAAATCTCCAAACCACACAAAAAAGCGAAGTAAAAGAGAACCCAAGGATAAAGATCTTTCTATCTCATTCTACCTTTCAGTAGACAAATGCACAAGACTCAGATAAAGATACAGACTTTTCTTTACATGTGTATACAGCTCTTAATAATTGAATCATTGTTATATAAACATTTAACACTACTATGAAGCACTCTTTTCCTTGGTGGTGTTTTGAATATTAATGTACCACCACCACCACAGTTTCAGGTTTATAATAAGTATTTTAGTACACTGGAAAAATCTGACAGGCTCTTGGGGACAGCAGGGATTAGAATATGCTCTGTTAAGTTTTATTTCTCACTCTCCTTCCCCCACCAACATGTTTTAAGTAAAAAATGTTGCTGAATGATTTCTACTGCTTGTGTACCTTGATGTTCTAAAAGTAAGTTTGCAGTGGTCCTGTCCAGCTGCTCTGTCTGCTCACTCTAGGACACTGGCAATAGGATTTGGATTTTTTTTGTTCAGTGTTAAGTGAACCTCCATGAAATGGTGAAAGCTGAAATCTGAAAGATTCTTTAAATAACTGTGTAACAGATTTACTCATTTCTTATTCCAGGAAGACCTGTGGCACTTTTTAGTTTGCTTGTGTGTTAATGTTAGTTTTTTTTCATGTACGTGTTTGCACTCAAATACCTGCAAAATTATTCAGACCAAAATACTATAAAATGTCTAAGCATGCAGAAATCTTTTTTGTATTTAAGAAAATCTGCACCTGTTATTAAATATATGTATTACATTTCTGACCCAGTTTTGTCTTGTTTTTCTTTGCTGTTAGAAACAGAGGAAATAAAAAAAAAAAACTAGCATATGTTCAGAAAAGGTATCAGAGATCAGAGGTTTATTTTTGTCAGTAAGACAACCAAGGAAAAGATAAATTTCCATGATAGAGAGCTTAGGGGTTTTTTGGCAGTACTTTAAACTATGAAAATAGTTGTAAGACACATGCCTATTCAGCAGGAATTCTGTTAGCTAATTGCTATATCTTTCTTGGAAAGGAAAGAGTCATATAATCCTATAGGCATTTTAAGCTTAATACAGGGTATCAGCAATGGTCCTAGTTGTAAGTGGTTTGGACTTTACCCCTTAGTAAGCATACCACTGAAGCATAGCCTTCTGCTTCAGTCAGGTAACGATGCTACATTATGCAGAAAAAAAAGACAAGTCTTTGAAGTATCCAATGCATCTGGTAACCTGATAATAGGGATCTCTTTCCGCAGGGCTGACTGTGGTACTGGCTGTGGTTAGGGGTTGGAGTTTTTTCTTTGTTTGGCTCTGAGTACATCTGCTTGATTCCAATACATGTCCCAATTCATTAGATAAGGTCTATTGTTTCTGTATCTGGCTACCTAGTACTTCAGAAAGGCAAGTGCCTCCTTTCTTTACCATTTGTAGGGATGATGATTTTGCAAGCTAAGAAGGAAAGTGAACAAGAAAACCAGTTTATAAATCCTGGCTTTGACCTGAATCGAGATGAAATAAAAATTTACTTTTTAGTTCACTTTTCCCAGATTGTTTTAGGAATTAGTTTTTCCTTATGATTGATTGCTTTTAAGCAGTTCTAGGAGGACAAATTCAACTTGTACTTTAGATCTTTGTAATTTCCAACTATTTGTTCCTAAATGAAGTAAAGAAACACCTCTATTGCTAAGTCAGCAGAACTTGCTTACAGATTTCCCAGCAGGCTCAATACATGCAGAGGGCAGGATTGATTTGCACAAGTGCAGCTGAATGCTGAACACCTGCTTGTTTATACATGACTGGTTGTCTTATTCCACTGGGAGTATGACATGAGTTTTCCCCATCATAGCTATGGTTCCCAGAGGGCATGTAGTCACACCTCTGCTACTTGCTAAGGAAAAGGACTGCTCTTTACAGTTAATAAAGTCATATTTCCTTTGGGAACAATTTTTGTGTTGCTTTGACTTTCCACAAAGAGGAGTAAGAACTTAAAACTGAACTCAGCCAATTTGCCACTTTCAAAATTTAAGCCAGATTTTAGCTAGATTCAATTAGTAATTACTTTGATCTTTAATCTCTTGCTTCATTCCTGGAGTTCAAAGTGAGTCCTGGAAAACCTTGCCACCTGTCTTGCTCTGCAATGGCAATCCTGTCTCTCACCTGTAGGTTCTCCTGGCCCCTGATGCTTCCCTGGCAGAGTGCACTGAAGGACAGGCTTACCTGCAAAGTGTTGAGTTTGAGGGGAAATAAAAAAACACAACATATGACAAGAGCTAACAACTCACCTAACTGTCAATATTTGTTTCTTTCTTTTCCATAATGACTAAGAGAGTAAAAAAGCAATTCAAGATAAGAGCAATTTGGAGAAGAAAATTATCTTTATGGAGGATATGTAAATCACTGGAATGTATTTCAGATTCCTTATACAAGGAATCCATGGCATTGAAAAAATGATCCATACCTCATATTAGTTAACATCAGTTATGCTGATGTACAATGTGCAGTAATACCAATTTCTAAAGTTATTTGATCTGAAATTTTCTACTCATGACTCACAATGCACAGTCTGTACCAGGATATAGTGGGAAACAATTTCCAAGATTGCCAAAACCTATAAATAGATATAAATTTGGATTAGACTGATTAGTGGAAAACAAATCTCTCCTGACCCTTAAACCATGCTTATATAGTCCCTAAATCAGTGAACGCTGCACTGGGGTTGGTATGTCATATAAACAGTCAGGACATGAATTTGGTGAATTTCCTACCGTTTCTCACAAATCAGTTTCTGACTATTGCTAGAGATGGTATAACTTAGATCTAATATTGCAACATATGCCCTGAGAGTTCAACCTGCTGCTCTTCTTTCCTTTTCCTTCCCATCCCTTTGGGCACCCCTCAATACACACCTTGAACAGAGTTTGCATTTGGGAAGGTGTCTTTACACTCCTTGATGGGATCACAAAGTCTAATAAAGACTACTGATGCATATTTTGCCCTTCTTGTACCTAAGTTTTCACAGTAGACATGTATTTGTGCAATTATTTAATTTAGTTTACAAGAAGCTGCCACTCCAGCACTTCTAATGAGTGCGTGGATTGGATGTGTTTAGAAAGCCTCAGAGTGGGGTCAGCGCAGTCCTCTGAAGTGCAAATAGCAGGAAACAGATTTGGAGATGATCCAAAATCTGTTACATTAGTGACTAGACTAAGTAGTTCTGATTAGCACCTTGTTGGTGAGGAATTCATAGATGCGTAGGCCTAGTTTGATATTAACAAGGTAGCTAAACAAGCCACAGACTGGAGGTGATAGTACAAGGCTTGTGTTTGAAAGGAATTTACATGTTGTACTGTAGAAATAGCCAAAAGCTAGAACACTCAATCTTCTAACCTCTAACCAAAATGAGGAATATAAACTATTCATTGACAATATCCAGAAGTATTTAGTCTCTCCTTTCCTCCAACAAGCTTTCTAAACTTGTTTTTACACAACATAACTTCATAAGCATTTGACCTACATATTGGGTTACAAGAGTTGCAGAACACAGTGGGAGGAGAAACTGATGGCAAAAAAAAAAAAAAAAAGAAAAAGTAGGGAGGTTGGGAACATGAGTGCATTCTAATGTGAAACTAAAAAAAACCAAACTTGTTGACAGTGAATTTATTTTGACGCAACTTTAGTTTCTAACTTCATGTGACAGTTGGAGTAGTTCAGGAAAAACAGGAAAACAAATAGTGAATTTGGAAAGACACATTCTGATGTCTCGTCTGTAGATGTTTTTAGTAAGAAATAGTTGCTGAAGTCATACTATGAGATGCCACAATATGGGCAATTTAAAAGATACACAACAACTGGTGTCGATTACAAAGAAGCTTGAACTGCAAGATGTAGTTCAGGATTATAGTCTCCAAAACTATTAACCTGCCTGGGTTGCAATAACAAGGAGAGAGTAGGAGAACCACTGATATAATAATAATAATTAAAAATAACTTAATTGTTTAAGACAAACATATCAGGAGAGTAAATGCACTGCTATGACAAACAGCCTAGGAGATTCCTATGTCTCATTTTCAGGAAAAAAAAAAATGTTTAGTTTAGAGTCATTCAAGTCCAACGCAAGCTTAACACCCCTTGGCAATGAAGTGGTGTATACATTGCAGACACTAGCTTTTAAGGTTTTTTTAATAGGTACATTATATGGACTACAAGCCTTCAAGAGTGAAGTAATACTTCTAGAAAGGACTAAACTCCTGGATAATTTTTTTTAATTTTTTTTTTTAATAAATATAAGTATAGGGTACTAAGCATTGATTTTCCTGTGACAAAAGCAAGCTGTTAATGGGGGAGTAGAAAGCTGAAGTTAAGACCTGAGGGAGATTCCTTGTCCAATGATATACATGTAAATGACAAATTTAATGAAATGTGCTTTGATAAGCATGGGAAAAGGTACCAAACTAGATATTGAAACCTTAGTTGTGTTCTTTCCGTGGACAGGAAAAGTAATGTTTTTAATTTCAAAGAGTTTAATATCAGAAAGGAGTCTAAGAAATGCTTGAATGTGATAGAGAGTATCTTCAGTAGGACTGTTGTAATGAGCACATAGTTGTGGAAAAAAACCTTAAGGTCACCTTTTTGACAGGGGAAAAAAAAAAAACAAATCCACAAAAAAACAACCACCCAACTTCCAACATGCAAATTGAAAATAAAGCTAGCCATCTGGGAATTCAGAAGTACTCCAGGAGTGTGATGGCATCACAAAGGGATTTGGAGAGCAAACTGCTTTCTGATTAACTACCATGCCTGCAGGGTTTATTTTCTTTTGTCTCTGGTGAGGACAAAGATTCAGAGGAAACTCTGGAAGAGGCTCACTGTCTCCTGACTTCAATAAAGGCTCTACAGTTCATGCAGTGCTTTGTGCCTAATTGTATCTAACATAGTTTTTGAAGAGAGTAGTGTTTTAGGGACACCCAGAAGATATTCTACAGGCACAGGTCAGCCCCTAAGCAAAATAATATCAATTGAAATACAGCTTTTAAAAGTTAAGGATTTTTTTTTTATGAGTCGAGACAGAAAATGCTGCTTTGTTTTTAATTCAATGTTAATTTTAAACTGATTTTCAATACCAGAAGCTATTTTTCACTTATAGAGGATTGGAAGCGTGTCAAGTTCAGGAGCTTAGGGGAAACCTCTCATTACCTGTGGCATGCTTTCAGTTACTCAAAATACCCTTTGAGGACTAGGATGCCAAGGTTGGGACTACAGACTCGCGACCCTGTGTGTTTAAGTACTATTACCAACTTTAACTCTTCAAACAGTGAGAGGAAATCTTAGCAGCAGCAGGGGTCCAGCAGAGCGCTCCTACTGTGCTGAAAAGCTGTGCTAGCAAAAATGATGCTATTTAGTCTGACATGGTAAAGTTTAGCTTGCCACCAAAATGAGCCTCAGGAGGGAAAGTCAGACACAGGACAAATCATATTTACTACATTAAAAATGCCTGTAAATAAGTTAAATTAACAACAGCTGTAAATTACTCACCAGTGCTCTGTGAACACAAATTTTTTTAAGATGTCTATAAATGTTAAACCTATTCACCTCTGACTCATATTTTGAACTAAAAGATAAATTGTTGAAGTACCTTATTTTTCCTATTACATCATAGTGAACTGAGTTTGCTCCTAGCTGCAAATGACTACTTCCTTCATCTACCTAGTGTAATTTCAGGCAATATTTTGTAAGGACATCACTAGTGCTGTTTCCATAGCTTTTTCATGTGTTAAGACACTGAAAAGGTAGCAATGACAGCATAAGATATCACCATTGTACCTGTACTGATGTGCCCCTTGCTCTTCAAATATTTAGAAAGTACGATGCTGGAATCTGAGCTTGGACAATTGTTTGGTTTAGGTGAATTAAAATATGTGAGAGTAAAGTCTACTTCTTAAACAATTCTCTGCTAAGTTTATTCCGAATATGTGCTCTTGGAAGCCTGTTGTCAACTGATGTGCTTTTGTGTGTTTGTGTTCCAAGCAGAGACCAAAAAAGGGCATTTTTACACGGGGAAGTTTTCTATGAGCTCTATGTTCACCTGGAGCCCACTGAAAGAAGCGGTATACATCCCTACCACACATGTACTAAGGCTGTATGTGGAACACTTTTTTTAGCAAGCTCAGATTCTGAAGTTTTTGTTCATACAATTTCCATGTTCTCCTAGTAAGAAATTGCATTGAACTTCTGTTCTTCCTCTAACAAAAGAACTGTTGTCTATATAGAGACTACAAACAGCTCTACAGGACAAGATAACTAGACAATTTTGTGGTGGCCCAAGGAGATGAGGATTTTGTCCTACATTTCTTTTTTCCTTAAAACACTATGTTCACAAATACAATTCATGTAGTAAGAACAGAGGAAGCTATTACCATAAAATACTCTGTTAATGATCTAAGAATGCTAATAATAATTTTGATTCTGCCTCATCACTCAAGAAGAGTCTAGTGGTAGTTGTGGAGCTGCAGAGGTGGCTTCTGTGAGGAGCTGCTAGAAGCTTCCGCAGTGTCTGGTAGAGCCAATGCCAGGTGGCTTCAAGATGGACCTGCTGCTGGCCAAGGCTGAGCCAACCAGTGATGGTGGTAGTGCTCCTGTGATAATACAGTTAAGAAGGGGAAAAAAGTTACTGTGTAACGGTAATTGCAGTGGGCAGGAGATAGAAGTGAGTATATGTGAGAGAAACAGCCCTGCAGACACCAAGGTCAGTGAAGAAGGAAGGAGGAGGTGCTGCAGGTGCTGTAGTACATGTACCCCTGCAGCCCATGGTGCACCCCATGGAGAGCCAGGCTGTCCCCCACCACAACCCATGGAGGACCAGGCAAATGCGCCCAAAGGAGACTATGACCCCATGGGAAGCCTATGCTGGAGCAAGCTCCTGGCAGAACCTGTGACTCTGTGGAGAGAGGAGGCCACACTGGAGCAGGCTGGCTGGCAGGACTTGTGACCCCATGATAGGGACCCATGCTGGAGCAGTTTGTGAAGAGCTGTAGCCCATGGGAAAGACTCATGTTGGAGAAGTCTGTGGAAGACTATCTCCTGTGGGAGGGACTCCATGCTGGAGCAGGGGAAGAGTGTGAGGAGTCCTCTTCATGAGAGGAAGGAGCAGCAGAAACAATGTGTGATAAACTGACTGCACTTCCGTTCCCTGTCCCCCCTGTGCCTTTGCTGGGGGCATGAGGTAGAGAAATTGGGAGTCAAGTTAAGCCTGGGAAGAAGGGAGGGGTGGAGAGAAGGTGTTTTAAGATTTGTTTTTATTTTCTCATTACCTTACTCTGACTTGACTGGTAATAAATTAAACTAATTTCCCCAAGCTGAATCTGTCTTGCCTGTGACAGTAATTAGTGAATGTCCTTATCTCACCCTATGATCCTTTCATTATATTTTTCTCTCCCCTGTCCAGTTGAGGAGGGGAGCGATAGAGCGGCTTTGGTCAGCACCTGGTATCCAGCCAGGGTCAACCCACCACATCATCCTTGTGAAAATTGCTTATAAGCCTGTTAAACCAGGCAACTAACGCTGGACCCTTTACCAACATGTTTCTACCACATTCACTGCGTAACCCTTGCCAGCGTTCACAATGTGTGTTGGAGCATATGACAAAAGGCAGAATGTATGTTATTCCATAAAATATTCTCTTTAAGCATCTTCTCATTGTAGAAAGAAGCTACAAGACAGGAGCAACAGACTTCATTGGGAAAGTAAGCCACAACTGAATTCCAGTAAAATGTGTCTATTTTTGTATTTTTAGGCTACTTTACTGTGAGTAGTTAGTCTTCTGTTACTCCAGTGCTCACTTGGCATAACTTATTATTTCAAAGAAGTTTTAATAATGAACAGAGTAATTCCACTTTGATAGTAGTATCAAGTATGTTTGTTAATGCATAGATTTACACAAGGTTCAGTAGATGGAGTCGCTTCACTCTGAATTGAACTGTATTCTCAGGATGACTCATCACTTGGAAGGCAGAAGGGGGAAATTGTTGATTAGGCAGGCAAGTATGTGAGATAACATCGGTTCAAAGAAGCGGCACTGGAAACTCCAAGGTAGTAAGACAATTCTCTTTGTGCCAGACAATTTGGAAGATTTTTGTAAATTAAAGGTAAGCAATTTTCCAATGGTGAGGGATAACAGTTAGCAAGTCTGTATTCCCTGGAAGCATACAGAAATGAAGGAAAGCTATGAAATATGATGATGTGCTAGATGGTGGTTTTCTCTAAAGGATGCAACTAAAGAACCTATTATTACAAGGGCAGAAATCCTGAGAGAATGTGTGTTAGGAAAGTGTCAATAGCAGGTCAGGTGGCTAAAGGGAGAGAGCAAGCCTTCAGATTTAATCCTGAAAGATGTTTGAGATGGCTGAGCAAAACTCAGTGCTGCCACAAAGGGATGATGTTAGTATTCCAATCTGTACTCCAAGACCAAAGAGGTCCCAAATTCTTTCCTGTGTCAGTTTTAGCAATTGACTGACCTCCTTGGTCAGCCAGTTCTGCTCAGTAAACCTACAGGAAAGATGAACTATTTGTCTCTTTATGAAACACTTTTCTGTCACTTTGAGTAGCCAACCTGTTTCACAGAAGAAAGTACCAGATTTAAACAACTGAGGCACTGTGTGGGCAGAACGTAATGGAAGGACAAAATGGTGGAATCAAATAAGGGGAGGTTTGGGGTTTTTTTTTTTTTTGTTTGGTTGGTTGGTTT
Source organism: Tetrax tetrax (assembly GCA_009806455.1). NCBI lineage: Eukaryota > Metazoa > Chordata > Aves > Otidiformes > Otididae > Tetrax > Tetrax tetrax. The sequence goes on along the minus strand of WHYT01018004.1, from coordinate 1,170,324 downwards.
TGTGGGTGGTGGTGGTGGTGTTGTTTGGTTTTTTTTTCCTGAAAGCAGTGAGCCTTTAGTTTGGCACAACTATCTTATCATCTTTGGATTAAGCAGTTTTAAATTTTATTTTATTGTTCTGGAGCTTCTTATAATTATTTGCTTCTCTTCTGGCTATAGCATGCTTGATCTTGAGAGGAGAGGGAGAAAGGAAAGGATGACAAACGATTTATCAGTATCACTTCTCTCTTTCTTCATCTGCACTGTAGTAGGTCTTCTTCAAAAGCTGTCTTTTACAAACCATGCTAATATTTACCTTTCAGTTTGCAGAAAAGCTTAAATCCAAACACCAGGGAGCACTGTACAATCTTTTAAATTAAAAATCTGAACAAAAAAAAAAATCTTTATTCCAACTATTCTCCTGCTCTAAGGTTAATTTTTGTGTTACATGCGGAGGCTAGTACCTGACTTCTCAGTCATAGAGATTTCTGTGCTCCATGCCCACATACTGCCATAAGGGATGGCTATATTTGTCTAATATGTAATCTTCATTTAAAGACAATCACCTGCTAAAACCTCAAATCTTTTCCCCATTCATGTCAGATGAAATTAAACCTAATAGAAATTAGCTCTGTATGGATCCTTGGAAAAGCTGATCATTTGAAAACTGGAATCTTAAAATGTAGCATTTGCTTAGATATGATCTTATGTTAATCTAATGCATTGTCTCTGGAAATCTAGAATGCTGGAGGGTTTGGAAAGGTGGGGTTTTTTTTTTGTGAGAAATTGTTGCTACATATTGAACATATAGGACAAATACCTCTGCCAAAACCAGTAAAGTTTATGTGAAATATACTCCTCTGCATTAAGTCTTTACTGTTTTGAAGTACACAAGTGCAGTAAAGGGGAAAATTAAACAACAGATAGCATTGCAGAAAGAAGAATGAAAGATATGGTACACAACCCTGAATAAGATACAAAGATTTGTAGTTTTCCACATCTTAGTAACACCCATTACAGTAAAGGTAATCTGGAGACTGAATGTGACCATCAAGTTCACTTATGCTACAAAAATGTCTTGCAACTAACCAGCATTATGAAATAAAATTGTTTAAGGTCTAGGTTCTGATGTATATAAAAGTATAATAGAGAGAATAGTGGATAACCTTGATTTCATAAAATAACACGTGGAGGTATCAGAAGTTCCATAATGCTTCCAAGACATAGTCCTAAGTAATAATAAATAGTAGTACAGTAATATTGATCAAGGTGAAGATGATTGATGGAAATCTGACAATTCAGGTCAATTTACTTGGATTCAGATTTTGGTTTTTTTCTTCCTTCAGCTCCCCTTTGGATGTGTCCCAGTACTTATAAAAAATATAAGCTCCAATTCCTACGTCACACGCAAACATACATACTTTGGTTTTCAATATTTTTCTTCTTTATAGATGACATTTGAAGGAGAGCCAACATTAATCACAGTGTAAATGTTACCTTACTACTAGTCATCTTTATTTTCATCAGATTTCCCTCCCCTAGTGGTGATTCATCTTTGACAGAGGTTTGCCATTGATGCAAAAGGGTCTAATAGTTTCACTCAATCCTATTTTTTAGTAGTTGTTGTTTTTTTTTTTTTTTAATTGTAGGACAAGACTTGTGAAAAACACAGGCTAGTATGTGAGCCTGTTCTTTCCATGTGAACTGTAGCTGCACATATCTCTCACTATTTGAGATTAGTTTCTGCTCATGATCATATTTAAGGTTGCTGTGACATAAAGCACTAGCTTTTAAAGAAATAATACAGAAGTATCATTCTCTGACTTATTTCTCGCTTTCCATTTTCCTGCCCCATAAGTTCACAAGGATGACCTTTAATATGTGTCCAGTTAGTTGCCTTGGTTTCTTGCATAGACAAGAACAGCAGTTGTAAATTTTCGCACCTTTTCTTACCAAACATAAGAGTTTGCTGCTTTACCTGTGGCTCTACAAGTCTTAACCACAAAATATTAAAATGTTGAACTCACACTCCAATTCTGTAGGGTTTTTTTTATCTCTTAATAATGACCTCTTCCCCTCTTGTGTGCTTGCCTTAAGGAACGTTACTCCTTTTTCTCATAGGTTTCAGCCACTTGCTCACTGAGATTCAGTGCCGGAGTCCTCATTGCTCAGTCCTCCCACTCATTTTAATTACTATGGGACACCACATTCCCTGCTCCTACACAAAGCTGTTAAACAAAGCTTGCTTAGCTCATCCTTTACCAGCTATAAAAACTGTTCGCTAAATCCACACTGCCCCCAGCCATTCACCACACAAAATACAAAATGTGCACCTGTTTCTGTGAGCTACCTTCTGTAATTCTTATGTTTGCTCTGTGTGTGTTTTCTTCTGTGTGTTGTTTTTAACCCTCCTTAGTCACTCACCTCAATCTGCCTTATTCCCACTCTGATCAAACTCTCTGTTAGGATTCATATTACTTCTCCATTTCCTGCACTGCTATGAATGCTGAAGTCTCTGAAGATGGACCTGAAAAGGCAATGCAGAAAAGGAGGAAAATAATCTCTGTAAACAACAACAAGAACCAGGCAAGGCAAATTCTTTAGTATTGATTATCAATGCTTTAAAATATATGTATTTACAATCCAGTCCTTTTTAATCTTATAGATTCTTAAAGTGTATGTCAAATCTCAAAATTACAGAAGTTGCTGTAGGTCACTGAGTTTTAAAAAGCTTTATTCTTTTACTAAAGGAGCATCATTCTGTAGGCAGTTTCTGAGCAATGAAGAATAGGATTTTTTTTTCATTCTTAAGCATTATAATATGCTATCTGAAGGAAGTAGTACAAGAAAGAAACACAATTCCAAAACCTATTCTCAGTTACAACCCTATACATACTGAGGAATTCCATAGAAGAGAGTGAAATATTCTTTTTTTTTTGCCATTGCTGCCTCTGAAATCCACTACGGCAACATACAGATATCTATTCCGATCCCACTTGTTCATTAGAACATGTAATAAGTGAAAAACATAGTACTTAGAGTTTATACATGTTTCACATGACTAAATGCAATAGAGTAAAATACTAATACAAATCACATTTATTGGAGGTGAAAATAATCTGTGGACTTTCACTAAATTAGTGCTAGAAAATTTACTTTTTATTTTTATGTAACCTTTAAGCTTCTTCCAATCCATTAACATTTCACTTAAAAACCTTGTTTAACCCAATATTCATGTCTAATTATGACCCCTTTCTATGCCGTGTTATTCACTGCAATAGCTTTTCAAGCTCTCCAGATACATGTAAATTTTAAGGTAACAATGGTGTTAAGGTCCAAAGGTATTTTTATCTTGCATTTATGAAATGTAATCTTTTGGTACTACATACTAACTCAAGGCACCTCAAGACAGAAAATGGCATTTCTCTTCCACCCATTGATATTCTTCTTGCTGATTCCCCCCAATAACACTCAACTTTTCCAAAATATAAAGAGAGTTTAAAAAAAAAATTAAATTCAGGCCTCCAAACCTCTTTTTTTTTTTTCCTCCATATCATTACTTCAGCCTCATCTGCTTTGTAAATACCATTCTGAATGAGTAGTATGTGAAGAACACTTTCTTTAAATTGATCATTTTTCTCTCTAAAAGATTTCAAATATAGTGAAAAGACAGTATTTTCTAATGATACTAAGTTGACCACCAGCTAAAAGTAGGACTTTTATTTTTATTGCCACCTCTTTTCTCCTGTTACCACAGTAGAAAGATTAATACTTGAGAACAACAATGAAAAAATCCTATCCTACCTAGATTATAAATTCTTTGAGGTAAGGACCATTTTCATGGATGTTCTTTAAAAAAAACCCATTCCTTCTAGCATAGTATATTGGATAATATAGTCACCCTTAACTGAAATACCAAGGTATTATAAGAAATTTGAATACAAAAAAAAAAAAAAAAACCCAGTTTATTTATTAAGTTATAAGACAGGACACTCAGGTATTGTAGTGCTGCTGCTTTTTTTGTACCCAGGACAGTATATACTCACAGAATTGTGGAAAGAAAGTGAAACTGAAACTGCAAGACAGAGGTTGCCTCAACAGAAGTAAGCACTGCTATTTGTCAAAATGGATTAGAATAAGCTGTTTTATGAATAGAAAAAAAATACACTTAAAGTAGTAATGAAGTTTTAAAGGAATTTGAAATGGCAAAGGACACTTGGAAAACATTGTAGGAGAGCTAGCTTGTGGACAGTGATACTGAAGTGTAATAACATGTTAGAAGTACATCAAAAAAGTAGGAGAAAACTTGCAGAGATTTTAAGTGACCAAAATGATCCTGGGTTAATAATTTTGTGTGGAACTTTTTTTTTTTTTTACAAACTGAAAATACATTCCTGACTGCACATGCATATTTACTATTTTGCATTCTGAACTTCCTGAAATGGGTTAATCCTAAGAGGGACTGTCAGGGTCTGCAAGTATCTACACAGTACATGAACTTTTAAATTTTATCTATATTGTTTTAGCTCTTGTAAACTTTTTATCAGAAAATTATTTGCCAAAATAAAGTATTTTCAAAATTTCTAATTAGGACCACATTTCAGAGAACTTGACATTACTCAGGATTAAATTTCAGAACAAGATAACGTCATACGTTATTCTACTTGGCTTTAAGTGAAACTTCATTTTTAACATGTTGGTGAAAATTCGAGCTATTGACAAATGTTCACATTCAGTGAGGGAGCTGACATTTATTAGCATAGCCCATGTGTGGCAGGGAGGGGGTAAATACCTTTAAATCTTTTATTGCAAAAAATCAAAACATTACAACTTTTACTTTAACAGAAGCTTTGTCATTTGAGGTAATTCATATGTTGGTTATACTAAAGTAAATGTGACAGTGGCTACAATGATATTCAGCTAAAGCAAAATTCATCACCGGTTTTGAGGTTGTAAATCTGCAGTAGGTGTGGCACTTACACAGTAAGTTTCTGACATTGATAATTCAGGGAACGTTTGGTCCTTATCTCCCGTTCTTGGCTAAAAGTATTCTGTTTAGAAAAAAGTAATTTGTTCAAGATGAGTGCTTTTAACCTTTTCACAAAGTATCTGAAGTCTTTCTCCTCTTTCTGATGGTATGGAGGTCCTGGATCACTGTCATCTCTTGTATCTTGCCTATTTGAGTACATTCTCTGTTTTTAAGTGGTCTTCAAAGCATTCCTTACTCTTGCAGTAGGTTAGTACTGACAAAAACATTGCCGGTGCTTTTTTGAGGAAACTGATATATTTTTAATAATCCTAAATTTTGTATCATGCTAAGCATTTTTTTTTTTTTTTGGAGTTTTTAGAGTTATTTTCTTTCCTTACATTTGTTCCATGTCTTTACTACCAAGATAGAGCCCATCAAAGAAAGGGGGAATTTCAAAGAGGTGAAAAGGATAAGTATCGATGTGGCATGTACACTCATTGTGTCTGCTAAGTTTTGTTTAGTGTAGCTTTATATTTATTTGTATCACCACACAGACAGAAAGAGTTGCTGAAGAAATTATAACATGCAAAGAATTAAATGTAATTTAAAAATTACCTGAGTAAAGAGGAAGAACCATGGAAAAGAAAAACTATCGCACCTCTTCTGAAAAGCCTGAAGTGCCTAAAGTAACTCTAATCTAAATCAGAAGACGATACAGAACTTAAATGACTTATAACTTGTCCCTAGGCCTTGCCCGTTCTTTGTTCAAAGCAGTAGGTTTTTAATGCTAAAAAAGCACACCAAAGAAAAAGGAAGAGTATGGAAGAACAATGAAGAAACTAACAGAGCAGTCTGGGGCAGAAAAAGAGAGTTATTGAAAAAAGGAAAGCCAAATGAGTGGAGGGAAAAATAAACAGAGAAAGAACAAACTCAAAGCAAAGTGTAAGGAAATAGAAGACAGTTCAGAGGGAGAGGAGGTTCCTGGGTGCATTTGTGGGGTTTTGAGTTGCAACTTGAGGCAGATTAATTTCAGAAACCCTGAAAAGCTTCAAGTAATCATTTGCTGTATTTCATCTTTTGTGCTAAGTTGTTTAATGTTGTTCCTTGTAATGTGTCTTTTGGAGAGATACTATTACTTCTCTGAGCAATTGGGTGATATTGTTTGTGTTTGGTTTCCTAGACATGAAGAACACTTTTTTTATGTAATAGTAGTTCTATATTCCAAGATAATATTTTAATATTTTAAGCCCCTGTTTGCAGGGCTGAAATTAATTCTCACTAGATACTTGATTATCAAGTTCAATTGTAGAATATTCAAAAAGAAATATTTATTACTGTATATTTTGCCAACTGGTATTATAGGGTTTAAATTAGGAGTACAGTTTGCTTAACTAAGTGTCATTTGCAATAATTATAAATCTCAATTGTTTCTAGAAATATCAATTATTTACTAGGAAGCTTAAGAGAATGTCATCAAATGAAGAACTAAATATTCACAAATAGCACACATGGAAATACAAAGAAATAAAGTCTATGTGATATTTTTTGTAGAAAGGAAGGGCAGGGATAAATGAAAGAGGCTCAGAATATGAGTACACTAGGATATGTGGGTTTAGATACTTCTGTAATAATAAATGAATTGTTCTATTTAACTAATGCACAATAACCTCACCTCAAACATGCACATCATTGAAATTTGGCTAAATGCATTCTATGGGTAGAAATTGCACACAAATCTTTCACAAATTCATGCACGTATTAGAAAAGATGTTGAACTGCTTCAAAAACAACATGACTAAATGGAATTGGAGACGATGTTACTTTCTGGCACCCAGTCATGAGGTTATAGTCTCTTTACCACAAAGTGATCTCACATGCATTAAAATGTCCAGTTTTCATGTAAATAGAGTAAGTGCTAAATGAATGCGGGGTGTGGGGGAAGAGAAGGAAACTAGATGCCACAAGGTATGTGAAAGAGATTGGACTAAATCAGCACAGTTTCCCCCAGAGTTTGGAAATGAGAAAAGTTAAAGAAACAATGGAGAGAAAGGATCAAAGAAAATGTATGTCGTCTTAGGGCTTTTCTCGGCCTCTTCAGTTAACTATTTCTTCTCATTTGTGACCAACTTGCTCTTTTTAAGATTGAAATCTAAGGCATTTACTGTAACTGGTAGGGCTGGCAAACACTTTTTTTTTTTATTGCTCTGTATCTCCTTCATTATATTCCATGAGTCCTGGGATTTTTTTTCCTAATTAGCCACTCCAGATGCACCTACTTTTCAACTTCTCCTCTATCTGTCTTGGACCATGGAATAAAGAGTTGACAGCTAAGGGGATTGCAAAAGTGTGTGTCCTTGAGGGTCACACAGGGGGCTGCTGGATCTTTATTACTGGTGGAGATGCACGAGAAGAAAATTATCCAGATTTCAGCGCCACACATTAGTGGTCACACTTTCAGCTAACAAAATAAGGACAGGAAAAAAAAAAATCTAAAACCTACCATAATACTTCAGAGGTTAAGCAAGTGTCCTACGAATGTCACTAAGATACAGTAAAAGCAGAAATCATTACCCTGACACAATGCCACTTTCCTTGATGCTTCTGTGGATAAAGCTATCTCGATTCTTATGTCTATTCTATAAAAAACTATTAAGGCTTTTAAATGTTATTTTTCCAGGCTGAACCTGACACTTGCAGCCTCCTATTGAATTTTATTTGATTCTGTTGTTGATTTGAGACAGTTTCATTAAAATTATATGAATTATTACACTCAGTTTATTCACCTAGAGATATACTTCTGTCAATTACTTTACTGTGTAGAATACAGCATGCAAGATATCTTTGCAGCATTACAAGTGCTTTATTGTATCATGCAATTTGTATAAGAAATAGAAAGTCAATTTAAATGAACTGTACCAAAGGTTCTTTCAATAAATTCAGTACATAGTTCAATGAATAATATGTCGCTGAAGGTGTTTCTAGATATGGAACATCAGCTAATTTTACTCACTGTCACCTATTTATAAAATAGTGCTTGGTGTTTTTCACCAAAGAGCAGAAAGCTCAGCAGTTGTCTGCTGCAAATGTGTTGGGGCTGAATAAGCTCCAGCTGCCTGACTGTTTTAGTCTGAATGAAACATGTTGTGAATTCTTGCAATCATCATGCATAAAATAGTCCACTTTTCACATCAGTACATGCGTATTTAATACAAAGAATCCTTTTTAATTAGTAAATATTAAAGCATTTTCTAAGGTTATTACGTTCAAGTCTGTATCCCTTCATAGAAATGGATATGAATGCAGTAGAATTCATCTGCTGTTTTCTACTGCAGTGATAAAATTTTTTAAAAATCTAAAAATAAACATAGTGCTTCATATTCTACACTTTCGTCTCTCTCCCACCCTAACATACCTCCCACAAAATGACATGAGCTTGCCAGGTAGGCTTTAACTGCAATGAAACCTAATAATGAAGAAGCCACAGTACTTTGGGGAGGGTTTGACTCTTCTATCTATTGATGTTTTGATTCTGTTATTGATTCTGTCTATGATGATGCTTACCAAGAACAAACACTGATTCCTGTCTGAAATTCTAGACATGACCGCAAAGTAGCCTGCTTTTCCACACAAGGGAAATGGACCTTCTTCTAATGTAAATTAAATCCCTTCAGTTTTTATAAATTTTTGTGAGAGTAATATTACTTCATGTAAGATAGCTGTAATCCTGAAATGCACAGAAAAGAAATATTTCAAGGAGAGGAAAAAAAAAATTTGATTCAATTTAAATCAACCTTTTTTTGCTCCAGTAGCATAACACTATCTCACAGTTATAAAAACTAAAGCAATATAGTTTATTATAAATACACTGCTGAGACATGTTTGTTTTCTTAAAGAAGTGCTCGGTTGGATAGAATAGCTTCCCCTCCCCGCCAGCCCACCCCCAGGAATTACTGTGCAAGTGGTCAATTGTATATCTACCAGTCAAAAGGACAAGATACAGCAACTTAAAGGAAAAAAAAAAACCCAGAATAAAACTGAGTGTGTCTGAACAGGAATATTGAATGAAATAGAGGCTTACTGAACTAAGTCATTCCATGGAAATGAAATGGTCCTGCCTGATGAGTAAGGGTCTAATGGTCTGACATATACCTTTCAAGAAAATACGCTTCATGGGAAAAATTTTGCTTTCCAGCATGACACTGTGGAGAACTATGCCCAAATCAGAAAACAGATTGTGGCTCTGTATGAATAGATAGCTTCTAGCTTCTGTGGAAACCTAAAGCAGAGATAAATTGTCTTGTCTCTTACAGGGATGATGAGGACAAAAAGGAAGATAGTAAGGCATTTTCTAATTTTATTTTTTTATTTAATGCTTTAAACCAAAACCAGACTGAAATTTTCCTCCAGCTCTATTGTAGCATACCCTCACTACTGCTAGAAATGCTGAAAGCAGCACCTGCATCACTCCTTCCTAACATCTTTTTCAAAGAGGTGCTGAATTAAACTATCTAATATAGCAGTCTGCATTGTTTTGGCCCTGCATACTCCTCGTTCCAATATGCTTTGCACTTTACTACACCTAGACAGTGTTTTCCTCCCCTCCTGTCCCCAGCACAGAATGCCTTCAGATAGCTCCTTCTTTTGTCCCTTCTGCAAGGAGAAATGAAAACACCATTCAGGAAACATTTCCTTTTCAGAGTGTTTTTGCTACTTCTGAAAAAAAGATGCAATTTTCAAACACTGCATAAAATGAACCCTAGTTTTTTATTCTTAGATTTAACAAAAACAAAAACAAAAACAAAAACACCAAATCCAAAGAGTTAATAATAACTTCCTTTTCTTTAACTCAAAGGGCAGCTTGCTATTTCACATTTTTTTAGTAGACTGATGAATGTCAAAGATATATTTTAGTACAGCAGGTGCCTGTTGTTGGTTGGAATGTGACTGACAATAACAGTATTTTAATCTACAAAGTATTCAAAAAATTAATCTTTTAAACATTTGTTATCTCAATCGGTGGAGAGCAGCTGCTTGAAATTTAACTTGTAAGATGCTTTAATGGTGAGTTCTGGGTTATGGACTCAGTTGCATGAACTGTAAGACATTAAATGACATTAAAATTATTAAATGCCTAGCACCTTTAAAAAAAATAACCTTTCAGTGTTTTCAGTTAATTCAAATCTCCCATCAAATTCCTAGAGAACGAGATCTAAATTCCACATGTGACAAGCAGTTACTAATGAGAACAAATAAAGTTATTCAAAATAAAGTTATTCAGTGTGATTGCAGTTTTGAACAGGTTAGGAAATACCAGTTGTTTATTCAAGACAATACTTATCACTACTGAAGTAAAAATTACTTTTCATGCATCTTTCCTTTGAAAATAACTTTGTAGATGTCCTCTGAGATCCACTAGTTGAAAATGTTTTAAAATTTACAGTATAGGGAACAATGCTGTTAGTACATTGTTCGGTGAAAAGAGTAAGCTCATGGTTTATTTAAAAGCATATAGATGACTTGCAGAATACATTACAATATTCAAACTGGAATAAGATAGGTTTGTGTTCATATTTTTCATGGGTTATTTAATCTGCTCTGTATAGTTTCCAATTTCAGTACTAATATCGTTCTATTCCAAAATTTTTCATTTGTTGAGTGAAGTTTCTATTGCTTCTTTGTTATTAGCATGTATCTTTTTCTTCTTTCCTTTTCTAGTTAACTTTAATTTATCTGGTTTTTATTCTTCATCTAGAATGGAAATATTTCTTCTGCACTGCATTCATAATCATCATCTTCATTATTAAAACTGAGAACAGCATTGCTAATGGATTCATTATCATTTTCATTACTTAAAGACCAGTTCATTATCTGATGAGACACAATTGTCTTCATATGCATTTGAGACTCTTGATTTTCCTTCTATATATTCTTTGTAGACAACCCTTCCTCACAATCTTCGAAGATAGCTTATGGATAGGTTGTTCAGATTCTCTTTATTCCTTGTGATCCTTTTCCCTGTTGCTTATCTGTGGAAAAAAAATCCTTTAGCACTTTTCAATGTTTTTAAAATTTTTTTTTTAGAATGGTTAAGTGCTTGGATTCATTTTAAGAAGCTGGATATTTCACTTTAAAGGTCTTTGATATTAACAAAAGAAATGTTCTACCAGAAATAAATACTTATTTTGCAATGAGCACTCCCCATCATGATCTTATACACATATACCCATGCCTCCTTTACATGTAATTCATACAGGTTAAAGATATCCTTAGCAGTGTCTTATATAAGCCAAAAATCTGATATTTTAGCCTATTTTATATTGGTATGTTTCTGTTGGCTTAGAGTAACTTATACCAATAGAACTGACTAGGCTGTTTGAGTGTCTATGTACTTTGTTTAGTACTTATACGTAGACTTGTTGTAGGTGCTTCAATAGAAGAATGATTTCAGCTTCATGATCTGATCCTCACTCTATGTTTGAATACAATTGTGGATGGAGATGCATATGCATGCACAAATTAAAATAAAACAGCTGTAATTGCCTGTAGTCTAAATTATCTCTTAAAGAAAATATTTTTGTTTCTTCTGAACTAAATCAGACAGTTAACTCTTTTAAAAATATGGATTTTAAGCATGCTTCATAAAATCAAAAGGCCAGGTGCTGCTTAGTGTAAGGTGGCCACTAACTTAACTGCAAAAGGATTGGTTTATGTAACTAAATATCTATCTTATAACTGAAGATATAAGCCCAGACAATTATTTCATTAATAAGGCATTGCCTAAATGCCCCCCCATCTAACCTCAAACCCTAGTAAATTTGTGAAATACAAGCATGTAAATTTTTAGATGCAGGACATTGTAATGTTGGATAGGAATGTATGATTTAAAGTATTTCAAATTTATTACTACAGCATAATCACTGAAGTGATTGAATAATGTATAATATATAAAGTATTGAATAATGTCAAATAAAATAACTTTTTATTGCAAAGAATTATTGGAAATGTGAGCCTCTGTTGTCTTAGAATTTGAGATATTCAAAGCCTGTCTGTCAGCCTAACACAAATATGATTTCATTAATTGAGTATCATATATTTGGTAGAATATCTGGCTAGAAAAAAAATTCTAGATGGTTTGTATAAAATGAGATTTATCCTAAACTAAATTCTTATTAATTAGTCATTCTCATAAAAGTATATACTTGGCTTTTAATACATGGAAGGAGTAGAGTCATACGGTATTCTCTGATGTGCTTTAATTTTACTTAAGATGAAACATTTTATTTCTAACTTACTTAATTGAAAATGACATATTGCAGAAAATTGTAATGATTTGTCAGTTAATGCAAATTCTGAAATGTGACAAATCAGATACTTCTCTGTTCTGATTAGCATGTAATAGTCATGAAGAGTTCAAGAGAAGATTTACTTGCTAGTCTTGGTTTGGATTTTTTGGTGATTTGTTGGCATGGCTGTTAAAAGAAAAAAAAATTGTGAAAAAAGGCCCCAAAAGGGAGAAAATAAAACCTTGTTGTTGGATATCTAATGTAGTACCCAAGAGAAATCAATCTGTTAAATTTCCAAACAGATTACTTTTTTTTACCACTTCTCCTTTGTGTTTGGTTTTTTTTTTTTTTCTCCCTCCATTAGAGATTAAATAAGACTGTACTAATGCCCTTCAATGGATCAGTAGCAGGCATTGGCTATAAAATACCAGTACTTTTTCCATGATGTCCTATGAGAAATCTGCAGTTCTAAGAAATTAAATTGCTTTTCCTCAACCCCACCCCTAGTTTAACTGAAATTACCACAAAATCTTAGGTTTGGAGAACAGAAATAACACAGGGTCAGTTACTGTAGTTCTGGCTTCCTACTCGGTTGCTGATCAGCAACCTCTTCCTCTGTTGGCAGCTAACAATGCTGACAAGGGAATTCAGATTTGTGCAAAGATGAGCAGGTACCAATTTTTTTCCCATTTTCTGGACAGGATTTTTCCATGCTGATGATTTTGTCTCTGCTCTTCCGCCCCTCTATTTTGAGGCAAGAGCCTCTCTATTGGAAAGGAATTGGTGCTCCTCAGTAGGTTCTTCATCCTTGTGCAAGTTAATTTCTTGCTTTGCTGCTTTGCTCAGCAAATGTCAGGAAGGCTGGGTAATCCTCATGGGTTGTTTGTCAGCAGGTGTTCTAGCAGCCAGTGCTAGATGAGACGAGTAGTAGTAATAACTGTACAATTTACATTGGTTTTATATTAGATGGACTGCCAAGCTCTCAAACCTGTGTAAGAGTCTTACTAATAGGAGCCATAGGACACCAGCAATGCAGAACAGCAGCAACAGGGATGAGGAATAAGAGGCTCTCATTTAAGCGCTTTTCTTCTAGATTATTTAGTACCTTTTCTTAAGCCACTGTCTCTATAGTCTCACTGATTACAAAAAGTAACTTTGTTTCCCTCCCATGTGTATGTTTTTGAGTTTTTCTGTGTTATCTCATGACATTTCATATATTCTCCCACTATCTGAAGTCTTATTGTTCCAAAGAATAATTTCTCCAATTATCGGTGTTAAATTCAGATCAAAATGATGTGACATACTATAAGAAGATTATTGTTTCTCTTTGACTTCCTGCTCTCAGTGCAATGAACAATTTTTGCTTACAGGATGAACTCCTGAGTTGCACACACATTGACATCAGGAGCAGACATACAATAAAATCTAACCTGACCTATAACATATTTAGTAAAAATCCCAGGTCAATCACCATTTTTGGTGATCTCCTTCCCCGCATTGCCCACCCCCAAGAGATATGTGAAAATTTTTGTATGCAGATTTCAACATCACTACTGATTCTTCAATATGGCTTCTGGATTATTCTTAAGCCAGTATTTATCTTAGACTCTAACCAGACTGCTTCTCTTTCTCCTTTTATTCCTTTCCTATCGCAACTCTTAAGTTATTCAGGAAATTGTGGAGGGTTACCCCTAATATTTTGGTTTTTATTAGCTCACCTATTTTTTCAGCTGCACCTAGATTTTTCAGAGTTCACCTTCTTCATCAGAATGCTGCAGACATACATCTATACACACATGCTCACTTGTTCTTAAAACTTAAGGGGGAAAGTGCTTTGTCACTCTGTCCTATTCATGCAGAAAAATAACATCTCCCATCAGCAACACAGGAGGAATGGCACCTAGTGAAACCGTAGCATGCATTGTGTCTTCAGAGATGACAATGGCAATATTATAAAGCAGAGGGTTTTTGTAACTGAAGTTCCTTGATGGCATTTTCACTTGGGGATTTGGATACTAAGTGAAATCAAAGACCCTAAATGACATCAACAGATACACACTCTTAAATCGGCTATGTAGCTTTGCAGACCTGCCTGGAGAAACCTTTCTGTCAAATCCTCATAAGAAAGTATCTGGCACCACTGAATACTTCTAGCAGCTTAGGACTTTGCCCCCTTTGACACTAGATTCCCTTCTTTCTGGTGGCTTAAATCTCTATGCCTCTCTATGCCTCTCTATGCCTCTTCTCCACCATTGTCTTTAAGACAATGTTGAGAGAAAATTACTGAAATTATGTGGATGAGGTAGAGCATCCAAACACAAGATGGATGCCTCTAATGGAAAAGCAGGGAAATGATAGAATTCAGTAAAATCATACTTATTGCCCATATGTATGATCACTTCACTGTTGCAAAAGCATTTAAAAATGAGAAAAATCAGTAGATCTTTTTATGTAGATCCGTTGATGGGCTGCAGGAACAAAACTATCTGAAAAGGCTGACAAAGATTAATATACTCTTAAAACAAAGTAATAGGACCACAATAATGAACAACCAAAATATCAAAGATGTCACTGTAAGAACAGAAATTAGCTGAACAAAGGGAAAGTTCAGAAGTGTGACCAATTGTTGTCTGAATCTAGAGGTAGATGAAAGTGATTCTCAGCTGAATGTTAGAGAAATGTCCTGACACTGAAAACTACTAATTTTCCTCAACTACCTTAACTGTTTCCTCTGAGTTTTGGGGCTAATTTGTTTGGTTGGTTTTGTTATTCCCAGAAAGGAGGGAAAAGAGCTGCTATACCTTGTCAAGATTATGTCCTCTCTAATCTTTTATGACATCCTTTCTCTGTCATGGGAGTCACCTGGAAGCTTGAGTGGCTTTGAAGACAGGGAGACACCTGGTAGTTGTAAGAAGCTGTGGCCATGCAATGACAATAGTAAATAACCTTCCTCTAAGCTCAAGGAGCTTCTGGGCCCCTGCTGTAACTAAGGCATTTATTTCAGAAAGTAAAACTTCTTAAAATCTTAAAGAGCATTCTTCCTCCGTTTTCTATCTCAGTTTTCCCTATGTTGGCCTAAGACAATTATTTCTCTTCTCCTCCAACTACCCGAGAAAAGCCATTTTTTGTTCTTTCATTTAAGGGCACAACCAAAGAAATCCAACTTCCTATACAATATAACGTTCTGTTCTATTGCCAGGCAGTAGAAGAAAGCAATAACATTAACCTCTTGCTATTCCATGTACTAGGATTTCCTTCTTTATTCTGCTTTATGAAATGGCATTTTATCGGGGTATTTTATAGCTCCTAGGGAACAAACTAATAACTAAAGTAAAAAGAATTTTCTGTAGTAGACTCAGTTCATCAGTTAAATGACAATAAACACAGAATTTGGTCAGTAGTTCATTTGACACCCATTTGTACCTTTAACACTATCTCACAGTCCAATGAAGGGTTGCACTGACATTATGAAATATGGATGTGCAAACTGGTAAATGTTTTTATGCAGTATATAAGTAACTTTCAGTGCATCTTTCAGTTAAAAATCAATTAACCAATTCTTGATAGATACATGATTGGTGAGAATAATTAGACAGAAACCTGGGCTACAAATTATAGCAGCTGGATAAAATTTGTAGAAAGGGAAGCTGGGGCTTGAACCGTTTTATACATATTACTGTTTGTGCTGTGTAAGTAAAGGAAATCTCTGTGACAAACCTGATGTTCTACAGCTGTGATAAAAGTAACTGTATGTGGGCTTATGGGGTGGGGGGAAAGCCCCTGCAGCAATTAATGTAGGTTAGTAGTATGAGGCAAAACCAATGGTTACTACTTTTGTTTCAAGAACTGATTCTCAACTACATTGGAGAGGCTACGCTAGACACAAGAAACAACAAACATTAACTAAGTATGCTGTTTTAAAGTATGTCAAACAGATTACTGTAGTAAGGAAGAAAGTTTTTCTTCTGCCATTCATCTCCTCTACAACTTTTAAAGGAAATTATATTTTTTACCCTATAATTTCTAGGATATAATTACAATAAAAAGACTAATGTTCTGAAAGTGAGAAGAATGGGCTGAATTTTACATGGAGATCAAGGTGGCAACAACATTCTTCCCAGTGAGCATGCATTGCCTCAAAGGGTCACAGGGCTTAGTACTGCAACACCAAGTCAGGCTTTCAAATTGACAAAAATTGCAAGAATTCTTAGATGGGCAACTACTATTTTGTACGTGTGGGTTTCTGTCTTGTCAACTTGAAACTTTGGCATCCCAATACTAGGAAAAAATGTGATTTATGAAGCATTAGTAATACCGTAGCACAACGGCCAATCTCAACCTAGAAAGTTAATATTCATGCCAGTAGAACAACCTGTCTTTGTGGGGACCTACTAGTGGTCCCATAAGATATTTAATTGTTTGGGTAAAAAAAAAAAAAATACATGAAAGCTTTAACTCTCATCTTCTCAAATATTTCTGTTTAGCTTCTGAAAGATGGTACAATACTTACTCAGCAACTCCTTAGAAGAGAGTGTTGGAGAGTAGGATTTTGAGAGCCCCATTTCACAACGGGAATTCCTGACCTGTTATAAAGGAATTGGTTTTGCTACCTGAGGATAACTAAAGTTATGTCACCTAATGTCAGCTCCTCTCTGACTTATGTCCTTGTTGAAAATCTCTCCCATGTGCCCTAACTTAGAGCTCCTTTGGGATAGATAACTGTGAAACAAGTGAACACAGACCTACTGAGATCCAAATGCTTTCTTTATCACGTGTGAACAAAATGAGTAATTTTGCTTCCCTTCAAGTGCAATGTATAATACTAATAATGTGCTTTAGTCTCTCTTTCATGAGAATAAGGTTTCACAAATCTGGTTGGCTTCTAATATGCCACTGTTTTTGCTGCTTCACTCATGCTTGTCCATAACAGCAATGGAGAGCTGGCATGAACTGTTCCATTAGTAGCAACAGTCTCACAGACAGTAGGAAGTTTTACAATATAAATTTGGATAGCAACAAAGTTACATTCAACACTAAGGTTTCAGAAATAGTTAAATCCCCATTTGTAAGTTGTGGAATAATTCTGTCTCAAATTCAAGTCTAGAAAATGCACGATAGGCCTTGTTAAATGACCCCAGACTGCAAAGCATATTACTCTGTCGTAGTTTAGCCCCACTCAGCAGTTAAAATACCACACAGTCTCTCACTCCCTCCCCTCTCCCTGCCCCCCCTGCAGTGCAACAGGAAAGGGAATCAGGAAAGAAAAGAAGGCAAAACTCCTGGGCTGAGATAAAAACAGTTTAAGAGAACAACAGAGGAAAAGAAAACAGAGATGGTAAATAAACAAACAAACAAAAAACCCAGTAACAGGAAATACTTAGGCATGTAATTTATAGTACAACAGCTCATGGTGGATCCTGGTGCCACTGGTGCACCAGCTCCAGCTCCTCTCCCAGCTCAGGTGAAAATTAATTCTATCCTAGCTGGAACCAGGGCATACTCTCAAACTGTCTGATTATTGTCTTGATTCATTACAATAGCAGATCCTGTTCACACTGCTAAGATTGAGATTCATTTCTACTGTAGTAGCATTTCTGTTCTAGATCACATTGCTCAGAGGTTTATGTCTTAGTCACTTCTAGGTGGCCTTCAGCCAAAAAATGTCTTACCAAGATTTTTTACCTTTGTGTAGAGCCAGACATAGGTTTATGTTTTCTGATATTCCAGTGACAAAGGGAAACAACAAGACTATGGGAATGCGTTCAGGAGCAGTGTAACAATAGCTTTACATTAGTGGTGTCAGTAGTAAAAAATCCGAGGCCTTGTCGTTTGAGGAAATGAACTTTGCAAAGAACCGTTGTGGGACTGGAGATTAAAATGCTGTTTAGTAGGGTATTCTTCATGAGGCCATTAAGAATGCCTTGTTGCTTCATTGTGCATTGAGTTAACTAAGCCAACCTTCCTGCAGAACATTAAAAATCACCGTATTGTTGTAGATCAAGGGCTGGATCCTTGGGAAACGGGAAGGCCCTGAGGAGATGATGTGCACAATGGACATTAAAGAGATTTTGTTTTATGTGATTCTGAACCTGTTCAGTATTGACACACTAAGAAAACCTGGATCCTTCTTCCCCCTCTTGCTCAGTTTCAAAGCGTTCATTTCTGTTCATCTGTTTGCCCTTTATAATTATCCCTTTAAGGTGGAGGATACCTTTGCAGTGTCTCTAGGAAACACCAAATGCAATGAGGTTCTAATCTCATTCAAGTTAAATTAACATGGTAATATAGTTATTGCAAAAAAAAAAAAAAACAAATGACGTGTGTTGCTCTGGTTATATTGCTTAGAACAGCAATATACTGACAGCATGCAACAGAAATCATTATCCATAAGCTCCTCAGAGACCCCCTTGCACATAGGTGTTGCAGATTGAGCCAGTCTTTGGGCAAGCAGGACAACGGCGTTCCTTTATCTTTTTTGTATCTTTGCATAAGTGATAAGTATGCTATGTATAATGGGAAGCATTTCACCCTGCTTGGCAGTCTGACAGAACAGCAAAGAGGGGAGTTGCACAGCTTATTGTCAGCAACCCACATTCAATGGTTAGGAGTGAGAGCTGGGCAGGAATTGTTCATGCCTGTAATATTCAATTAGATTTCTGGTGGGCATGTTTATAAGTCTGCTTTGGTATCACAATGTGCTCCTTTGTTGCAAGAACTCCTTGTGATACCTCTAGCTCCCAGGACAAAGATCCTCCCAAACTTTGATTCGTGTCATACTCTCAAGAGAAAGAAGATAAATTTCTTCAGTTCAGGGTAAAGTTCCCATAAGATGACTGAACATTTTCTACTCCTTTTCTGCATTTGACATTTTTCAAACTTTGGGAAAATTTATTTTTCATCTCCTTTTTTGTTGTTGTTGTTGGGTTTTTTTTTTTTTTATGTTGGTGATCTGTCACATTGGATCTCAGATGACCAGTTTTGTGCCATGGTCTTGGTTGGTATTCTACCTTCTTTTTTAACTTCTAATGAGCAAAGTAGAACTTTTCAAAAAGCACAATAGAAAATAGACAAAGTACTCCTTATTTTGGGGTGAATCAAACAGTTGGCTGGCATTTGTGCATTTGAAACCTCCCTTTATTCAAATGGTTTAACAAGGGGATAAGGGATTGATTATACCCATATTTTGCCAAAGGTTATATACAGAAAATGACCTCTTTTTTTTTTTTTGTCAGTCTACAAAAGGTGTCTCAGAACCACTCAGTAGAAGCATACTAAATGATATTTTCTTTCTGGAAGCCTTTTCTTTCCTAGCTGAATCCCAATATTACTATTAACAGTCTATTAAGTACTATGGAACATGAAATATAAGTCATTGTAGACTATTTATGTCAGTATGATATAATACTCTGATCAGCTCATGTTACAGTTTAATAAAAAAGCCACTTAGATATTTATATGGAACTGATTTTAATAAATATAGTATAGCATAACATGTATTTTACCTTATTAGTCTCAAGATGAGCTGAAACTCTATTGACAGCACAATTTAGCATTTATAATAAGCTTTTATTAAGACACACTCAGTAATACAACTTTCTGAAATTAGTCATTTTTATTTGTATATTTTTAAACATCTTCAGGGGAATTGATACCATTCATTACTGAAATACTGAAGCCTGTTACTATTGTTCTCATTCTGCTGGGCAATGTTCAACCATGCCATACATGGCATGCCTTTTAAACTATTATATTCTGATCTTAGAGGCAGAAAGAGACTATACAATAACACAATGTTTTTCCAAATAAATTTTTCCAGTGACTTTTTATTACTGCAGAACACATAGTTGACGCATAGTTGGAGTGACAACAGATGCAATATCTATATTCAGGAATATGTATATGCAAATAGCTGATACTGAAACTTGTATGGTTGAGTTAACAGTTTGCTGTGCGGTCACTGCCTAGGTCAGCAGAGCTTCCAAACTGAGGTTTCCTCCTGTCTCATAGGGAAAGGGATGCTGACAGGATCGTCTTTGCCATCTGCAGTAGCGTGAATTGCTAACCTTAGTGTGCAGGCATAGGCCTTCTTTCGGGATGCTAGTAGTGAGGTGTCCACCGGTGCTTGAGAGAAAGGTATCAGTTGTATAATTCCTAGCAGGTATGTCAAGGAAAAATGCTGTTTTAATTTTATGATACAAGTTGGCTTCACTATAAACTGACCAAGCTCAGGAGAATTCTGTTTGCAGGATCAGTGCAGCTTTCCCTCTATGGTTTCCTTTCCTTTTATACAGCACCAGAGAATTATAAGGTTTATATAATTACAGTAAGTGGGATGGTATCTCCTTAGTAGATTTTGCCTTGTTTCGGAAGCCTACCACAGTAGTGACAGAGAGGATGGCTTTGCTTGTTTTCCGTCTAGCAGAAATCACTGCAGCATGCCCAAATGATGTCTTCAAAGAATCTGTGCTTAAGAGCAAAAAAGACAAAGTTATCTATCTGTGATTCTACAGAAGTCACTTTGTATGGACCCTCAGTGATACTGCTATAACTGAATGCAAACTTGTGGCTTCATAAAACAAAGGTCTTGCTAGAAACACTCAAACATAAGTAGCAATTTACTGCTAACAGGAAATAACTAAGAGTTGGAATACAACAGTATAGCAGGGTTTTCTTGGATTTAAAGAAAGATCTTGGTTAGAAATTTCAGGACTCAAACAGCACCAGTGAGAGATGTAGCCCGTCAATTACCAGGGTCTGCATGCCAGATTTGTCCTATGTTCTCTGAATAAAAGAAGCATGTGGCAGCAGCAGTGCTGTACAGGAGGGCAGGGGTGGGAGCAATAATAATAACATTGTGCAAAAATTAGAAATTAACTGAAACTGTAAGTGTCCAGTGTGGGGATCTTGTCTTTGTCCTTGCTGAACAAACAGCTATCCATCCAGAAGACAGATTCTGCTGCTTCTGAAGTCAGACTAGTAACAGTGAATTTACTGGCAAGAAAACCAAGTAAGAAAACACCTAAGCAAACTATGGTTAATTTCGTGTAAATCTGAGATTGTAATGAAGTGGGTGACAGATCTGTGCTGTAGTCTTGATCAAATTGTTTGCTTTGTAATTAATATAAGCATCAGATTTCTTTTTTCACAACTTTAGAATGAAGTTTCAACACAGACAGGAAAGAAACTGTTCTGAGTGGAGTGCTTTACTAACAGAAATTGTGAAATATGTCTGCAGGCATTTCTCCCTGCTATTCAGGCCTTGGCAGAAGATCAGTCACATTCAATTATGTGGTGAGATTTTGGTGTGCAATATAGGAGATTTTTTTAAAAGTCAGAAATATTTTCACTGAAGACAAAACAAGTAGAGTTTTTCATCATAAAGGGCAAATAAAAATTTCCTGAATACAGATATCCAAGCATTCCAGATCTACATATTGAAATTTGATCACTGAGGCTAGAGGCTTAAGCAGTTGTGAGAAATCTTAGCTCTTTCAAAGTATCACAGACCTAACAGTTGGTATGGTAGACAGTGTATATTCAAAATCTGGAAGGCATCTGACGGCACATCATGTAAACTATAACAGCTAAACTGAGAATAAGTGGTATTCCCAGAGTTTACAGTGTGCCTATGTAAATTAAGATTATACTATTCAAAGACTGTGAATAAAATAGATACTTTTAAATATCACCACTAACCAATACAACAAAACTGGATTTAAACACAGTGTTGCTGGTTTCACCTAAAAAGGCAAGCCAAAAAGTGAGGATGATAGCCATAGCAAAGATAGGATCTATGAGCTTACATCAAGCTCTTGTCCTTTCAAGGAGCTATTCTTGTTTATACTTTGTTTTGATCTGGCTAGCACAAGTTAAAGATCTGTGACTTCAACTGTGATTTTTTTTTCTTTTTTACCTTTTCCCTCTTAGAAGGCTTGTCAAAGTGTATGCCCTCTTTCTTACCCATTTTATGGTCTCAGCTATTAGAACAGTTATTCGCTATTGCCATCTGTATCGCAGATCTCTAAATGTGCTGGATATGATTCGCCTATCACTTATCTGGGAAGCATATAAAGTAGAAAAAAAGTTGTGGAAGTAAAGTTGGCTTAAGCAGAATCTCTAACCTTTTTCCTCCAGCTTCCCATTTAATTAAATGTATTAGCTGGAGTCTCAAAGAAAACAAGGGGAAAAAAAACGGAGAGGGAAACACAACAACTTAAATTTCCCTCTTAGTATTGGGGGGTGTAGAGGAAAAAGAATGTAATCTGCCTATCTTTTAGTGGTGTATGGTCTGAAATCCGCATTTAGCCCCTTCTTAGATTTCAAAAACAAGGTCTGTACTGACGTGCGGAAAACGGACTCCACAATCTGTAAGATTGTAAAGTAGGTATGTTTATTCAGCGCTGGGCAGCACGGGGGGGGGTAGTCCCACCAAAACCGTGCGCACCTGACGCGGCAACTCTCTTTAAATTTATACAACCAAATATTACATATACATAAAGTTTCGCAATACGCCTATACATATGCATGACCTATCCCCGCTTCGTATTAAAATTAGTCCCAAGGGGTCATTTCCATAAACTCCTCCTGTCTGGGCTTGCGCAGTGCCTCCTGGTGGTGGTCGTCGGGGGCCGTGGGGATGAAGGCAGGTGACTCCTCTTCATCACCGCTAGTAACCTTTTGTTCTTGCGCAAACTCAGTTATCCTTTGGCTTTTATTCAAGCTGCAGGGTCGGTCTCAGCTGGTTCCTGAAGCGACCCCCCCAGTCCTTACCAGGAACTGTCTTTCCTGAAGAATCGCAAGACTTTCTGCTTCAGATAGTTTGCACAATGGTTAGCAAATCGTTAAGCAGGTGGCTAGCAAAACATTAAGCACTATTTATCAACTTGATTCTTTAGTATGCACAGCAATAATTAATCAATTCTATAT